>CM052671.1:196756581-196782832 GCA_028533205.1 Lagorchestes hirsutus
TCCCTGATGGTAAGCATTGTTCTTCCTCATCTGAAAGGGTGGGAGGAGATATCTGTTCACCAAGAAAGAAGCCTTCAATGGTCTTACTTTTTTTCCCTTTTTTGGGCATTTTCCCAACCAGTTACTTGACTTTTGGGTCCTTTGTCAGGAGTAGGGTATATTCTGGGAATCTGTGAGATCTCAGTTCCTCCAAGGTGGCACAATCAAGCGTGTACTGGTTTGGATGCAGAGAGGGATTTCTGTGCCCAGAATCTTAGCAGATACCTCTCCACAGCCACTTGGCCTCCAGTTCTGCTAAGTCAGCACTGGGGGCTTTCAGATAAGCTGGATGGGGAGGGCCAGCATTCAGTGTGAGACAAAGACCAGGTCACCCAGGGCCTCCACACAGGGTGGAGGCAAGACTCAGCTCTTCAATGTCCCCAGGGATTTTTACGCTCTAACAATGGAGCTTCCCTTATGGGCTGCTGTGCAGGCTCTGTGGCTGCTGCCTGCTGCTGGAGCTATGGGAAAGCCCTTCTCCCTTCCTAGCCTGCTGATTAAACCCCGTCACTGATTTTTGGGGCCTGTGGGCTGAGGGATCTGAGGACCCGATTCTTCAACTGGAGATTTTGCCCCTGAAGTGTCCTCCTCCCAGAGTCTTGTCGCGCAGTGCTGCTGCTCAGCCAAGGCTGGGCTGGGCTCCACACTTGGCTCCGTGTCCAGAGCAACCAGCATTTCCGTGGGCCTTTCAGGTCACCGTGGGCTGCAAATCTCCTCCACTCTGTTGTTCTCCACTTCTGCTGCTCCAAAATTTGTTGAGAGTCCCTCTCTACAGGTATTTTATGGGCTGTGGGGAGACCCTGCGTAAGTGTGTCTTTCTAGTCTGCCATCTTGTCTCCGCCCCCCCATACATGATTTTAAACAAGAAATTTTCATTTTCTTGTTTTACAGGTAAAGAATTGCTTCTCAGTAACATTAACTTTCTGTGTTAAAATGGAAATAGAAACTCCTTTCATAAATGTAGTGAGGTAGCAGACAAGAGGTTTGCTTCTTTTTTAAGGCAGCTGTTTTATTCATGGGATGTATTCCTTCATTAATGTAGAGGTTCAGTGTCCTTATAGGAGTAGGTACATAAAATTGTGGATAGTATGAATGCAACACTACAAAATAAATATCAGTGTTTATTCGGAAAGATAATGGTAAATGTCTATTCAGCAGAAATGAACAACTCCCAACTGGATCTCTAGGAATTATTCATAGTTCTGAGTTATGGTTTATGAAAACATTCCTGGCGATCTATGCTGGAATTATTCCTATTCCATCATTTATAATTATAGCACTTGTTGCTGCAGGAACTTTAAATTTTTCTTTTTAAAAATGTTTTTGTTTTCAGTTTTATACAATCACTTTATAAATCTTAAATTTTCTCTCTACCCGCTCCTTCTCCCTGTCTCCCCCCTCCCTTCCTGAGATGGGGTGCAATCTTGTATGGGTTCCACACATACATTCTTCCTAAAGATATTTTTCACTTTAGTCCTGTTGCATGGAAGAATTAAAATGAATGGGAGAAGCCATGAGAAAAATCAAACCAAACCCAACCAAAACAAAAGAGAAAATAGTTTGCTTCATTCTGCAAACCAATTTCATAGCTCTTTCTCTGGATGTGGAAGGCATTTTGCCTCAAGAGTGCACTGGGTGTTTTTTAGGTCCTTGCATCGTTGTGAATGGCTAAGTCTACCAGAAGAATTCCTCACACACTGTGGTCGTTACTGTGTGCTAAGTTCTCCAATTTCTGTTGGTTTCACTTGGCATCAGTTCAAATAAGTCCTTTCAGGCCTCTCTGAAGTCTTCCTGTTCATTATTTCTTATAGAAAAATAGTATTCCATTAAATTCATGTACTACAACTTGTTCAGCCATTCACCAATTGATGGACATCCCTTTGATTTACAATTTTTAGCCACCACAAAGAGGTGCTATAAGTATTTTTGTACATGTGGGACCCTTTCAGGATACAGTCCTAGAAAAGCTATTACTTGATCAAAGGGTCTGTACATTTTTGTAGCCCTTTGGGCATAGTTCCAAGTTGCTCTCCAGAATGGTTGGATCAACTCACAGCTCTACCAACAATGAATTAGTGTTCCAACTCTCCCACATCTTCTCCAACATGTGTCATCTTCCTGTTTTGTCATGCTAACCAATCTGATAGGTGTGATGTGGTGCCTCAGATTTGTTTTGATTTGCATCTTTCTAATCAGTAGTGATTTAGATCATCATTTCACATGACTATAGATAGCTTTAATTTCTTCCTCTAAAAACTGCCTGTTCCTATCCTTTAACTGTTTATCAATTGGAAAATGACTTGTATTCTTGTACATTTGACTCTGTTCTCTATATATTTTAAAAATAAGGCCTTTATCTAGGCTACTAGTTGCAAAAATTCTTTCCCAGTTTTCTGCTTCCCTCCTAATCTTGGTTGTATTGGGTTTGTTTGTGCAAATCTTTTCAATTTAATATTATCAAAATTATCCATTTTGCACTTCATATCATCCTCTATCTCGTTTGGTCAAAAATTTCTCCAGTCTCCATAAATCTGACAAAACACTATTGCTTGCTCCCCTAATTTATGTATGGTATCAGTCTTTTTACCTAGATCATATATCCATTGGGACATCATTGTTTTTGTACAGTGTCAGGCATTGGTCTATACACAGTTTCCACCACACTGTCATCCAATTTTTCTGGCAGTTTTTGTCAAACAGTGAGTTCTTATCCCAGAAGCTGGGGTCTTTGGGCTTATCAAGCAGTAGATTGCTACATTCATTGACTGCTGTGTTTTGAGTAACTAACTGATTTTTACTGGTCTACCCTTCTATTTCTTAGCCAGTACCAAGTGATTTTGATGACTGCTGCTTTATAATACAATTTGAGATCTGGTAGGGCTAGGCCACCTTCCACAGCATTTCCTTTTCATTCGTTCCCTTGATATTCTGGACATTTTGTTCTTTCAGATGCATTTTGATATTTTTTTTTCAGCTCTAGAAAATAATTATCTGGTAGTTTGATTGGTATGGTACTGAATAAGTAAATTAATTTAGGAAGAATTGTCATTTTTATTATATTAGCATGGCCTACCCATGAGCAACTGATGTTTTTCCTCTTGCTGAGATCTGATTTTATTTGTGCGAAAAGTGTTTTGTAATTGTGTTCATACAGTCCCTGAGTTTGTGTTGGCAAGCAGATTCCCAGTTATTTTATAGTGTCTACTGTAGCTTTTAATGGATTTCTCTTTCTATCTTTTGCTTTTGGGATTTGTTAGTAATATATAGAAATGCAGATGATTTATGTGGATTTATTTTGTAACCTGCAACTTTGCCAAAGTTGTTTATTATTTCAAGTAATTTTTTTTTACTTAATTCTCTGGAATTCTCTAAGTATATCATCATATCATTCACAAAGAATGGTAACTTAGTTTCTTCTCTGTCTATTCTAATTCTTTCAATTTCTTTTTCTTCTCTTATTGCTAAAGGTAACATTTATAGTACCATATTGAATAACAGTGGCGATAATGGACATCTTTATTTCACCGCTGAGCTTATTCAAAATGCATTTAGCTTATCCCCATTACATATAATGCTTGCTGATGATTTTAGGTAGATACTGCTTATTATTTTATGGAAAGTTCCATTTATTCCTATGCTCTTCAATGTTTTCAATAGGAATGGGTGTTGTAATTTGTCAAAAGCTTTTCCTGCATCTTTTGAGATAATCATATGGTTTCTGTTTTGTTGTTGATATAATCAATTATGCTGATAGTTTTCCTAATATTGAACCAGCCCTGCATTCCTGGTATAAATCCTACCTGACCATAATGTATTATACTCATGATAAGTTGTTGTATTCTTTTGTTAATATCTTATTTAAAATTTTTGCATCTATATTCATTAGAGAAATTGGTCTATAATTTTCTTTCTCTTTTGGCTCTTCTTTTTTTTTAGGTAACAGAACCATATTTGTATCATAAAAAGAATTTGGTAGGATTCTTTGTTCACCAGTTTTCCCAAATAGTTTATATAGTGTTGGAATTAACTGTTCTGTAAATGTTTGATAGAATTTACTTGTAAATCTATCTGGCCCTGGAGATATTTTTCAAGAATTATTTTATTTGTTTTCAGTGTTCTACAATCACTTCCCTATATCTTATATTTTCCCATGTCCCTCTCATCCCCCCTCCCTCCCCACTCCCTCTCTGTGACAACATGCCGTGTTATATAGTTTCTACACATACGTTCCTATTAAATACCTTTTTACCTTAGTCATAATAAATAGAAGAATTAAAATGAATGAGAGAATTTATAAAACAAAAGAAAACAAAACACAATCCAAAAGTAAATGGTTGACATCCTTCTGTGATCCAGTTTCATAGTTCTTTCACTGGATGTGGAAGGCCTTTTGCCTGAAGAGTCCACTTGGAATTTTTTAGGTCCTTGCTTTGCTATGAAGCAAGAAATTTACCAGAAAAATTCCTCGCACACTGTGATGGTTGCTGTGTACAAATTTCCCCTGGTTCTGCTCTTTTCACTTCACATCAGTTTATATAAGTATTTCCAGGTCTCTCTGCAGTCTTCCTGTTCATCATTTCTTATATAGTATTCTATTACATTCATATACCATAATTTAGTCAACCATTCCCCAGTTGATGGATATCCCCTTGATTTCCAGTTTTTGGCCACCACAAAGAGAGGTGCTTTAAATATTTTTGTACATGTGGGACCCTTTCCCATTTTTATGATCTCATTGGGACCCAGTCCTAGAAGTGATATTGCTGGGTCAAAGGGTATGCACAATTTTGTAGCCCTTTGGCATAGTTCTGAGTTGTTCTCCAGAATGGTTGGATCAGCTCACAACTCTACCAACAATGAATTAGTGTTCCAGCTCTCCCACATCTTCTCCAGCATTTATCATCATCTTGTTTTGTCATGTTAGCTAGTCTGGTGGGTGTGATGTGGTACCTCAGAGATGTTTTGATTTGTATCCCTCTAATCGATAGTGATTTAGAGCCCTATTTCATATGACTGTAGATAACTTTAATTTCTTCTTCTGAAAACTGTCTGTTCATTTCCTTTGATCCTTTATCAACTGGGGAATCCCTGGAGATTTTTTTCTAGGATGTTTATTGGTGGGTTGTTCAATTTCTTTTTCTGAGATGTGGTTATTTAAGTACTCAACTTTCTCTTCTATGAATCTGGGTAATTTGCATATATATATATATATATATATATTTATACATTTTAAATTTTCACCCATCTTACTTAGATTGTTAAAATTTATAGGCAAGTTTTATGGTAGTGATTGTAGAACATTGAAAATAAATAAAATTAATAGTAAAAAATAAAATAAAATAGTAAAAAAAATATATTTTACAAAAAAAATTCATGGGCATACAGTTGGGCAAAGTAATTTGTAATTGTTTTTTTAATGTCCTCCTCGTTTGAGATGAGTTCACCCTTTTCTTTTTAGGTATTGGTAATTTGGTTTTCTTCTTTCTTTTTTGAAACATAATGACCTAAAGTTTATCAATTTTATTGTTTTTTTCATAAAGCCTACTCTTAGTTTTATTGATTTGTTCAATAATTTTCTTAATTTCTATTTTATTAATCGTTCTTTTGGTTTTAAGTATTTCTAATTTGATATTTTCTTGGGGATTTTTCTGTTTTATCTATATAGGTGTTCAATAATATAAAACTTTCCTTAAGAGTTGCTTTTGCAGTTTCCCCGAAGTTTTGGTAGGTTCTCTCATTATTGTCATTCTATTAAATGGATATGTTAGTGGTTTCTATGATTTGTTGTTTAACTCACTCGTTCTTTAAGATTAGATTATTTAGTTTCCAATTAATTTTTGGTCTATCTTTCCATGGCCTTTTATTACATGTAAATTTTATTGCATTATGATCTGAGAAGGATACATTGACTATCTCTGCCTTTCTGCACTGGATTCTGAGGTTTTTATGCCCTAATACATGGTCATTTTTTGTATATGTGCTATGTACTGTTGAGAAAAAGGCATATTTTTTTCTATCCCCATTCAATTTTCTCCAGAGAGCTATCATATCTACCTTATCCAGAGTTTTATTCACCTCCTTAACTTCTTTCTTGCTTATTTTGAGGTTAGATTTATCAAGTTGAAAGAGGAGGAGGTTGAGGTTCCCCACTAGTATAATTTTGCTGCCTATTTCTTCCTGTAAATCCTTTAACTTCTCCTCTACGAATTTGGATGGTATATCACATGGTGTGTATATGGTTAGTAATGATATTGTTTCATTTTCTATGGTGCCTTTTAGTAGGATACAGTTTCCTTCCTTATGTCTTTTGGTTAGACCTATTTCTGCTTTTGCTTTGTGTGTGATTGGGATTGCCACCCCTGCTTTTTTCACAACAGCTGAAGCATAATATATTCTGCTGAAACCTTTTACATTTCCCCTGTGTGTATCTCCCTGTTTCAAATGTGTTTCTTGTAAACAATATATTGTTGGATTATGGTTTTTATTCCATTCTGCTATCTGCCTCTGTTTTATGGGAGAGTTCATCCCATTCACATTCACAGTTATGAATACTATCTGTGTCTTTTCCTCCATCCTATTTCCCCCAGTTTATGCTTTCAGTTCTCTCTTCTCCCTTCCCTTCCACAATAGACTTTTAATTTTTGACCACTGTGTCCCTCTGTCTTCATTCCCTTCTGTCAGCCCCCCCCTTTCTACTCACATTTTCCCTTACTACCTCTTCCCTCCCTTTTAGCCTCCCCTCACCTTTCTTTCCCCTTTCTCCTCCTACTGCCTATAAAGCAAGTTAGATTTCTATGCTTAATTGAGTTTGTTTTTCCCTCCTTGAGCTAAATCAGGTGAGACTAAATAAATCTCAAACAGTGCTCATTTCCATTCCCTCTTTCTAATGTAATATATTTTTTTTGCCTCTTCCTGTGATGAAATTTACCTTTTTCTGCCTCCTCCTTTTCACATCTCCTATTACAATCCCTTCACACCCTTAAATCGCATTTTTATCATCACATCATTTAATTTATACCCTCTCCCTCTATCTATGTATATCCCTTTTAAATATCACAATAAATATGCAGTTCTCAAGATTAACAAGTATCATTTTCCCATATAGGAATATAAACAGTTTGCCGATATTGAATAACACGTTTCCCCCCCATTTACCTTTTAATGCCTCTCTTGAGACTTGTGTTTGAACACTGAATTTTTTATTGAGCCCTGACCTTTTCATTAGTAATGTCTGAAAATTCCTTATTTCGTTGAATGTCCATCTCCTTGCCTGAAATACTATGCTCAATTTTGCTGGGTAATTGATCCTTGGTTGTAATCCCCGCTCCCTTGCCTTACAGAATATCATATTCCAATCCCTCTGATCTCTTAATGTAGAAGCTGCAAGGTCCTGTGTGACCCTGACTGTAATCCCTAGATATCTGAATTGTTTCTTTCTGCCTGCTTGGAATATTTTATCCTTCAGAACCTCCTCTGCTTCTGGAGAATCTGCCCCCAAAGCCTGCTCTGGTTCTGCTTCTCCCAGCCAAGCGACCATGGCTGAGCTATGCTTTGCTCCATACCTGGTGTGACACACCTTTCCCCTCAGCCTTCCAGATCACCCTGGGCTGGAAATCTCCTCCACTCTGTCATTCTGTGGCTTCTTCTGCTCTAGAATTTGTTGAGAGTCATTCTTCACAGGTATTTTTATGGGATGTAAGGGAAGAACTAGAGTATGTATGTCTTTCTACTACACCATCTTGACTCTACCCCCCCATTCTAATATTTAAAGAACTATTTTCTTCAATGAACTTTTGAACCTTCTTTTTCATTTGGCTAATTTTGCTTTTTAAAGTAAATTGGCTTTTTAGACCTCTTTTGCCATTTGAATTAGTCTAGTTTTGAAGGTGTTATTTTCTTCAACGTTTTTTGGGTCTCCTTTAGTAAGCTGTTGACTCGCTTTTCATGATTTTCCTGCATCACTCTCATTTCTTTTCCCAATTTTCCTCCACCTCTCTTACTTGATTTTCAAAATTCTTTTTGAGCTCTCCCATGGCCTGAGGCCATTGCATATTTAATTTGGAGGTTTTCGATTTAGAAGCCTTGAACTTTATGTCTTCCTCTGATGGTATTCTTTGTTCTTCTTCATCCAAAATAAAGGAAGAAAATACCTATTCACCAAGAAAGTAGCCTTCTGTACTCTTATCTTTTCTCTTTTTTGGGGTATTTTCTCAGCTGGTTACTCGACTTTTGAGTCCTTTGTCAAGTGGAGAGTATGCTCTAGGGATCTGTAATTCCTCAGTTTGTCCAAGGTTGCACAATCACCAGAGAGGAGTTACTCCTCTCCTGGCCTGCACTCTTCTCTGGGAGCAACCACAAGCACTCCATTCTGCCCAGGATCTGTGAGTAGAATTCCCTCTCCAGAGTCCCCACCCACTCCACCAAGCAGTGCTCCTCCTCACCCCAGGACCACCAGTCCAGGTTGAGATTTAGATCAACTGCTCAATTCCCCCATGGTCTTTTAGGGGAGCATCCAAAAATGGATGCTGCTGCCTGGGTCTGGAGCCAGACCTCATTCTATTCTTACCCAGGTGGAAGAGTTTTCTCACTGACTTTTGTAGCTGTCTTTGGCATTTGTGGACTGAGACATCTGAGAACTGCAGCTGCTGCTGGAGATTCTGACCCCTGAGGTTTGCTTCCATCCTATCTCTTCCACACTGTGGCTGCACTCTGGGAGCTACACTCCACTCTGCGCTCCCTGAGATAGACTGCTCCCATTAGCCTTCCAGGCTATGTCAGGCTGGAAATCTCTTTTACACTGTTGTTTTGTGGCTTCTGCTGCTCTAGAATTTGTTTAGATTCATATTTTGCAGGCATTTTATGAGCTATGGGAGGGAGAACTTCGACAGGTCTATCCTTCTACACTGCCATCTTGACCCTGACCACAATCAAAGAATTTCTTATGAGTAATATAAGGACTTAGATTCATGCAGTGTCAGAACTGGAAGAGACCTTTGAGATCATTCAGCTTAACTTCCTTGTATTATAGGTGAGAAAACTGAAACCCAGAGAACTTAAATGAGTAGTTCAGTGTGATTCACCTAGTAAATGGCAGAGTTACTGTAGAAGAATCCAGCTCTTATGATTTTTTAATCCAATATGTTATTCCACTATTCTGTGGTACCTCCTTCCATTTAGAATCTCCAACTTGAAATTCAATTTAGCTTAATTCAATAGACATTTCTAAGCACATAGTTGTGTTTGACTCTTGGTGTGCTCTGGTAACAAAGATACATTCCCTGCCTTCAGAACAATAGGAGGAAGGGTGAGGATGCATCAATTACACAGACAAGTATTGTACAAGGTAGGGACTGATGAGGGCAAAGGAAAGATTAAGAAAATTCTCTTGGATGAATCTCATTGAAACATTACATATGCTTTCTCAGGATGGAATGAAAATTTCAGTCTAGTTGAATGTGTAGATACAAAGTAGGGAAGAATTATGATCCCTTTTAAATAGAAGTTGGAAAAGATATCCTATCTTAGGTTTTCTTACATAATGCTGAGATTAAAATACAAAGTAAACTTCAAATACAGTAGTTGAAATGTGCAATTTTAATAAATTCTCACAACAATAAAAGGATAAGCAGCTGATTTAGTGCCCCAGGTGAGAACATTAAACCATGACCAAATATAGTTGCATGGAATTGTTGGGATAAAACATATCTAAAGAATTTTCTGTCTCACCCTCATTTTTGTGTGTTGCTTCGCTTTCTTTTCCCTTTTTCTTGCTTTTCTAGAAGCTTTGTCCTCAGATGGTGAACTTTTTTTTTTTTGGCTTCTTTCTTTTGCATTGGGGGAAATGGCTACAGCAATTTATAAAGGCTGGTTTTTCATGTATAATACTTGCTATGGCAGGATAAAATTTAGTGGAAAGAGGGAACACCCGTATCTGATGAAATCACAGTATATTGAGATTTTTAAACGTTGAAGTTAATGGAAACCAAGTACCCACAAGATGGCAGCATAATCAACCTGAGATTAAGCAAATATACTATGAAAATAAGGCAAAGAGGAAGAAAATGGCAGCTGTCTCATACAAATTAAGACTGTACCAGAGATATGGTAAAAGTTATTTACTCTTTTTGAGTTTCAGTTTTCTCATCTTGATATGGGCTTAGAAGAATGAGTTCAAATGTCATGTTTTACATCTTGCTCCTTTATGCTTATGATTCAGTTCGTTCCCCTTTCTCAGTCTTTGTTTCATCAATGAAAGTGATTGAAATGTCTATGCTCTTTGATCCAGAGGTCTTATTGCTAGGCATATACTCCTAAGAATGTCAGTAAGAAAAAGCCCAATATTTGTAGCTCTTTCTGTGATAGCAAAGTACTGGAAACAAAATAGATATTTATTGATTGGGAAAATGATTAACAAGTTTTGATTTTTTTCATGTGATAAAAAGTTACCATGCTGAAAGAAAAATGAATAAGATGAACGTAGAGAAGCAAGGGAAGATTTGTGTGAACTGATATAAAGTG
The DNA here is from genome assembly GCA_028533205.1 of Lagorchestes hirsutus. Lineage (NCBI taxonomy): Eukaryota > Metazoa > Chordata > Mammalia > Diprotodontia > Macropodidae > Lagorchestes > Lagorchestes hirsutus. The sequence continues at coordinate 196,767,139 of CM052671.1, forward strand.
AAATAAGGACATTAAAGGAAACAAAAACAATAATTACAACTGAGTAAATGGAAAGAATAACAACAAACTATCTGAAATTGAAATCTTTCAAATTGTGGTGACCAAAAGTGGGAATTTCTGGGAGCCAATATGGTGGAAGAAGAAATAAGTCACTGTCACTCTGCCTTATTGATATCTGAAAACCCAGAAACTATCATCCAGGAAAAACCCTGGAATACCTGAGTCAACCAATAAAATAGATAAACCTTTGCTCAATTTGATTTAAAAAAAAGAAAGAAAGAAGAAAACCAAAATTATCGTCATCAAAAATGAAAATGAAATCCCCACCAATGAAGAGAAAATGAAAACAATCATTAGGTACTATGAATTCACCACCAATGAAGACAAAATCAAGCAATAATTGGGTGCTATTTTATCCAACTATATGCCAATATAGTTTTAGTGAATTTTAGTGAAATGGATATTTACAAAAATATAAATTTCCCAGATTAACAAAACAGGAAATAAAATACTTAAATAACTCCATTTCAGAAAAAAAATTAATTATACAAGCCATCATTGGAATCCATAAAAAAGAAATCTCTAGGGTCAAATAAATTTACAAGTGAATTCTACCAAACAACTAAAGAACAATTAAGTCCAGTACTATATAAACTATTTGGGAAAATAGATAAAGAAGAATTCCTGCCACATTGTTTTTATGATACAAATATGGCACTGATATCTGAACTGGGAACAGTCAAAACTGAGAAAGAATTATAGATCACTTTTCTTAAAGCACTATAGATGCGAAAATTTTGAATAAAATATTAGCAAAGAGATTACAGCAACTTATCAAGAGAATAATACACTATGAGCAGGTAGGATTTGTACCAGGAATTCAAGTCTGGTTAAAAATTAAGAAAACGAAGAGTGTAATTGACCATATCAATAGCAAAACTAACAGAAATCACACAATTATCTCAATAAATGCAGAAAAAAAATTGACGAAGTACAAAACCAATTCCTCTTGGAAATATTAGAGTGCATAGGAATAAAAGGAATCTTGCTTAAAATGATTGGTAGCATCTATCTAAAACCTATCTATCTACCTATCTATCTAAACAAGCATTATATATAATAAGGATAAGCTGGATGCATTTCCAATAAGATCAGGGTTGAGAAAAGGATGACCATTATTAACACTGACAGTCAATATTGTATTAGAAATACTAACTTTAGCAATAAGAGAAGAAAAATAAAGTGAAGGAATTAGAATAGGCAAAGAAGAAACAAAGCTATCACTCTTTGATGATGATATGATGGTATACTTAGAGAATCAAGTAAAAAACTTCTTTAAAGAATAGATAGTTCTAGCAAAGTTGGAGGATATACAATAAGCCCACATAAATAATTAGCATTTCTATACATTACTAAGAAATCCCAACACAAAAAGATAGAACGAGAAATTCCATTTCAAGTTAGTGTAGATATTATAAAATACTTGGGAGTCTATCCAAACCAAACCCAAGAACTATATGAACACAATTACAAAACACTTTTCACACAAGTAAAGTCACATCTGAATAACGGGAAAAATATTAGTTGCTCGTGGATAGGTCAAGCAAATATAATACAAATGACAATTATACCTAAATTAATTTACTTATTCAGTGACATACCAAAATACCAAAATATTGCTTTATAAAGCTAGAAAAAATAACAAAGTTCATCTGAAAAAAGAAAAGGTCCAGTATGTCAAGGGAATTAATGAAAAGAAATGCAAGGGAAGGTGATCTAACTTTACCAGATCTTAAATTGTGTTATAAAGCAGCAATCATCAAAACTACTTGGTAGTGGTTAAGAAATCATTTTGCAGATGAATGGAACAGGTTATGTATGCCAGACACAATAGTTAATGATTATAGTAATCTACTATTTGATAAATCCAAAAACTCCAGTTTCTGGAATAAGAACTTAATATTTAACAAAAATTTCTAAGAAAACTGAAAAATGGTACAACAAGTAGGTATAGACCAACATCTAACACCCTACCCTAAGAAAAGGTCAAAATGGCTCCATTATTTAGATATAAAAGCTGATACTATAAGCAAATAAGACAGCAAGAAATGGTTTACCCATCATACCTATGAAGAAGGGAAGAATTTCTAACAAAACAAGAGAGAGAGAGAACATTAAGGAATGCAAAATGGGTTATTTTGATTATATTAAATTGAAAAGGTTTTGCATAAAAAAAACCAATTCAACCAATATTAGAAGGGAAACAGAAAACTGGGAAACGGTTTTTACACTCAGTGTCTCTGATAAAGGCCTACTTTCTAAAATATACCAATAACTGAGTCAATTTATAAGAATATGTCATTCTCTAGTTGATCAATTGTCAAAAGATATGAACAGGCAATTATCAGAGGAAGAAATTAAAGCTTTTAAAGTCATATGAAAAATGTTCTAAATCACTACTAATTAGAGAAGTGAAAATCAAAACAATTGTGAGGTACCACATCACACTTATCAGATTGGCTAACATTTCAAAAGAGGAAACTGATAAATGTTGGAGAAGATATGGAAAAATTCCAACACTAACGCATTGTTGGTGGAGTTGTAAACTGATCCAATCATTCTGGAAAGCAATTTAGAACTATGGCCAAATGGTTATAAAAGTATGCATACACTTTGACTCAGCAATATCACTTCTAGGTCTGTATTCCAAAGAGATCATGCAAATGGGAAAAGGATTCACATATACAAACATTATTTATAGCAACTATTTTTGTGGTGACCAAGAACTGGAAATAGAATCCATCAATCAGAGAATGGCTGAACAACTTGTGATATATGAATGTAATGGAATACTATTGTACTATGATGAGCAGGTGGATTTCAGAAAAACCTGAAAAGACATATATGAATTGATGCTGAGTGAAGTAAGCAGAACCAGCAGAAGTTTGTACACCATAACAGCTGCATTGTGTAATGAGTAACTTTCACAGACTTGACTCTTTTCAGCCATGGAAGGATCTAAAACAACCCCAAAGGCTTATGATGGAAAAGGCTGTCCACATTCAAAGAAAGTATTATAGAATTTTGTTGAGGGTTAGGATGGAGTCCAGTGGCAAGTTCAGGCTAGAACTTCGGGAAAATCTGTTCTCTGAGACTGTGCTCATTGTCATCCAGAATTGCTCTGCAGGCCCCACTGGATGTTGCTGTCTCTGTGAGATAAAGAAGAGAACTACAGAATATAAGGGATATGTAAAATAGACAGACGCCCTCTAGGATAATATTGTTTAAAGACAATAAGACTGGCCAAATTACTAGGACAGGAGATGAGTAAATTGTCACATAGATTTGCAATTTCTGTCTTTAAAAATCTGGATCCTCGGATCAATAAATGGAGTTGTCCGATCTTCTTCTTCCTGCCCGTGTCTTTCTTTACTGCTTCATCACTTCATTGAGCCATGTGGGGACACTGGCTGTCTGCCACAGAATCCGAATGCAGGTTGAAGCTTACTATTGCTCTCTCCTTTTTCGTATATTTGTTTTGTTTCTTCTTTCTTGTGATTCCTCCAATTGGTCCTAATTCTTTACAACAGGTGTAATGTGAAAATATGTTAAATATGAATGTATATGTAGAGCCTATATCAGATTACACACTGTCTTGGGGAAGGAACAGAGAAAGAAGGCAGAAAAATTTAAAACTCAAAAGCTTATGGATGTGTTGAAAACTAAAATTTAATTAATATTTTTAAAAGGCAAAGAAAAGAAATTGTAGTAACAAAGAATGATCCAATGAAAAGATATGAGAAGGAACCTCTTTCTTCTCCCTTCCATTTTTTTTAAAATTCAGTACAAGACTTTGAGTATGGATGTCGAGAATAATGTCATGCCGTTGGACATATCCTTGTTAAGCTTACTTAGCTGTTTTTCTTTTTTCTTTTTAAAAAAAGAAAAATAAGTGATTGTTTTCTGGGAAAAGAACAGAGAATTACATCATGAAATGTTAGTGGCATATAAAGTACATCAATAAAAACCTTTAAAATATTATCTACCTCATACTGTTGATGTCTGGGAGAAAAGCTCCATGACTTCTATTTTTGCTATATTTTCACAATAAATATACATTTGTAAAACCTAATTGATGTCCTTCAGTTAAATGAGATTAGGGGTTACTAAACACTGGTGGTTGACAGTAAGGGAAATACACTGAAGTTGGGTCCTCAAGGGTACTTCTAGAACCTTGAACAGGGGATATAGCCTTGCTAGATCTGACTCAATAAACACAATTCATCATGTGAGTTAAGGTTGAAAGGTAAATCTTTAGATCTTTTCATCATTACAAAACTATTACTTGGACTTCATATTCTAGATAAATATTTTCCCTTCTCACTGACTCATTTTTCAACCTTGTCAAATAACCCAAATTAAGGAGAAGAATGCGGGGGGGGGGGGTCAAGAAAGTACTGGTTCTAGCGTCAGCTCATCTGGGTCATACCTCCTCCCTGCTACTGGCTTTTGCCATGTTTCCTTGAGAAAATCACTCCACCTCTTTGGGACTGAGTATACTCCTTTTTCAAATGAAGGAGTTGGACTAGATAATCTCTAAAGTCCATTCAATCTCTAGATCCTATGATCATTTTTGACAGCTCCTAGCACAGTGTCTGTAACAAATCCTACACATCTAGGAAAGTGTTAGTTACAAGCATTGTGATGGTTTTCTGCTTCTTAATTTGATAAGATCTAAGTTTCTGGTATCTGGGAGTAGCTGTTGACTGTTGAGAAGGCAAACTTCCTCTCTGGGACTATAACATTTGGGATCTTCCCACATTTTCTTCTGAAATAAATCCTTTCACAAGTTGTTGAAATTAATCTCCAGAGAATCTGTATAGCGTGGACATGATATGAAAACAGAACTGAATCTTCTTTTCAATGTTTTTATGTATTATAAAAAGAATCATGTAGGCAGAGACAAGATGGTGGAATAGAAGCAGGGGCCTGCTAAAGCTCTCCCTCCAAATCCCTCAAAAAACCTGTAAAAATTACTCTTAACAAATTCTAGAGCATCAGAGGTCACAAAATGACATACTGAAGCAAATTTCCAGCCCAAGCCAACCTGGATGGTCGACAGGATGAGTTTATCATACTGGGCTGGGAGCAGGAACACAGTTTGGGCATGGGCCACACCCAGTGCAGATAAAGTTAGAACAAGCCTTAGGGGAATGACTCGTTGGTGGATGCTGCAAATTCTAGACTTTTCAACCCATAAATGCTAAAGACAGCTTCAAGTGTCAGTGGGAAGGGTCTCTCACCTGGTTGAGAGGGGAGCTTGGTCTGGACCACCCCTCAGCTCCAGCACCAGCCCCACTGTTACTGCAGCCACTGCTGAAACAGAGGCTGCTTCTGGAGCCCTCCACTTAAAACGTTCAAAAGTCAAGCCATTGGCTGGGAAAAAGAACAAAAGAGGCAAAAAGAAACAGACTATAGATTCTTACTTCCTTAGTGAAGAGGTATTCTATTGTGTTACTGGTGATGAGGAAAATCAAAGCTTAGAGCCAGAAGAAGACAACAAAGCCAAAGTTCCTGCACTAAAGCGTTTAAGAAAAATATGAAATGGTCTGAGACCAATTGAGCAAGACTTCAGAAAGGATTTTGAAAATCAGTAAGAGAAGTAGAGGAAAAATTGAGAAGAGAAATGAAAGTGATGCAAGAAAATGAAGAAAAATGAGTCAACAGTTTGCTAAAGGAAATGCCCCCAAAGGATTAAGAAAATAACACCTTCAAAATGAAACTAAGCTAAATGGCAAAAGAGGTCCAAAAAGCCAATGAGGAGAATGCCTTCAAAAACAAAATGAGTAAAATGGAAAAGAAGGTGCAAAAGTACACTAAATAAAATAATTCCTTCAAAATTATAATGGAGTAAATGGAAGCTAATGATTTTATGACAAATCAAGAAATTATAAAACAAAATCAAAGGAATGAAAAAAGGAAGACAAAAAGAAGTACCTCTTTGGAAAAAACAACTGATCTGGAAAATGGATCCAGGAGAGGGAATTTAAAAATTATTCAACTACCTGAAAATCACAATCAAAAATAGACCCTAGAAATAATTTTTCAAGAAATTCTCAAGGAAAAATGCCCTGATATTCTAAATCACAGAGTAAAATAGAAATGGAAAGAATGCACTGATCACCTCCTGTAACAGATCCAAAAAAGGAAAACGCTAGGAATATTGTAGACAAATTGCAGAGTTCCCAGGTCAAGGAGAAAATATTACAAGCAGCCAGTAAGAAATAGTTCAAGTATTGTAGAAACACAATCAGGATAACACAAGACCTAACAGCTTCTATATTAAGGGACAGAAAGGCTTGGAATATGACATTTCAGAAGTCAAAGGAACTAGAATTAAAATCAAGAATCAACTACTCATCAAAACTAAGTAAAATACTTCAGAGGAACAAAATGGAATTTCAATTAAATAGAACACTTGCAAACATTCTTGCTGAAAAGATCAGAGCTTAACAGAAAATCTGACTTTCAAATACAAGAATCAAGAGAAGCATGCAAAGGCAAACAGGAAAGAGAAGCCATAAGGGACTTATTAAAGTTGAACTGTTTACATTCCTACATGGAAAGACAATATTTGTTACTCAAGACACCTTTCTCAGTATTAGGACAGATGGAGAGAACATATATACATATATACATACACAAACATACATTCATATATGTATGCATGTAAGCATATGTGTGTGTGTGTGTGTGTGTGTGTGTGTGTATAAGAGTTGAGAGGAATGAACTAGGAGAAAGAGAAAGAGAGAGGTAGAACCTACTAAATCATCTCATATAAAAGAAGCAAGGAAGAGCTTTTGCAGGGGAGGGGAAGAAGAGGAAGATGAGAGGGAATAAGTGAGCCGTCTTTTCATAACATTTGGCTTCAGGAGGGAATAATATACACACTCAGTTGGGTGTGGAAGTTTATCTTACCCTACAGGAAAGCGGGGGGAAGAGGAAAAGAGAAGGGTGTTAATAGAAGGGATGGCAGACTGGGGGAAGAGGTAATCAGAAGCAAAGACTTCAGTGGAGGAACAGGTCAAAGGAGAGAATTGAATAACTGGAGGGTAGGATAAGATAGAGGGAAATATAGCTAGTTTTTTAGAGTATGAATGTTATGGAGGTGTTTTGTTTGACCACATATGTATAACCTAGATTGAATTGCTGGCCTTCTCTGTGAGGATTGGTGGGGAGGGGAAAGAGAGAGAACGCAGAACTCAGGCTTTAAAAATGAATGTTAGGGGCTGTTTTTACATGTATCTAAGAAATAAGATATATCGGCAAAGGAGTATTGAAATCCATCTTACCCTACAGGAAAATGTAAGGGAAATAGAAAAGGGGGATATAGAAGTAAAACTTGGCATTGATGGAAAAGTTAAGGTTTTAATGGTAAATTTATTTTTATGATTATTATTTAATCAGAAACTAGAACATGTAAAGACATATAAGCCACTTAAGATTTGCCTCAAAAGATATTCCTTAGCCAATGTGAAATTATAGTCATATTTGAAACCTGGTTATTGGAACTTGCTATTTAAGATGCAAAGGGACTATTAAGTTCTTCTGAGTCTAACTCCAGGTATGGATAGCAACAAGGATGGTCTGAGCCTCCCATCCGTGATGCCAGTAAGCCTGTGAGATGCTGGTATGAACTACAAGAGGTGATCTCATGGGAAGGGTGAGAGAGGGGCTGTTCAGCCTGGGCTGAGGTAGGATTCTCCTGACTCAGTTTCCCCACTGACACCTGGCAGACTTTAAGTCTGACTGAATGAAAGTTGACAATCAACTCTGCCCTGGAATTTACATGAAGTTGGAGAGATATTGTTTCCCTGCAATGTCCCTACTCTTAGTGGCAATTTCATATAGTCAAAAGCTTTGTAAGCTTAGTACCAGATCCATTGAATTATAGATTGTTGGTAGAGGAACATCGGAGGTTAAGTCTAAAATTAAGCTCTTAGGATCAGGACTTTAGACCAACAACAATAAGTTAGGTTGTTTTAGTTCTTAGCAATAGTGTGGAGACAATCAGGTCAAGGGTTTGTGAAGTTAGTATACGTAATTATTATCCGTTGGTTAATGTTAAAAAAAATTTTTGTGGTCTATGTTGTAAGTGCTTTAAAAGAAGTATCACTTGACAAAAAGTTGGAATTGTTTTATGTGATATGAACTGTGTTAAAAATGAAAAAAAAATTAGAACTGAGGAGTCCTCTTGGGAACTAACCTAGAGTTTCTGAGTTCAAATGTTTGGATTTCACCATCAAATTATTCCATATTCTTTAAAAAACCACGAGGAAGAAAGAAATTAAAATGAAATTTAAAATGCTTAATATCTGGGAATCAACATGAAAGGATACATAGAAAATTTCAATAAATATAAGTAAAAGTCAGGTTTTTACAGAAATAAAGGAAAATCTTAATAAATAAGGAGGATGCAGTATTTATATCTAGGTTATACTAATACCTTTAAGGTGATGACACTATGAAGATTAGTTTATAGTCCTTATACTATACCCATTCAATTACCAAAGACATTCAAGATTAGTAAAATTAATGACAAAGTTCAGTTATAGAAATAAAAAAAGCCCAACCCTTTTCTAACGTGGTCCTAGGCAGGATGGCTCCTGCAAAGAAAGGTGGAGAGAAAAAGAAGGGACATTCTGCCATCAATGAGGTGGTGACCAGAGAGTGTACTATCAACAATCACAAGAGGATTCACGGAGTAGGCCTCGAAAAGTGAGCTCCTTGGGCTCTGAAGGAAATACATAAAGTTGCCATGAAAGAAATGGGAAGTCCAGATACACACATTGACACCAGACTCAACAAAGCTGTTTGGGCCAAAGGAATAAGTAATGTCCCACACCGTATCTGAGCACATTTATCCAGGAAACTCAATGAGGATGAAGATTCACCAACCACGTTGTGTACCTTGGTTACTTATGTGCCTGTCACCACTTTCAAAAGCTTACAGACAGTCAATGTGCTTGAAAACTAAATTTAATTTCATTTATATAAAGTTACAAAATGTCAGCTGGTAGCCTGTTTTGACTGTGTAAGTTACTTGCTTGTGACTCTTTGGGTTTTGTTTATGTTCTATAAGAAGCTAATTTAAAGTGAGTTCTGGGTGCCACAGGTAAACCTCTTTTTAAATATTTAATGGATGATTGAATAGGATTTATAATCAAGTAAGATTATGTTAGGAATAGTAACTTGAAATGAATTCTCTTTAGATTCTGTATTCCTAGTATGGGGAAGTCAAGATAGGGGTCAAGATCCATATTTACACTTGTTCCAAGAACTGCACCAAGACTTTTGAAACTCTTTATGTACACACTTTGAGTACAAGTTACTGCTTGGTTGCAGAGCAAGACTATGCAGGGGAGCAGAGAATATGTGTTGTTTGGATTCAGGTGTGTGCATTTTGATAAAGGATTGTTAATGATTTGTGCATCTGGTTGTAGTGGATATCTGCTAACATGTGGTTTATGACAAACTAATTTTTGCAAAATCCAAAAAACAAGCAGGGTTGATGGTTCCTCATCATGTAATAGGGATGGCTATCTTTTCCCATTTCACACCTGTAATGGTACTGTAGATGCGGTGAATATCACATTGTCACTACAACACCCAAGACAGCAGCTTACTGTCTGTTATTTTAGGAGTTGATAACTCTGTAGCTAATCATAAAAATGTTATGTAAAATACCATTGCATTGAAAGATTAAGGTTCTTTATCTGCCTTGAAATGGAGATGAAATATGGTATGTTTAGAGTAAACTGTAAAAAGAAGTGCTTTCCAAATATGATTGACTTATGTACATAATGAGTAGGTTGGAGCAGGTCTTAGCCAAAGTCTTTTAGCTCCCAAATACTAGTATTGTTTTGTCCAAACTCTAAGTTTGTATGTGTGCTTAAAAGTTTTTTATAGAAAGGGACATGACTATGAAAAGTGTTCAAGCAATTTAAAGAAAACAAACAAGTCAATACAAAAGAATATTATTAAAAACTGCTTTTGGGGACCAACAACACCAGAAGGATGGTTTGTATATTTTTCTTTGCAAGACATATAAATTGAATCCAACCAAAAATATTAGAAGTTTCAATTACCAGCATTGAAGCAGATTTTCAGGATTAGTGCAAAAAGAAAAAAAAGCTAATTGCAAACAGTAGCTCTTAAACATGGACATGAATCACTTCCTCCCCCCAAACACACCAAATCTTACTGAGTAACATCTTTTCTATTTATTGGTAGGGGAAGTGCTGTAAAAATACAGTTATTCCTCTATGCAAGAGGTAAGCAGCAGCAAGGAGGCAGCTAGGTGGTGCAGTGGATAAAGCACCAGTGCAGGAGTCAGCAGGACCTGAGTTCAAATCTCACCTAGACATTTGACACTCACTGGCTGTGTGACCTTGGGCAAATCACTTAAAACCCAATTGCTTCATCCTGGGTCATCTCCAGTCATCCTGATGAATATCTGGTCACTGGATTCAGATGGCTCTGGAGGAGAAGTGAGGCTGGTGATCTGCACAGTCCTCCCTCACTCAAAACAAAGTCAAGTGCCAGTCATGTCATTATTTCTCTGATGGCATGGTCTTCTTTGGCAATGAAGGACGAACACATACAAACAGCAGCAAACTCTGAAATGAAGTTGTAGCTTAAACATTGGGAGACAAATAGGGAACAGCAATGAGCATAGCCTTCTCTGCTCTGTCTGCTTCAGAGTCCTTAGCTAGAATTGGTTAGAGATTTGATAAAGAAAGGAAGGAACGACTTCTGTTCTAGTACTATAAATAAAATAAAGCTTACTATCTCTTTGTCTCCGAAAAAAGAAGTAAAAAAGCAAACATATGAAAGATTATAATAAGGGATCACTCTGAAATATTAAAAATTTTTTTTGAAAATTATCTGATACAGGATAAAAAATAGACAGGACCAGTAGACATAGAAGAAATGTAGATTATGTTCTGATAAGTGTGAGTATGCCACGGCAGAGACAACTGAGATCCAAGTTTCCCTTTACTGTTTTTGTTTTTCTGCTACTAATTTACTTCTTAATTGACAATGGAAATCTGACCATCTGTGTTATTTTGATGATGCCTAAATTTTTGAAAAATAAAGGACCAGATCATCATTGACTTGGAATCATAGGAGTCACTCATAATTCAATACAAACAAGTGGGAGAGACTTTTGCGTAGGTAACCCATGCCTGAACCAGCATACAGACAGCTTGGGTGCAATTTAGAGCTCATGTGGCTCAGATTGAAACACAGAAGAAAAAAGTCATACCAGCACTTGGACAGCTGATGCCTAAGAACCAAAGGAGAGAAAGCAAGAGAAAGGACGTGGAAGTAACTGGTAAATAAAGCACCAGGTGCCTTTCAGGAGGCATGTTATCACTGCCATGAATAACATTTTATTGCAGTCTGTCAGGCTAACAGAAAGAAAACGATTCCCTCTGGGCTCAAGATTGTGAAAAGAGAAAGAAACTGAGAATAATTCAAAATTCACCTAGACCAAGACCAAGGTCTCAGAAGAGTAAGAATTCTTGGTGTGGGTTAGGGCATGTGATAGTCACTACATCAAGGACCAAGCATCATTTACCTATGCCATACGGGAATAAATAAGGGAACAGAGTTGCCCAAAGGTGAAACCCCAAACCAAAAATAGAGGTTTGGAGATGTGAGTTAACAAAACAAAACAGAATACAATGAAAACATAACTTGAACTGAGAGAAGCCCAAGAAGGAAAAAAAGAAGAAATTCAAGTAGGATCTAAGAGAAAATAATGTCATTGTTACAACATTTATAAGAGTATGTAGGAGAAATGAAATGAGACATACAAATTGTGATTTTAAAGGAAATGACAGCTAACATGGAAAGAATGGGAAGGAAAATTAGTTGCTTAGAACGAATGGTGGTAAATTCTACACAAAAACTGGACCCTGAAAATTAGAATGAGCTGAACTGAAAGCAATAATGACAGACAACCAACACACAAAAATAAAATAAAAAGATTAAAAATTAGAAGAAATTGAACAAAAGAACTGGCATAGAAAATACACAGAGAGAGAATCTAAAAATTATCATATTACTTGAAAATCATGATCAGCTCCTGCTCTCCCTGACCAGGGATCATTTTCAAGAAATTATAAAAAGAAAGATTTCTGAATCTATTAGAAATAGGGGACAAAGTGAAAATTAAAAGAATGTACTAGTCACTTCCTGAATGAAACCCCAAAGTGAAAACCCCAGGATCATCATAGCCAAAACTGAAGCTTTAAGACTAAACTAAAAATACTGCAGGTCTCCCAAAAGGAAACAGCTCCACCATTCCAGACTTGGCAGATGTCACTCAAAAGAAGAGAAGAATCTGGAATATGATATTCCAAAAGGCAAAAGATAAAGACTTACAATCAAGAAAAAATTATCTATCAGTACTGAGTGTAATCTTCTAGAAAGAAAAGAGAATTTTAAAGCAATAGAAGATGTTCATTTATACCTGTTGAATGTGCCAGAATTGTAAGGAGAAAATTTGAATATAAACACAAGCATCAAAAGAAGCAATTAAAGATATTTCATCAATTGTAAGAACTACATGATGATGAATTATTTATATTCTTGTAGTAGTGGAGGAAACCACTGTCCCATTTGAACCCCAAACATTTTAATGTTAATATCCATAGAGAATGTTGAATAAGACAGGAAGAGTACTTGGACAACAATAAGTACTATTTTGATGTTCTCATGAGAAAAAAGGAAATGTGAGGGAAAGGGAAATATATGGGAGTGTGGGGTGAGGATTAAGGGAAGAGAAATTATTATCTTACATAATAGGAAGGCATGAGATGAAAAGTATACAAACACGCAAAAGAAAAGGAGAGGAAATGGACATCCAGAAATCTTAGTTTCGCATAAACTGGACAAAGGAAGTTCAAAGTCTTAGAGTTAGGGGTGGGAAACCTGTGTTCTTGAGGCCAAATATGGCCTTTCAAATCCTTGGGTACACGCTTTTCACTGAGTGCAAATTTTGCAGAACAAATCCCTTTATTGGAGATTGGTTCTGTGAGGTTTGGATTCAGTCAAAAGGACCTAGAGGACCAGATGCAGCCTTGAGGACACAGGGTCTCCAACCCTGTCTAAAACACTCATATATTCAGACATGTACAAACACGTGCACAAAGACACACAGAATTTGGTGCAAAAATAAATTATATCCATCAGGAAAATAAGAGGTAAAAGAGAGATAGAAGATGGAATTAAGAAAAAGAGCAGGATGGATGAACTATTAATAAACTCAAATATGAAAGTCACTATGGTTAATATCTCTTACTAGCAGTAATTTGGGACATTTTTTCTTATGCTTGTTAATAGTTTAGAATTATTTTTTAAGCATTGCCTATGTGTTGGGGGTTACTTTTTACAATATTTCAGTTATATAATGTATTTGTTCATGTACTCACATGTGTATACAAACATATATACTGGCATATATGTATGTATATATGTGTGGGAATTGATTACATAGCATGATTTTCAAACTCTTTTCACAAATTTAAGGATGGTTTCTAGGAATAAAGAGATGATAGTCCTGCTCTATTTTGCTATAATCTAGTCACATATGTTTTACCACATTTAATTCCTGGTAAAATAGTTTAAGAAAGATATCAATCAGATGGTGCCCAGTGAAAGGCAATCAGGATTGTGAAGAGCCTTGAATTAAGTACTATATGAATATTGATCGAAGCAACTGGAAATGCTGAGCCTTGGATAAGAGGATTCTTGCTTAGGACATGATTTGAGTGTTCAAAAATTTGGAAAGTTGTCAAGGGAAAGAGGAATTCATCTGATTTTCTTCTGCCTCTGATGATAAAACAAGGTGTAATGTGGAAAAGAGAGAAATTCAGGCTTGATATCAAGAAAATCAAGTTCCTAACTAATGCAGCTTTCTCTGTGAGCAGAAAGGCTACTTCAGGAGGTAGAGCAGGGACTCTGATTGGACTTCTTCAAGTAGAGGCTGGATGACCATCTGTTGAGTATGTTGTAGTGCGGATTACTTTTCAGGTAAGCGCTGGACCAGATGGCTAACAAAGTCCCATTTAATTCTTTAATTCTCTAAGTCTGTGAGATTATATCCTCAACTATTAGCATAATGTCAGTCACAGAATAGCACTGTGGTAGGCAATTCATAATGAAAAAAAATTATTGAGGATTTATTTGAATAGCAGCTTCCAGAGAGTAGAAAAGGTAAAATTTAATTCTCCTTGCTTTCTATATCTGTAAAGGACACTTAAAATCGTCTGAGATCTACTTCAATTCCTTGCCTTTGACTCTCATCTGTTTAGTACCCTTGGGCATGTCACATGGTACAGTGGAAAGAACAGGATGTGTCTCACTTTTATCATTTACTAACTTGTTCATTGGAAAAATCTGAACCTCAATTTCCATATCTGTAAAGTAAGGATAAAAACCGATAGTATCTACCTTCCAGAGTTTCTGTGAAATTCAAATGAGATGAATGTAAAGTGCTTCATGAATCTTAACTTCCTTTATAAGTACCAGTTATTATTTTCATTTTATTAGGAGATTTCAGTTTTATAAAGTGGAGATGATAATAATGTAGCAGGTGATCTAAAGGGTCAGATTTAGATGTTCGATAGATGCAAGTAAGATGTAGTATTTAGTTTATTTCATTTTTTCTAATAGAAATTTTTTGAGATTCTTGAACAAAGTTGAATAAAAGACAGCCTAAAGGAGAACAGTAATTGGAAACAGAGAGTGACATTTCCAGGATGAGGGAAACAGTTGGAAAACATTTGCTCATAGTCGATTTAGGATACAAATGAGAGGTCAACTCCATTCACTAGGTGTCTTCCTCTCATCTATAAGTGTTTTTAAAAATAAGTTACTGTGTTTGTGTTTTATCCCCCTTATCATTGATACAAGACAGTAAGCTCCCTGAGGGCAGGGACCATTTAAGTAATTTTTCATCTTTCATGCCAAGCCTTTGCCGCACTTTCATGCATGCAGTAGTTGATGTTTAAGAAACATTTGTTGTTCAATGAGCATTACTCAGCTGTTACACTGGTTTCCATAAAATATTGAAAACCTGAGAGGTTTTTGAATGCCTACAACTGGATGTCAGTTCAGTGAATTGTATGGATTTTCTTTGGATATCTTATAGTAAGACATGAAAATTCTTCATACAAGACAAAAAGACCCTTTCCAGAGTCTTTAAATCAGCCCTCCCTTGTCCCTGGGATCCTTTATCTCCATCTCCCAGAATAGTTCTATTCCTTTCAATTTCAGCTCAAGCACCATCTTCTTCATGAAACCTTCTGTAAATATCCCCCACAACTGTAGAAATGCTAGGGCCCTTCCACCCAAACCACGTTGTATTTAACTGTAGCATGTGTGTATATTAACTGTATTCATTTTATTTATATTGTTGCATGTATTAGCCATCTCTCATATTAGGATGTAAGTTCTTTGCAAGCATGAATTCTTTTATTTTTTTTTATTTTTTTTGTCTTTTTTTAATTTTAATTTAGCATTTAACATTCATTTTCACAAAATTTTGGGTTACATATTTTCTCCCCTTTTATCCCCTCCCCCCCCAAACACCAAGCATTCTAATTGCCCCTGTGTCCTATCT
>CM052671.1:196783332-196801995 GCA_028533205.1 Lagorchestes hirsutus
GAACAGAAATCTCCCTCGCTCCACTGTGCCGTGGCCCCAGTGCTCCAGAATTCGCCATGTGTTACTTTAAACAGAGTTGTATGGGTTGTGGGTTCGGAGCTATGTGTATTTGCGTCTTTCTACTCTGCCATCTTGGCTCCGCCCCCATGAATTCTTTTATTCTTGGAACATGTATCCCCAGGATCCAACACAGTGTATGACACATAGTACTTGTTTAATAAATAGTTGTTACATCAATAAAAGGATTATGATCTGTACTTGTGGAGGAAGTGCCCATAGCTTCTCCATTTACTGGAGCCTCTCTTGGTAGCATGGAATGACATGGAAAGACTAGACATAGCCTACAGAACCACAAGAAGGAAGTTACAGTTATCTGGGTACAAAGCAGTAAGACGTAAAACTAAAATGGTGGCTGTGGAAATCAAAAGCAAGTGTGTGTATGTGTGTGTGTGTGTGTGTGTGTGTGTGTGTGTGTTTAACGGCTGCTTTTGTTCACTATTACTGGATCCTCAGGGGCTAATTTTAACAGGCAATACATTGAATTTGCTTTTGTGGGGTTAATATGTCAACAAATATGATGTTTACTTAGACTTTCTAGAGATATAAAGTGGATATTTAAGAGGATTATCCAGAACATTCAGGTTAAAAGAAAAAAATGGAGATGGAGGTAGAAAGAAATGGGTAAAGGGTCCCCAAAGGATCCAGATTAGCTGACAACAGCTTTTACCTTCATTTTTTCTCAGGAGACATAATTCTCAAGGAAAGTTAAATCACTTCTTGTGGTGTCTAGTTAATTGCCAGAGGAACAAGCTAAACCTTTGGGACTCTCCTTTTTTCATTATCAATGATCATGTGATTCATGCCTTTTTGCTACGTCTTTCATACAATTTAATGTTTCAAAAAAAAGCAAATATACCTCATTCACAATCAGAGAGCAATAAATCATCGTCATTTGAAGGGGAGGGGAAAGTGAATGTCAATTCATTTCTTCCTACTAACATACATCTACATCAGGAACTCTGTGCATGTGGTCATATTTGCTGGTAGAGTAATAGATGTGATTTCTAGGTATGCCCCCAGAGATTCCTGATCCTCAGGCATCATTTAAAAGAAAATGTAGAAAAGAAAAAGAAATCTCTACAATTGTTTTCAAAGACAGTTTAATTAGTGTCTACCCTTCTTGTTGGCCCAGGGACCATTCCCCAAAGGACACTAAAGCCTTCAAATCCTCCAAAGCAATCACAATTAGAACCTTTTGGACAGAACAGGAGGGCAGAGCTGTTGCTCCAGCGTGAGGTAGGTGAGGGGTCTCAGGGTCTGGACACCACATAAGGATTCTTATCTCCACTAACGTTTCCCATCTGTTTGGTCACTTTCCATAATGGTTTTCCTGATAACAAGAAAAATCATCACATCTGGCAGTTTTCAACTGTTTAAATAGGCTGTGATGGTTATTTTCAATGTTAGAGGAGCTACACCTTTTTTAATCTTCCTTAAACCAGGCAAAATTATTCATCAGTTCTTCCATGAGGGTCTGACAGCAAAGAAGAAATCCACAAGCTGAAGTGCTCCTTTTCCTCTTCTTCTACATCCTGCTCAACACAACCACCCTGACTGTCTTTCCTTTACCTTCTTCCCTACTCATTCCCTCCTCCCTTCCCCAGAGCACTAGGGCCAAGCCATGGAGAGAGAAGAGAAAGTGAGGTTCAAAAGGGAGCTCTAGAGGAGCATGCAGAGCTTTCACAGAGTTTTCCCTGAACCAGAATAAGGAGAAAGATATCACAGTGGAAAGTTCCTAGAAAGTGCTCGAATAACATGACATTTGGGTCAACTCTACATCCTCCATGTCTTCCCTCTAATCACTCCCATCCAACCTCATGCTCTTTTTCCCCTTCTTTGTCCTCTTAGTTTAGAGAATCAAGCCTTGGCAAACTTGGAGGACTTGTTGATATTTTCTAAAATTCAATTTCAGTGTTTTCTCAAATACAGATTCATTATTTTGTCAGTACAAACTCATTTTCTCTGGTGACTCTTTGGAAAACAAGATAGTTCACATGCTTCTGTAAAGCACAATCACCTATTTCTGTGCAACCTTGGGCAAGTCAGAGAACCTCTCTGGGCCTCTGTGTCCTTATCTATGAAGTGAAAAGCTCAAAATAGATGATATTTCTGGTCTCTTCTAGTCCTAAATCCATGACCTTACAATCACCACATATTCTCTAAGGATTCTTTCAGACATGGTGCCACATTTCTAAATTGTGTGAGCCTACATTTCATATAAATTTAATGACTAAATCAACTGCTGAGGGTCTACCTACTGATGGTCTATTTGTTATTGAATTTTACCTTAAAATTGTCTCTTATTGTAATCCCCCTGATCAAAACTAACGCCCTATTAGTCCATATAGCAATTAAGTTTATAAGAAGCCATTTTAAAGACACAGAATATATTGTCAGAATGTAGCAGGACAGATTGCAAAGAGAAACCTGGAAGTCATGTACAAATTCTCCAAAAGATCAAAGGAGTATAATTTGGAAACTATGTCATATATTAGCCAAAATTCAGATCCTGATAATATGTTCTGAATCAGGTAAAGTCATTTAGATGATGCTTTCAAGAGTTTTAGTCCTATGATATGCAAATTCCAGACAAATTCCATATGTCCACAGTAAAGACCAGTAGAACACTAAAATGTTGTTAGTTACATTTAGATGACAACTGTGAAATATTACCAATAACTTTGAGATGATTTGGAAATATTAATGAATTAATGCCAAGGTGGCATGATAAGGAACATGATTATAAGGAGACCTCAAACTCCTGCACCCCAATCTCCCTTACACCTCCATGTTATCTACGCTGCCTAATGCTCCCAACTTTAATCCATGGTTACATGAGTGACACTCCCTTCCTCTTCCACTTCCCTATGCACTTCACCACTCTACCTACCTCCCACACTGTCTCTTTTTATGCTTCTTTCATCATTTGTCTCTGTCTTTATGGGCCTTTTGCCCTCTATGTTTAATTAAATTTTGATTGCCTCCCTGTTTCCACCTGCCAATTCTGGTCTTTCCTGGTGAACATTTTCTACAACGATGAGAGTCACTTTACATCTAGAAGACTGAGATTCTCCATCCATAAAATGATGACATGAATATCAACCGAAGTTTATTTGTACAATTTCCGTGAGACCGAAATGACATGATGTGTATAATATTTTTATGCATTAAGGTATTATATGAAGGCAGGTCTATTTATTTTAAACTGTTAATAGTTGTCACTATCGACAGTATTATGGAACACTATTGTTCAAAAAGAAGGTGGACTCATCTTCCCTTTCCACACATGGAGACCTATGATGTAATCATAGATAATGGATGTCAATGTGCCAGCAGATACAGAGACTCAAAAAATTGGCATCAGTCCATGAGACATCCCTTTCTCAAGTTCCTCTTATAAAAGTGTCCTCTAGTCTCAGGGAACTGATTTATTCTTTATACTGTGGTATTATTTTATTTCAAATTCATTGATGGGACACATTCTTCTGCATATGGGGATGGATCCTCCATCATGTTTTATGTTTCATTTCACATCTCATTAACAACAGCTTTTCCTGTGATTAGGTCCCTTGTACTAGCTTGCAGGGCACAGGTCAATATTTGTGTTTCCACTGAAAAGGGTGGCCCAGATAATTATAACTTGTCAACACATTAGTAATTTATCATTTGAGATTCCATCCTCCGACTGTCTCCACTGTGGGAGAGGGAGAATGAGAGAGTAGCGTTGACCAAGAGAAATACCTGAATTGAAATTTAGCCTCAGACATGAGCTATGTGACCCTGAACAAACCACTTCGCTTCTCTCTGCCTCAGTTTCCTTGACTGTAAAAAGGGGATAATATCATCTACCTCCTACAGGTGCTAGGACAAATAAATAATATATCTGCAAAGCATTTAGCAGAGTGCCTGTTACAGAATTGTGCTTAAAAAATCTTCCTCTCTTTCTCCCTTTCTCTATCACTTTGTTCATTGACTTTTCATTGTTGCTTTGGTACACATAACTTCATTCTGGTCTCTCACTTGTTCTCCACCTCAAATTTGCAGATGTCAAAGATGGGGAACCAAACCACAGTGACAGAGTTCTTCCTCGTAGGATTGACAAATGACCCTGAGACCCAAGTTGTTCTTTTTGTTTTCCTACTGCTAACATACCTTTTGAGTGTCACTGGAAATCTCACTATCATTATTCTCACCTTGCTGGATTCACAGCTCCAGACTCCCATGTATTTCTTCCTCCGGAACTTTTCCTTCTTGGAAATTTCCTTTACCACTGTCTTTGTTCCCAAAATGCTAGTGAATATAGGAACTGGGAACAAGACCATTTCCTTTTCTGGATGCTTTATTCAATATTTTTTTGCCATCTTGTTGGGAGCAACCGAGTTTTATCTTTTGGCTGCCATGTCCTATGACCGCTATGTGGCCATCTGTAAACCTTTGCATTATACAATGGTGATGAACAAGAAGCTTTGCCTCCAACTCATCCTCAGTTCCTGGTTTTCTGGTTTCTTGGTTGTTATTGGGCCACATATCATGACAACAATGTTGCCATTCTGTGCATCCAACATCATTAATCATTACTGTTGTGACTATACAATATTGCTCCAGTTGGCCTGTGCAGACACACACTTCATAGAGATGATTGAGTTTGTCTTGGCTGTGGTGACTCTTCTCTTTACATTAGTCTTAGTAATTATCTCCTATGCATGTATCATGGGGACAATTATGAGAATCCCTTCTGCTCAGAAAAGGAAAAAGGCCTTTTCCACCTGCTCTTCCCACATGATTGTTGTCTCTCTCTCCTATGGCAGCTGTATCTTCATGTATCTTAACCCTTCTATGAAAGAAGCAGCAACTTTTAATAAGGGAGTAGCTGTGCTGAATACCTCAGTTGCCCCCCTTTTGAACCCATTCATCTACACCCTAAGAAATCAGCAAGTAAAACTAGCCTTCAAGAACATGCTCAGAAGGATAAAGTTTTCTTAATAAAGTGAAAATAATTGGAGGTGCTTCAATAAAAGAAACCATAAAGGAATGTTTATGAGAGAGCAGAGGTATTCTTATGTGGCATATGCAGAAACTGCTTTTCAGTGTTAAAAATAGTATATTGCATTGTCATAATTTATCACTTTTCAACTCAGCATTTATTGAACAGAATTCATCACCTGATTTCATAATTAAAATCTCAGTAAATTTTTACTTTTTCCAGTTCCTTATAGGAATAATAGATCTTGATTGGACTATATATTTTTTGAATATAATTTCATTATTCCTATGGTGGGAAGGGAGGGAGAGAATTTAGAACTCAAAGTTTTAAGAAGGAATGTAAATAATTGTTTTTACATGTAACTGGGAAATAAGAAATATGGGTAATAATGTATAGAAATCTATCTCACCCTACAGGAAAATATGAGAGAATGGAATAAGAGAAGATTGTGGTGTGATAGAAGGATGGGCAGATTGGAGGAACAGGTTAATCAGAAGCCAAACATTTTTGAGGAAAGACAGGGTGAAATGAGAGAGAGAATTTAATAAATGGGGGTTAGGGGAAATAGGATGGAGGGAAATTCAGTTAGTAGTCATAAATATAAAAAAAATTGAAGTAATTTTCTTTCATTAAGGCCTAATTACTCAAACATATAGAGAAATGTTTCAAGTTTATGAAAAATAAGAGCCATTTCCCAATTGATAAATGATCAGAAGATACAATCAGTTTTCAGATGAAGTAATTAAAGCTATCTAAATTCTTATAAAATATTCTAACTCAGTATTGATTGGAGAAATGCAAGTTGAAAGAATTCTGAGGTTCTCCATCATAGCTATTAGGTTATTATTATCATTAATTATTATCATCATCATCATATGACAGAAAAGGTAAAGGACAAATGCTGAAGAAGATGTGAGGAATAATGAGACATTAATGTACTGCTGTCAAGGTTGTGAAGGTATTAAACCATTCTAAAGAGCAATTTGGAAGTATGCCCAAAGGGCAATAAAACAATGCATGCCCTTTCACATAGCATTACCACTACTCAGTCTGTGTCCTCAAAAGAGATAAAAAAACAAAAAGCAAAAGTACCTACATGTAGAAAATTATTTATAACAACTTTTTTTACCCTGAGGGTAAAAATTAGAAATTGAGGGGACCCACTTCAATTCAGGAATGCCAGTATAAGTTGTGGAATGTAATTTTGATGCAGTACTATTGTGCTATAAGAAATGATGAGCAAGATGCTCTCAGGAAAACAGAAATACAAGGGTTGATGCAAAATGAAATGTATCAGGTACAAAGTAACAGCATTAGTGTGAGATGATCAGCTATTAAAGACTAAGGTAATCTCAGCAATACAATGATCCATGACAATTGTGAAAGACTTAGGATGAAAAATGCTATCCATTTCCTGAGAAAGAATTGATGTATCTGAATTCTGTTTGGCACAACTCTTTTTTTTTAAACATTATTTTCTTGAGTTTTTTGTCTGTGTTTTCTTTTACAGCATGACTATTATGGATATGTTTTGTATGACTACACATACATAACCTCTACACAATTGTTTTCCTGCTCAATGTGAGGGAGGGAGACGTGTGAGTAGGGATAAATGGAGAGAATTTGGAACTCAAAGTTTTAAAAACAAAATTTTAAAAATTGTTTTTACATTTACCTGGGGAAATAAATACTAAATGAATGCCATAAAAAGAAAGAAAGCTCCATTAATGTTTGTGCTTTCCAATATATTAATAGGAATTAATGCTGTATTTTGCCCAAAACTTTTTCTGCAACTATTGAGAAAGAGATGTTGTGCTTTTTTTTGCTCTTTTTATTATTTATATGGTCAGGTGTACTGATAGTTTTGCAAATATTGTACCTGTTCTACATTCTTGATATAAATTCCACCTAGTCATAGGCGTTCTAGGCATGACTATCATCTTGGTGTCATAGACTTCTCCTGCTGACCTCCTAAGTTGCTTTGGGCTGGTAACTTCTTTTACCCCAACATTTTGGGGTTTTCTGGCACCAGAATTTTATTTGAGGTGTCATATTAAAGTTGTTTAGAGGGGAATTGGGGAGAAATCAGGTAAGTTCCTATATTTACTCTGCCGTCTTGGGTCCCAAGGGCTCAATAATTTTTTTCTGATATGTTATTTTATGATCTGTCCTAAACAAAGTTGTCTAATAAATGTGGCATCTTGGCTAGATAGGTGGATATACAACAAGATCTGGTGTTTCAGTTACTGATTGAAAGCAGTTTTTCACCTGATACAGAATCTCAAGTGGGTTGGTTGTCCACTGGATACTCAGCAGGACTGTTCTGTTGTTCACCTGCATTTCCACCTAGTGAGAAAAATAATCTCCACAACTTCTCATTTTAGGATCACCTGAGACCCACAGCTGGTGTAATGTAATGCTCTTTCAAAAAGACCAAACACTCCTAACCTAGGATAGACAGAGGAATCTCCATTTCTTCTCTCTCAAATGGGCTCTGAGCATTTTTCCCCTCCCTGAGAGTGAGTGACTGTGCAAAGAGGTATAGTCTATCTTTTTCTTTGAATACAGTTCCTGGGTAAGGGTTGGGTTTCCTCAGTGAGAGACAGCACTCTTACTAATGAATGTTTATTTACTGATTGAATAGTTTGTGATGACCATGAAGTAGTTTCCAAATCATCACCTCTTCAGGATATAACTATTTGCCCTAACACCACTAAACAATTATGGGCTTCACATGTTCCTAGTTTTTTTTTTTAATTCTACTTCTTCTCTTAGTCTTATGGAAATAAATTCCTTGTAAACAAGAGGTCAAGGTCGTCTATGACCTGGGATAAGTCTTGACTCTATTCCTTTTCTGACTTTACCTATCAATTGCTCAAAGACTCCTCATGTGTGTATATATATATATATATATATATATATATATATATATATATATATATATATATATATACTTGCCACTTTTCACTACAAGTTGTCCAGAATCTGGAAGAAGCACATACACATCCATAACTAAACTGGGCTCCCTACTCAGGCCTTCTGATGCTAAAACGCCTGTCCTTTGAACTTTTCAATTTTCTGAATCTTAGATTACAGTTTTAGAGTGATTGTAAACTTCAGTCATAAACAATTTGGCAAAAGCAAAACTAATTGCATAGTCATCACTTTTCCAGGTCTGCTATCAGCTGTAAAGCAATCTTACATGTACTTCCTATTGTATTATCATCCTTGAATAAGGGTCAATGATAGCAAATGCTAACTTTTGTTGAAATGTAAACAATCCTGAAAGGCAGAGTTTTAGAATATTATTACTGATCATGGAAAAGTGGCTTTGGTAATCAGAAAATGAAAAATAGTTTGAAATTCAGAAGTAGGAACATGTGAGGATCCATTCTTCCTCCCTCCTAAGTTCTAGGCTATTGGGATATTTGTTTTCATGGTGGCAGTCAGATTATCGTTTTCAGCACTGGAATATGACTAAGGGTCCAGGGGATTTGTCGGTATGGATAGACTTATCAGTATAGTAAAATCACCCATGAACAAAGGAGGAAGGAACAACTTGTTCCTTTGAGTTAAGGCTATCTTGGGGCCATGCCCCAAGAAAAGAGATAGAAGGGCATCTACGAATAGATTGAAGTGGGTTTTGGGAGAAATAACTTTTTTTCTGCATGTAGTATTTTTGGAACTGCTTAACAAAGTTGAGAAACCTGCAGCCTCTAGGTCACATGTGGCCTCACGTGCAGCCCTTTAACTGAATCCAGACTTCCATTCCAAACAGCAAATAATTGTTTTGTGAAGTTTGGATTTAGTCAAAGAGCTTCACTTGAGGACTTAGAGGTCACATGCAGCCTCAAGGCAGCAGGTTCTCTAACCCTGATCTAAAACAAGACCAATGATGCTTAACTCTGGAATATTGTGCCAAGCCACCAGGTGGTGTTTCTTGAAAAGTTGGCCAGATAAATGGAGTAGTAGCAGGTGGGTCACAGCCATTCATTGAAACTCTATAGTATGACCAGAATTATACTCATTTTCTGTGTCAGGAGGAAATGGATTTCTCAAAGTTTCAGATAGCTAATATCCTAATGAAATTTCTATCACATATTCTCTCTTGAAATGAATCTTCAGTCTCCCCACATCAAATCATGGAATCTTGGGTTCTGCCAGTGTCACATCTCTCAGGATAACAATTTCAAAGACTTCATTCTAAGTCTTTGAATTAAGCTCTTTTTAATACCTTTCTCTATATTGAAAGGGAACATGCATTCTATTGGTCCTTCAGCACTGGAAATCTTGCAGTACTTGTGCTTGAAAACTATGCCTAAATCACATATTAAAAAAAAATCATCATGGGGAAAGGTAGGCATCTAAGAACATGCATTAAATGTATATTATGTACAAGACAGTCACTAAGCTATGGACATAAATAGAAGCCAAAAGATAGTTCCAACTTTTAAGAAGCTTACCCTGTAATGAGTAAGAAAATAAATAAAATGGGGAAAAGAGGTACCAAGATATGGGCATGGTGGCAAAATCCGTAGAGTCAGAAGCATAAGATGGAGTGAAATGAAACATAACTGACCTAGGTCCATATTACAAATGGAAACCCCCAAAGGAGATCACCAATGGAAGAAGGCCAACATGGCAGAAGGAAATTTCATGATCAGAAGACGCCAGATCATGAGGAAAGTTCCAAGGTGAGAGGGCCACTGAGTCAAAGTGTAAAACTCCTTGAAGTCAAACTCCAGACAGGGAGGGGAATGCAGAAAACAAAAGTGATGGGATAATTAACTTTGACTTATCCTCCCTCCCTCCGTCCTCACACCCAATCAGTTCTACCACTTTAATGTCATTGCATCAATCCCTCCTTTCCATTCTCATTGTTGCCACCCTAGTACTAGACTTCTTCATCAAACATATGTACTACTCCAATTAACTAATACAAATCTATGAAGGCCAGATCATATCAGGTCAACAAGTACTTATTGTGTGCCAACTGGGTGTCATTCAGTATGATAAATATAGGGAATACAAAGAAAAATAAAAAGTCAGACTTCAAGGAGCTTGCAATCTAATGAGAGACACAACATGCAAACAACTTGCACAAACAAGATCTATAGAGGAAAATTGGGAATAGTATCACAGAGAAGGCATAAAAAATGAAGGAATCTTTAGAAAAGTTTCTTGCAGAAAGTGGAACATTAGCTGAGGATGGAAAGAAACTAGGAAAGTCAGAAAGTAGAGATGAGAAAGACATTTCCAGGGGTGGAGCCAAGATGGAGGAGATACAGCAGAGACTTGCTAGAATTCTCTTTGCAAAGCCAGCCAAATACCTGTAAAAATTACTCTAAACAAATACTGGAGCTGCAGAACTCAAAGAATGACAGAGGGAAACAAATCTCCAACCCAAGACAACCTGAAAAGTCTTGGGGAAGTGTCTCTCGTGCCACCCTGGGAGCAAAGCACAATCCAGTGTGGGCTGCCATGCATAGAGGGGACCTGAACAGGCCTTGAGGGGAATGAATCTCTCTCGCTTCTGGTGATTTCCAGACTTCACAATCCCAAAACGCTTAGGACAAATTGGAACATCAGTGGAAAAAAATTATGGGGCATATGTGAGAGAGTACGGTGGTCAGGCTCCACCTCCAGTGTAGTGGAGGGGGTGGAGGAACATAACAGGGGAGGAGCCTGAGGTAGCAGCAGCAGGGGCAGTGGCAGCAAATGCTTCTGGAACTCTAGGCCCACAGACTGTGGGGGGATAGAGTGGCTGACAGAACTCCCTCCACCACCATGGGAAGCAGAGAGCTAACTTGACAAACAGCTAAAAGGTCAAGTAAATAGCTGAGAAAATGAGAAAAAACAGGAAAAAATTCACAGTACAGAATCTTACTTTGGTGACACGGAAGACCAAAGTATACAAACAAAAGAAAATAAAGTGAAAGCTCCTACATCCAAAGCCTCCAAGAAAAATATTAATTGTTCTCAGACCATGGAAGAGCTCAAAAGTGATTCTGAAAATCAGATAAAAGAAGTAGAGCAAAGATTTGGAAGAAAAATGAGTGATGCAAGAAAATAGTGAACAACAAGTCAACTGCTTGATAAAGGAGACTCAAAGAATTCTGAAGAAAATAACACTTTAAAAAACAGACTAAGCCAAACTGTAACAGAGAGCCAAAAAGCCAATGAGGAGAACAAAACCATAAAAATCAGAATTGGCCAGATGGAAAGGGAGATCCAAAAGCTCACTGAAGAAAACAATTCCTTAAAGATTAG
Source organism: Lagorchestes hirsutus (assembly GCA_028533205.1). NCBI lineage: Eukaryota > Metazoa > Chordata > Mammalia > Diprotodontia > Macropodidae > Lagorchestes > Lagorchestes hirsutus. The sequence goes on from CM052671.1 coordinate 196,794,647, forward strand.
GATGGAGGAGATGGAAGCCAAAGATTTTATGAAAAATCAAGAAATTATAAAACCAACCAAAGGAATGAAAAAATAGCAGACAGTGTGAAATACCTCATTGTGAAACAAATGACTTGGAAAATAGATCCAGGAGAGATAATTTAAAAATTATTGGACTACCTGAAAGCCATGTTCGAAAAAGAGCCTAGACATCATTTCAAAGAAATTATCAAGCAAACCTGCCCTGATATTGAAAGAATCTACCAATTACATGGAGAGATTCCCCAAAAGAAAGGTTCCTAGAATATTGTAGTCAAATTCCAGAGCTCCCAGTTCAAGGAGAAAATATTGCAAACAGCCTAAAAGAAACAGTTTGAGTATTGTGGAAATACAGTTAGGATAACACAAGATCTAGCAGCTTCTGCATTAAGGGAACACAGGGTTTGGAATATATTCCAGAAGTCAAAGGAACTAGGAGTAAAACCAAGAATCACCTACCCAGCAAAACTGAGTATAATACTTCAGGGGAAAATGGTCTTTCAATGAAATAGAGGACTGTCAAGCATTCTTGTTGAAATGACCAGAACTGAATAGAGAACTTTACTTTCAAACATAGAAATCAAGACAAGCATAAAAAGATAAACAGAAAATAGAAATAATAAGGGACTAACTAAAGTTGAATTGTTTACATTCCTACAGCTCATATTTGTAACTCTTGAAACTTTTCTCAGTATTTGGGTAGTGGGAGAGATTATGTTCATATAGACAGAGGGCACAGAGTGAGGTGAAAAGGAAGGGATGATATGTAAAAAATAAAATTAAGGGGTGAGAGAGGAATGTATTGGGAGAAAAAAGGGAGAAATAGAATGGTGTAAATTGCCTCTCACATAAAAGAGGCAAGAAAATGCTTTTTTTAATGTTTATTTATTTTTAGTTTTCAACATTCATTTCCACAAAATTTTGAGTTCCAAATTTTCTCTCCATCTCTCCCCCCCCAAAATGCCGTGTATTCTGATTACCCCATCAGCCAAATTGCTCCCCCGTCTTTCATACCTCTCCCTTCCCTTATGCCTATCTTCACTCTTGTCTTGTAGGGCAAGATAAATTTCTATATCCCATTGCATGTATTTCCTAGTTGTATACAAAAACAATTCTCACCATTCATTCCTAAAACTTTAAATTCAAACTTCTCTCCCTTCCTACCTCCCTACTCATCCCCACTGAGGAGGCAAGCAATTCAATATGTGCTATATACTTGTACTTTTGCAAACAACTGCCACAATAGTCTTGTTGTGTAAGAGTAACTGTATTTCCCTCCATCATATCCTGTCCCCCATTTATTATATTCCCTCTTTTGACCTTGTCCCTCCCCAAAAGTGTTTACTTTTAATTCCTCCTTTGTCCCATTTGCCCTGCCTTTCATTATCCCACCCACCTCACTTATCCCCTTCTCCTCTGCTTTCCTGTAGTTTAAGATAGTTTGTCATGCCAAATTGAGTGTGCATATTATTCCTTCCTTAAGCGAAATATGATGAAAACTTCACTTTTTCCCTCTCACCTCCCCCCTTTTCCCTTCAGTTGAAAAAAGCTTTTTCTTGCCTCTTTTAGAGATAATTTGCCCCATTTCATTTCTCCCCTTCTCCTCCCAATATATTCCTCTCTCACCCCTTAATTGTATTTTTAGATATAATCTCTTCCTATTCAACTCACCCTGTGCTCTCTGTCTATATACATACATACATACGTATCTTTTTGGATCTCTTTCTGGTGGTGATCGGTGGATTCTTTTAATATTTATTTTGCCCTCTGGTTCTAGAATATCAGGAAAATTTTCCTTGATAATTTCATGAAAGATGATGTCTAGGCTCTTTTTTTTATCATGGATTTCAGGAAGTCCCACAGTTTTTAAACTGTTTCTCCTGGATCTATTTTCCAGGTCAGTTGTTTGCTACTTTTCCTCCACCTCTCTTACTTGATCTTCAAAATCCTTTTTGAGCTCTTCCATGGCCTGACATCATTGCATATTTACTTTGAAGGTTTTGGATGCAGAAGCTTTGATTTTTGGTTCTTCCTGTGATGATATTCATTGTTCTTCCTTATCAAATGATGGAAGAAAATACCTGTTAACCAAGAAAATAGTATGCTATGGTTTTATTTTTCTCTCTTTTTTTTTTGGACATTTTCCCAGTCAGTTACTTGCCTTAAAAGTCCTTTGTCAAGAGGAGGGTATACTCTGGGGACCTGTAAGTTCTCAGCTCTTCCAAGGTGGCACAATCAAGGGAGAGTAGTTTACTCCTCTCCTAGCCTATGCTCTTATCTGGGAGCTACCAAAGCTTTTCTGCTCAGGATCTGCAAGTAGAATTCCCTTTCCGGAGGCTCCACTAGCTCCACCATGCCAGCACTCTTCCTCACCCTAGACCCACCCCTCAGGGCTGAGATCCAGATCAGTGTCTCAATTCCCCTAGTGACTTTAGGCCAAGGGCTCCAAAAATGGACGCTACTGCTGTTGATGCCGCCACTGCCTGGGGCCAAGGCTAGGGTACAACCCTATCCCCTTCTCATCAGGGTGATAAAGCTTTCTTACTGACCTTTGAAACTTTCTTTGATATTTTTGAGTTGAGGGATCTGCGACCCACAACTGCTGCCAGCAATTCCACTCCCAAGGTCTGTTCAGTTCTTGTTCCTGTGACTGCCTCTGGGCCAAAGCTGAGCTGAGTTCTGTGGGTTGCACTCTGCTCTGCATCCTGTGCTATAGACCTTTCTTGTCAGACTTCCAGGCTACCTTGGGCTGGAAATCTCTTTCACTCTGTTGTTTTGTAGCTTCTACTGTTCTAGAATTTGTTTAGAGTCATTTTTTGCAGGCGTTCTATGGGTTGTGGGGGAGTAGCTAGAGTAGGTGAGTCTTTCTACTCCACCATCTTGGCCCTCACCCGCAAGAGTCAAGAAAATGTTTCTTCAATGACAGGAAAAGGGGGAAAGTGAGAGGGAAAGATTGAAGCTTACTTTCATCATATTAGGTTTCAGGAGGGAACAACATGCACACTCAATTTGATATGAAAATCTACCTTACACTACAGGAAAGTAAGGGGAAGGGGATAAGCGGGGGTTAGAAGGAAAGGAAAATGGTAGGATGGCGTAATTAGAAGTAAATATTTTTAAGGCGGTATAGAGTGAAAGGAGAGAATAGAAAAAATGGGAGGCAGGATAGGATGGAGGGAAATATAGCTAGTCTCTCACAATATGACTGTTATGGAAGTGTTTTGCATAACTACACATATATAACCTATATTGAATTGTTGTTTTCTCAGTGGGGATGTGTGGGGAGGGAGAAAGGGAGAGTAGTTGGAACTCAAAGTTGTAAAAACAAATGTTAAATATTGTTTGTACAGGCAGCTGTGAAATAAGATATACCGGCAATGGTGCAGTGAGGTATAGAATTCTCTGTTGCCCCACAAAAAAATAGAGGGGATGGGGATAAGAGAAGGGAGTAGTGAGACACAAGGGAGGGTAGATTTGGGATACTGGTAATCAAAATGCACGCTGTCTTGGCATGGATTGAGGGGAGAGATGGGGAAAAATTTTTCAGCTGAAAATGTTGTAGTAGTATATGTTGAAAACTGAAACTAAATAAATAATTTCTTAAAAAGAAAAAAAGGTTTTTCCAGGAATTGTAGAAAACGATTGAAAACAATGCGATTTGGGACATAGAGTGTCAGAGGAGCAACAACAATTCCAATTCCACTTTATCATAGAATTCATAGGCGATGGGAAGGAAGGAAGAAGTTTTTCAATGACTAGAAATATAGCAAGGGTGATGCTATGAAAGTGTTTAAAAGCAAAAAAGCATTTTCTATTGGATTCTGGGGATAACAGGGGTGCACTGGAATATAATGAATGGGGGTGGAACAATATATGGTACAAACTGCCCTTTAGGAAGATTAGTTGGACAGATATGTGAAGGAAAAACTGGAGTAGGGAAAAGAGGGGGAAAATTTTAGATATGAAGGACATTCTTTGAAAATTCATGTCTTGCCTATTCTCCTTTTCTGCAGTTCATGGTAATCTAACTAGAGTGAAGACTTAAAAAACATGAACTTTGAATTCTTGCAAGTGGAGCCAAGATGGGGAGTAAAAACAGGAACTTCTTTGAGCTCTTCCCCTAAGGTCCTCCAGACACCTGTAAAAATGACTCTGAACAAATTGTAGAGCCAGAGAACCCACAGAATGACTGATTGAAACAAATCCCCAGCCCAAGACAACCTGGAGAATAAAAAGGAACTTTTGCACTGGGAAGAGAGTGGAGCGCAGTCCTGTGTGGGTCATAGCGGTATAGGCTTGTCAGAGAAATCCTCAGGGGACTGAATCTTTGGCAGCTGAGGCAGTTTACGGACTTCTCAGCACACAGATGCTGAAGCTGTCAGTGGGAGAACTCTGTATGGGGGGAGGAGGAGTGAGGAGTTCAAGGTCTAACAAGATTGGTCTCAGCCCCAGGGCAATGGTGGTGGCCACAGCCGCAGTAGCAGCAGCAGCAGCAGCAGTGGCAGTGGCAGTGGCTGCTTGTGTTTGATATAAAATCCTGGAAACCTGGGAAAGTACACCCACAACCACACTCACCCAAACTGAAAACAAAATCCTGCCTTGACAAAGAGTTGGAAAGCCAAGTATTTGGCTGTAAAGATGAGTAAACATTGTAAAAGACCTCAGACTATAGAATCTTACTTGGAGGACAAGGAAGATCAGGGCATACAACCAGAGGAGGACTATAGAATCAAAACTTCTACATCAAAAGCTTCCAAGAGGAACATGAATTGGTCACAGGCCATGGAGACCCTCAGAAAGGATTTTGAAAATCAAGAAAGAAAAATAGATCAAAAATTGGGAAGAATAGTGGAGCCAGAAGAAAAGGTCCCACATCTATTTTGTTTGGGAGGTTAGGGAGATCAACAGAAAAAGTCTCTTGTTCTGTAAAAGAAGAAGACCTGTGATATCCCCGCAAGCCCCACCTCAGTGACCAACAGGAGATCTAGAGCCCTGATGGGTGTGAAGCTGGTAAGTGCTCACACCAGAACCCCAGGCATGCCTTAGTGCAGGCAGGGGTAATGGGCAGAAACCAGCAAAGATGGGATTTACCAGACACTGAGCTTGTCCATGCTCTAGGGAAGACCTAGGAGAGTAGGATACCTCCTGTGGCCAGACCACTAATTCCCCACACCTCCCTCTGTGTGCTTCAGGGTAACCCTGGGGAAACTGAGATAGACTTCTCCTGCCTCGAACATGGCACACATCAGCCAGCTCTAGCTCAGTACCAGGTGAGCTGCAGTATTATATAGCTTCTAACTGAAAGAACCAGAAGCCACACACACAAAGTCAGTAACCAAGCCCATAGCCACAAGCACAAGAAGCATGGGACAGAGCCCCTGGCCTCAGAAGCAGAGATTCATTTTAAAAGCCAGGAAAAAGGCAATCACCCTAAGCAAGAAGCAAATCAGAAAAGCAGAGATCATAGAATCTTACTATGGGAAAAGCGAATATCAAAATATAGATTCAGAAGGGAACAGCACTGAAAATATATCCACATGTGAAACCTCAAAAGAGAATACTAACTGGTCTTAAGCTCAAAAAGCATTCTTGGAAGAGCTGAAGAAGGATTTTAAAAGCCAAATTATAGTTAGAAGAAAACAACTAGCCGATGATTTTATAATTCAATTGATAAAATGAAAACAAGAGTTCACTGAAGAGAACAGCTCCTTAAAAAGTAAAATTCGTGAAATGGATAAGGAGGTGAAAAACCTAACTGGGCAAATTGGACAAATGGAAAAGAGGGCATAAAAGCTAACTTGAGAAAATAATTTATTAAAACTTAGAATTGGGCAAGTAGAAGTTAATGATTCTAAGAGATATCAAGAACCAGTCAAACAAAATCTAAAGAATGAAAAAATTTAAAAAAATGTAAAATATCTTATTGGAAAATCAACTGACCTGGAAATTACATCAACAAGAGAAAATGTAAGAATTTTTGGTGTACCAGAAAGCCATGATGAAAAAAGTACCTAGACAGTATCTTCCACGAAATTATCAAAGATAAGTGTGAAGAGGTCCTAGATCCAGAGGGCAAAATAGTCATCAAAAGAATTTACTGATTACCTCCTGAAAGAAACCCGAAATTGAAAATGTCAAGGCATAGTGTTGCCACATTCCAGAACTCTCAGGTTGAAGAGGAATATTTTATTTTATATTTTATATTCTCAGCATTTAGAAACAACAATTAGGCCAACAGAAAGTTTTCCAGATTAAAAAATAACAGAGAAAAAGGTCAGAATTTAGAGTCTACCTTCTTTGAAAAGGACATTCAGCTTCAAGTTAGCCCCATTGAAGAAGCCTACGTATTCACAGCATGACCAGTGTAATTAATGAAATACCTTCGATTCACAGAAGCGACGATCGGTTCCATGCTGACATAATATTACAGATTTGGGTTTTTCCAGCTCAAACTCTCGACACACCACATGAAAAACAAATGTCTGTCCCCATTCCAACAGACAAGCCAGCTACAGGGCAAACAGTGACAGATTGACAGCGCAGTTAGATAACTAAAAAGGTGAGCATAGCTTGAAATAACAAGAGAAAGTGCTATTTCCTTGCCACCAGATGACCTATTTGCCATCAGTCAACAATTATTTTCACCTCTTGACATCATTTGTGTAGCTTCTTCAGCTTTTCATTTGAGTGACAACGTGATGTAAAAAAAATGAAAAGTATCTTAATTTTAAACCAATTCACTTCAGCAATTTCTAAAGAAATAATTTCTTTTCACGGCAAACTTTCCTTTTTGGTAACTGAATTCTTTGAGCTCCAAAGCACACAGCAGTCTGTATCTCCTAACAAGCCAAGCTATGGTTTCCTATCTTCACACAATACCTAACTACCATATTTAAGTAAGACAATAATGAAGAGAAAATGGTTTTTATAATTTCACAGAAGCCTAATTAAACTAATATATGAATTCCTTTATTTTGCTCAGTGATCTATGAGCAGCTGTGAATAATGTTGGCTTGCTACCCGTATATACTTGAAGCCAATGTGACCTACCTGGAATGGCTGAATAAATTATGGTATATGAATGTAATGGAGTACTATTGTGCCATAAGAAATGATGAACAAGAAGACTTCAGAGAGGCCTGGAAGAACTTATATGATCTGATGCTGAGTGAAAGGAGCAGAATCAGGAGAACTTTGTGCACAGCAACGACCACAGTGTGTGAGAGTTTCTTCTGATAGACTTGGAATTCCGTAATAACGCAAGAACTTATTTAAAAAAAAAATCCCAATGGTGTTTTTCTAAGGCAAAATGCCTTCCACACTCAAAGAAA
>CM052671.1:196811875-196850733 GCA_028533205.1 Lagorchestes hirsutus
GTAGAAGAGAGAGCAGATAGGACACAGGGGCGGTTGGAATGCTTGGTGTTTGGGGGGGGAGGGGATGAAAGGGGAGAAAATTTGTAACCCAGAATTTTGTGAAAATAAATGTTAAAAAAAAAAAAGAATTTTTTTTGAATTTTATTAGAAATTTTATAAGCCTGTTCAATTAGCTCACCCTCCTCAAGAACCTTAATAGCTCCCTATGGACCCTGGGAGAAATTTCAAAACCCCAGCCTTGGCAGTTTGAGCCCTCCCCCTTCTGACTCCAGCCTCCTATTATTCCCTCTGACATACACTTCATGTTTCAGTCAAACTGACCTACTTGATGTTCCCCAAACTCAGTATTTCATCTCCCATCTCCACCCATGTGAACAGCCTCCATGCTTGGTCTGCCCTCTACCCCACCCCCCACTTATGGATTCCTTGCTTCTTTTATACTTAACAGTCTTTTTTTCTTTATGCACTGCTGCACTTCCCTGGAGAGTCAGTCAATAAGCATTCATTAAGTGCTTACTGTGTTCTAGGCACCTTGTTAGATGCTGGAAATACAAATATAAAGAATGCAACAGTCTTCACCTTTACATTCAAATGGGAGAGACAAGTTTCCGCAAAAGCATGAACAGATTGAACCCAAATGAGAAGATAAAGAGGGAGGAAAGATACTGGTATTTGGGGGGATCAGGAAAGGTTTCCCCTAGAAAGTGATGCTTGAGTTGATTTTTAAAGGAAGAGAGGATTCATGAAGCAGGGGGAAGGAGGAAGTGTATTCCAGGAATGGTGGATTGTCAGGGTAAAGGCCCAGAGGTAGGAGATGGGGCAGGGTGTCAGGAAAAGGCCAGATAAGGCAGATAAGAGTGCAGGAAGAGCAGGATTGTCATACGGGAGAGGGATTGAGCCAGATTGTGAAGGAATAGACAGAGAAAGCTATAATTCATCACAGAAGCAATAGGGAGCCAGTACTATCTGCTGAGGAGAAGACTCAGTCCAATCTGGGCTGAAGGAAGAAAACATTATTAGGTGTGTGACAGGTGGTCTGGAGTGAACAGAGATCTGAGGTACAGAGAGCCATTGAGAGGCCCTCATAATAATCTGGGTGAAGGGTGATAAGGGTCTGCTCATATGGTGGCCATATAAACAGAGAGGAATTAGATCAGCAAGTGTTGAACTGTGGGAACTGAGTGAACCCCACTGACTCCATCTTATGGAGTCTCTGAAGATAACTCAGTTCCCTTTCATTTTGAATATGGAAAGAATCCAATTTCTATCTTGTGAGAAAATTGTATTAAATTGTGAAAATTGGGGAAAAAACTCTTTTCCTTGTTTGAACCTAGCACTGCATGGCTGTGAAGTTGGACCAGATCTCCTGCTCCTTAGAGAACCTTAACTATGGCCTGAGATTGTGCTGAGTAGAAACAAGGGCAGATTCAGAGACTGAGGCAAGGATTTCTCTCACAGTTGTATATCCCAAGAAGCCCATTGGTCTTATCTGAAAACTGGCCCCGTACTAATCCATCAGTGATTGTTTTCATGCTCCTTTGATTGTTCAGAGACATTTGGAGGGAGGGAGAGAGACACCTATTTTTTCTGATTTTTTGAATATCATCTATTGTCTCTCCCCCTTCCAGCTTAGAAAGTCCCTACTCTTTCCTCCAATTAGAATTCAAGTTACCTAAATTGTTTTGTTTCCTTTTAATTCATTGACCTTCTTTGATTAATTGTTTTTAATATATAAAAGTCTGTCTCCCCCTATATTCAGGATCCAGCCCTAAGCTGTGGAGGTCTGGTCCCAGTTTTCTGAGTAATTGACATACATTGCTTAATTAACTGACATGTTCAGAAGCTTGAACCTTTGTTTCCTTAGTCATTTCATCTTTCACTCGCCACATGTAAGGGATGCTAGGACAGTGACTCTGGTGGGAGGAAGCAGAGGGAGGGATTGAAGATAAAACCATGAGACTAGAAGAATTTTATTACCTTCATTAGGAATAGGAAAGCTTGAAAGAAGTATGGGTCTGGGATGAAAGCAATGAGATTAGTTTTGGACGTGTTTAAGACAACTTAGAGACATACTGCTTAAGATACTCAGGAGGCAGCAGGTGATGCTGGACAAAGAATGGGAAAGGAAACAACTCTAGGAGTCATGTGAACAGATGGGAATGAACTCTATGGGGATTGAGGAAGTCCCAGAGAGAAGAGGGACCAGGACAGAGCCTTAGGAAACAGCCCTAGTTAGGGCATATGATGTGGATGATGAGCCTGCAAAAGGGACTGAGAAATAGTGATCTGACACGTAAGGAGAGAACCAAGAGAGAACAAAGTAAAAAAAAACCCAAAGAGGAGAGAATACCCAGAAGCTGGGGGAGACAGACAGGGGCAAATTCACCAGAAAGTTCATGAAGGTTGAACCCTAAGAAGAGTCCACAGGCTTTGGCAATCAAGACATAGTTCCTTGGTCAGGTTGGAGAGAGTAGTCTTTTTATATGATGAGATGGGGAGCCAGACTGCAAAGGACAGAGAAGTGAGGGAGAGAAGTGGAGACAGTGTGTGCAGACACTTTTTGTAGGAATCTGGCTGGGAGGAGAAGGAAAATATGGAGGATTGTCACTTGAATAGAATACCATCTAGCTAAGATATAGTGAAGTATTTTTACAGAACAAAGAACCTGCTTACATCTGATTTTCTTTGTAGGAATGCTTCAAATGCCTCCTTCAAATGAACATCCAAAGTATTCCTCATAAAGTAATAGCTGGCTGTGGTTTAGCTCTTCTTTTGTTTTGGATCCCCAATTCTTAGCACAGAGCCTGGCACATAGTAGGTGCTTAATAAATGTTTATTGACTGACTGACTGATAGTGTGAAGTGAAGCAGAATGAAGTGAAAGGAACTAGGAAAGCAATTTATACAAGGACAACAACATGGTAAAGAAAAATTACTTTGAAAGATGGTGGAAATCTGATCACCATAATAACCAACTATGATTCCAGAGGACCAGTGATGAAACTTCCTGATCAATAAGACTCAGAATGCAAAATGTGAGTCTTTTTTTTTTCAGACTGGCCAAAGAAAATTTGTTTTGCTTGACTACACATGTTTGTAATAGGGGGTGGCTTTTTTCTCTCAGTTTGAGAGAGAGAAGCATAGCTTTAGAAGGTAGAAAAGGGGAATTTTTGCTGATTGAAAATATATTTTTGTAAAAGAACATTAAATTTGGAATTCAGCCCCAAAATGTCAGCACTGTCTGAACTAAGGCTGAGAGAAGGGAGCAGAGGAAGGAGGCCAGTTTCCACTATGACAGTAATGTGAAAGAAAACAGCCTTGAAGGACTTCAGACTCAGGTCAGTGCAATGACCCATCTGGACTCCAGGAGACACATGCTGAACAGCTTCCTGTCTCTTGGTAAAGAAATGACTAATCCAAGGCAGAGAATGAGACAGACATTTCAGTCACAGACCAAAGACACAGGGCTCCTAAATGTGGTGGGTTAGTTTTTGGCTTAGGTTTAAGTGAAATGGGGAGTGATAATGATGCAACAAAAAAAGAAAGAAAAAGCATCAATGAAACACTTTTTAAAATACAGAGAAAAGAGCAGGAAAAAAATGTCAAAAAGGAGCAGAGACAAGCAGGGAAGTAAGGGTCTTCTCACTCTAAGTTGAACATATAATTTAAAGAACCAAACAGCATGTAAGAGGACCTCACAGTTTCATTTACAGCTAACTTTTTTCTGTTTTTGAAAAGTCTCTTGCAGTAAGTGATAACATGCTGAACCTTAAAGGGAGATTAAGCTCCTCAGAGAGTTGAGGAGATTGAGAGAATGGGAAAAACCCATCAATTTTAAAACAAACAGGTGATAGACACAGAGTTTAGATGGGACTTGCCCGAGGTCACTAAAATAGTAAAGGAGGGATCAAGCCTTGACCCCAGTACTCCTGACTTCTTTCCACTGAATCACACTGTCTCTCTAGCCAGAACACAGGGCTTCCAGTCCAAACTCTCCTGATGACTCTGAGACCTTGTACTAATTACTTCTCTCTGAGTCAGTTTCTTCATCTGTAAAATGAAAACAATAAATGTAGCAGTACCTGTTCCATAGGCTTGTGGTGAAGGTCAGAGAGGATTGTGTAGAAAAAGTACTTTTCCCCTCTTCATTTAGTATTTTATTTCCCCCAAGTTTCACATAAAAAACAATTCTTAACCTTGATTTTTAAAATTTGAGTTCCAAATTCTCCCCATTTCTCTTTCCCAACCCCCACTCCACATTGAGAAGGCAAGCATTCTTTCAGGTAGTCCAGTAATTTTAAATTATCTTTCCTGGATCTGGTTTTTCCAACCAGAAATTCCGTGTCATGTATTTTTTCATTCTTTGGATTTTATTTTATTGTTTCTTGATACGTTATGAAATGGTTAGCTTCCATTTGCTTAATTCTAATTTTTAAGGAATCATTTCCCTTACAAAGGTTTTGCATCTCCTTTTCCATTTGGCCAGTTGTACTTTTTGAGGCATTCTTCCCTTCGTTGGCTTTTTGGATTTGGATTTGGATTTGACCAAGTCTGTTTTTAAGATGTTAGTTTTTTCAATACTTTTGTGTCTCTTTTAACAAGCAGTTGACTTGCTTTTCATGATGTTCTTGCATCACTCTCACTCCTCTTCCCGCTTTTTCCTCTACTCTCTTACTTGATTTTCAAAATCCTATTTGAGCTCTTCCTTGGCATAAAACCATTTCTTATTTTTCTTAGAGGCTTTGGATAAAGGAGCTTTGACTTTGTTATATTCTTCTGAGTACGTGTTTTGATCTTCTTTTTCACCATAATAACATTCTATGCTCAGACATTTTTTTTTCTATTGTTTGCTCATATTCCCAGCCTATTACTTGACTTTCAATTATTTGTTAAAGGAGGGCTCTGCTTCCAGGGTGAAAGGTGCACTGTCCCAAGTTTCAGGGGTTTTGGGGGTTTTTTTGGAGATACTTCTAGGGATGAATAAGTTTTCAGTTCTTCCAAGGCAGTATGATCTAAAGGAGAAGTATTTATTACTTTCTTGGCCTGTACTTTACTTTGTGAGTGACCACAAGCACTCTTTTCTTCCCTGGGATTTTGAAGACGGTCCCCCCTCCACTGTGGCCCCAAGCACTGGAATGCTAGTGCTGCTCTTCACCCTGGGAATACCACCCAGAACTTCAACCATCATCCAAGTATGGGCAAAGCAACAGAGTCCTGCCCCCAGTAGCAAAAAGAGACCTCTGTAAGCTCCTTCTGACCTGCTGTCTGAACCCCTATGTGTCTGGGGGTTGAGAGCTCTAGAAGCAGCCCTTGCCTCTGTTGATCCAGTGACTCCCAAGGCCTGTTCCTGGTTTGCTTGGGTCTGGGGTGTGCCAATGTGACCCATGTTGGACTGTGCTCCTCTCTCACCCTAGTGCAACAGACCTTGCCTGCCAACCTTCTTAATTGTTTTGGGTTATAAAATTGTTTCACTCCATCTGTTTGTGGGTTCTGCTGCTCTAGAATTTGTTTAGAGTCATTATCTAAAGATATTTTGAGGGGTTTTGTGGAGAGCTCAGGCAAGTCACTGCCTTTACTTCACAAATTGCCTATCAATAGAGCCCATATCAGTAGAAGTTACTTTGATTTTCTGACGCATTAATGATCTCATCCCACTTGGTCTTCCTTCTATCAGCACAAAACATAACCCATTCATACTTGCTTCTCTTGTGCATTTTTCCCATAGATACTCTGTAGAAGGCTCACCCCCACACGCTGGAGGAATAACTATAAGTCTTTGGATATTCTGAGGTTACCAATAGGACCCATCCATCTTTCTTTCCAATAATATACTTCCTCCATGACCTTTTTTCCTATCATTCATGAGCATAGGTTATCACTGGAAAATTGATACAACTGACTAGTGCATCTCCCTTTTGGACATTTTAAACCTTGATGCCCCAGGGACTATAGTCTTCCAAATTCTGAAGCAGAGAAAACATTCGTCCTAAAAAGTAAAGAGGATGAATTGGGAACCATTTAGAAGCTTTAGAGGCACTGAGCCACTTCCAAAATGAAACTCAACTAACTCCATTCCTTCTTTTCAGTTCTGGGTCCAACTCATTATTATCTACAGAGCATTCTCCAAATAGGTGCAGTGATGCATTAATTACCATGTCTTCAACTGAACAACAGGCATTTTTCATCCCTTTCAGATTTTCTTGTATGGACTCTAGGGCCAATCTATTTTTCATATAAATGTAAATTATTAATATGAATATTAAACTTTTTCAGCCTCATTGGGTGTTTATAATCAGAAAAGCATTGAATGAGGTTATTTCTGTTTTTCTATACTCTGATTATGGAACCAAAGACTTTCTTGTAATTGACAAGTAAAAGTTCTAGTTAATTTTGAAATGCTAAAGATTTGGTCCACTGTTAAATCCCTCTTGTGAAAGACCTGCCTCTTCCCTGCTAATACACTTATCAAAGATTCTCTAAGTTTATATATGGATGACTCTCAAAAAGAACTCGTTTAAATAGGTGAAAGAGGGCATTTATCAGTACATACTGATAGTGACTGAGAAGTCACCTTTCCTTTGGGTGTCGATAAGGTTCAAGAATTTCCAGGATCTTTTCCTCCTTCAGACCCCTCAATACCCTCATAATTGTGTCATTTCTAACACATCTCTTCTGTGAACACTTGGCAATCCAACTGCTTTTCCATTCTTTGTTCTCTTTGCAGTTATTTTTGCCTCCATGTTAAGCATATACAGAACTCTGTTGTTAGGATCCAAGTTATCATCACCGTTGATAAAGCAAACCTTGAACTGCATATTTGCCAAAGATATTGCTCATTGTAATGAAGGAGGTCCAGTGCAGAGTTCAGGTCAAAGAAGAATTTTCAATTGACAGACATTTTCAATTCCCCAGACATTTCTCCTTGTGGATGCCACTGTGCTGACTCCAACAAGACCTGGAACATTGGAGAACCTTCTGGAAGAGACTTGGAAACACATGAAGAATTTTGGCCTTTCCATCCACACTGAAAAAAACAATTAACTGAAGAATATCTATTGCAAAGGCTTTAGTATCTACTTGGATGTACATTCTACAGAGCGTGTCCACCACTATGTCTCTCTGGAATGGACATAGAGATAAATTATGACTTGGGATCAGAGTTGATCAGAAGGAGGAGAACGATTTGGATTTCAGCCAGAAAATCCCAAAGCTCTTTTTCTGATCCCAAACTTTTCATGAAAGCAAAGCCTTGTCTTTTGAATCCCAACATTCTCCAAGCATTGTGATACGGCAGTATGCTATGGATTGTAAGTGACTCTGAAGAATTAAACATGACTATCACACACAAGGTGCTATCAAGGTATATTCTTGGTATAAGCATTTGAAATATATAAACATTCCAAAGAGGGAAAACAGGTAAAAAATATCACCTAGGAAATCTATGATGGGAAGGCAAGAGGACCTGCAAATATGGCAAGAAAAATGGATGACAGATGGACAAAATGGAAAAGATGGAATCCACAACCACTCTCCCAATGTCAGGAGAGAGTAAGGATGACTGCTATGGAAACTGAGTGGACTCCATATGGAAATGTATGGGAGAGTATGAACAAGAGTCACAGAGAATGGGCAGGCATGGATGAGTTCCTTGGAAGGAACTTTTGAATCAGTGATGTCAAACGTCCATCTGAGTATAAGTAATGAAATATAGACAAGTATTCAATATATGAAATTATCCTTCACTTGAGTCTCTTATCTCTCACCACGTTATATCCTATTTTTCTATTCCACTCTCTGTATTCAAATGTATCTAAATTTCTCTAAAACTCAGTAACGTTGGTTTATAACACTACTTGTAAATGAATGAATAAAAAATATTTAGTAATCACAAACTACACACTCAGCACTGGAAACACAAATACAAAAAATAAGGAAGTCTTTACTATGAAGCAGCATGCATTTTAATGAGAGAAAGACCAATCATAGATACTGGTGGCCAGGGAGGTACATTCTGGGCTAAAGGTGAGGAATGAAGCCACAGGGGAGTAGAAGAACACAGTCCATAAAAGAACAGTGGAAAAGTAGATTGAATCCCAACTCTTGGCTCCAGATTTTATTTGAGGGAGGGGGGAAGAGCTGTGAGGAAAGGGCAGGTACATCTCTATGAAGAGGTTAGCAAGGGGATTGTGGAGAAACTTGTTGCACAGAAGAGATTATGTATTTCTAGCCTCAGAGAGATGGAGACCCAACTATGTGACCTTGTCTGAATCGGTAAGTTGAGGGCCTCAGTTTCTTCATCTGCAAAATGAAAGTATTAGCCTAGATAATCTTTAAGGTGCAAATCCTGGGATACTGTGCAAAGGATTCAATGGTTTGAGGGACTCATCCACAGAAAAATAAGGGATTAGGGCAAAGTGGAACACCACCTCAGATACTGGAGCTCAGAATAACAAAAATATGGTCACCAATTCAAGTGAGTCAGACTAAACCTGGACCCTTTGGAAACAGGATGGCGAACCTGCATCCTTGAGGCAAAATATTTTTCTTGGTTGAGGAATTTTGACTGAGTTCATGTTTTACGGAACAAATTCTTTTATTGAGGGGATTTGTTCTATGAACTTTGGCTTCAGTTAAAGGGCCACACTTGAGGACCTAGAGAACCACATGCCTCCTTCAGACCACATTTCCCCTGCAATGACCCCAAATATCTTTAGTGTCCTGGTTTCTCAGGCATTTGCCTATTTTTTTTAAATGTCATGATTTAAAAGTGAGAAAATGAGAAAATACGTTCTAATATTTTTCCACTTTTAGAGCCTGATGTTACCAAATTCCAGACATTGTTCTTCTGAATCTTGGACACATCTGAAACCTCTGGCCCTTCTTGCTTCCCTGACAACTTAATCTGGATGAACTGACTCCTGAGTCATCCCCATACCCTTGACTACCCTGCTCAGCTCAGTCCTCCCTACCAGGATGACAGTCTGCAACATGGTTCTCCGCCAGCTACAGAGGCCAGGCATGATGGGCTAAGCTTCAGTATCTGCAAGGGCCTACTAACTGCTCCTTATGGTTTAAAATCATCTCCTCTCCAAAGCACCCAGATAACGACATGACTCTTAATTTCTTTAGCCTAGAAATCAAGGCGTTCTCCTCCTCTGCTCCCACTTCCCTTTCTGACCATCTTTCCCACTTTTGCCCATATGAAATTCAGCCTAAACCAAAGTCTATTGATAATCCCTTAGTTCTTCCTTGTGCTTAGCTGTTTCTGGGTTCATTCTCCTACAGACATGGATACTCTCTCTGTTACTGGTGAGGTACCACCATCCTCCCAATCACCTCAGCTCACAACCTCAGTATTGTCCTTACTCTCATACTGACTCTGTTGCCAAAACTTGGCAAGTTACCTTTGTAGCATCTTGAATAGTCCTCATTTCCCCATGTTCTGCCCTGACCCTGATGCAGGCTCTCAGCACCTTCCACTTGCACTATTCCAATAGTTTTCTGGCAAGTCTTCCTGCCTCCAGTCTCTCCCCACTCTCACTACTCTAGTCAATCCCTCATTTTGCTGCATAATGGATCTTCCTAAAGCACAGATCTGGCCCTGTCACCTACCTGCTCAATAAAAGTGAATGGGTCGCTATCAAAATTTTCTTTGGCCTTCAAAGCTCTTCACAAATTGACTCCTCCTACCTTTTCAGTCTCCCTACCCCTGACCCCCCACTCCCCTACTCATGTACTCTGTGACCCAGTGACACTAGCTTCCCTGCTGTCCCTCCTACTAGGAACTCCATCTCCCAGCTCTAGGCATTTCCTCTGACTGCCCCCATGTCTGAAATACTCTCCCTCCTCATCCCTGACTCGTGGCTTCCCTGGCTTCCTTCAAGTCTCAATTAAATTCCCATCTTCTAGAGAAAATTTCCCCACACCTCTACTGTTGGTTATTTCCAAATTATCTTAAATGTAACTTGTTTGTACACAGTTGTTTTCATGGTGTCATCTCTAGGGACTTTTATCTTTCTTTGTATCCCCCACAGTTAGCACAGTCCCTAGCACATAGCAAGTGCTTAATAAAACTGCCTTGTAGCTGGGAGGCTAATCCAATATTGTGTAGTTTGATGATTGTCCACATGGGGGCACCTGCTCAGTACACCCATGACTGACAGCAGGATGATCCTGGAGCTGTCAGCTAAGTTAAGCAGCCATCACCCTCCTAGGACTGGGAGATTCCCCTTCACTTCAGTTTCCCTTGCTCAGTTCTTGATAGACTGTCTCTGGAAGGCTCCTTTCTTGTTGCCTACCCATGGAGAATGGATGTTACACATGGCACACTTTCCCTCCAGAAGCAGTGCAGGTGACAATGCTCAAGAGGGGGACAGATTCAAGGAGGATGGCTCTAGAACAGGTTAGGATCCCAGAGAGACTGTCATTGTCCATGCCAGTTACCAGGTCAGACTGCAGAAACAATAATATTTACTGTACCTGTGGGGCTTTGATCTGCTCTCCTATGATACTTACACAAGCTGGAAGAGGATTTTGTCCCATCCCAGAGGGCTCCTTTTCTGCTGAAGACAAAGGATCTCAAAGCCCTACTGTGCCATGGCAGAGGCCCCTTGCTACAGACCAGAGCTTCAGGGAGAGCAGCAGAGGTGTGGAGACCACCTGTGACACGCAAAGACTGAAAGGGGAAGGGATGGAGAGAGGGTAAGCCCTGTTGGATCCAGGGGAGTGTGGGATTGAGAACATTGGGCCTGCACCTCTTGTCCCAGTCCCTTAACAAAGGATCATGAATACAGAAGAAAAACCAGCCTGGGTCAATCCCCTTAATCCCTCCAACCCAGTATCTCCCTCTAGCCTATCTCCTAGAAATGGATATGACACTTTTCCCTACTCCACCATGATGTTATTCATGAAAACCAGGAGTGGTCCCAAATACTCCAGCTTCACTTTTGAACTTGAACTCATCTTTGAGAAATTAATATCAGAAGGTCTACCTCTTCCTCTTCCAAGAACAGCCAAATTCAAACTTCTCCAGCAGTTCAGGCAGATTCTATGAAGGTTTTTAGCAGGACAGAAAAGTTTATTTGATAGTGGCAGACCTTGGCAACTCTGACAATGTTATCTCTGAATCAGTAAACTCCACTGATTCCCTATCACCTCACAGATCAAATATAAAATCCTCTGCTTGGCCTTCAAGGCTCTTCACAACCTGGCCCCTCTTACTCTTCCAGCCTTCTTACATTTTATGTTCCCAGAACCCCAGCACTCTGCTATCCAGTGACACCAGTCTTCTTGTGTTTCCTCCTGTAAATTTCTCCATCCCCCTACTCTGGGCCCTCTCTGGCTGTGCCTCATGCTTAGAATCCTCTTTTTCCTTGCCACTGCCTCCTCACATGCCTGTCTTAATTCAAATATCAGTTCAAATACTGTATTCCACAGAAAGTTTTTCCTGATCCCTCTTGATGTTAGTGCCTTCCCTTTCTTTATTACGTCCAATTTATCTGATGGCCATCTCTAGTCCTCCTGATCTATATCTTGTGAGTGGACTCAAATGGTTTCAGAGGACAATTTGAGTCTGGTGCTTATACACAGCCTTCCCTCACTTTATTTCAATTCACTTGTATGTCATTGAATCTCCTCCCTGGTGTCATGGTCTTCTTGGAGAATTAAGGAAAAACAACAACATCTTTGAGTTGTAGTAGGAGCTACTCCAATGGGGATGCAAGTGGAACTGGCCAACTGGGCAACACAGTTCCTTTCCTCTCCTTCTTTCCTTCCTTCTTTCCTGCCTTTCCTCCTTTCCTTCCTTCCTTCCTTTCTTTCTTCCTCTTCCCTTTTCATTTCTCTTCCCTAACCTTAATCATTGACTGTGCATGCCTTACTCAAAATGAGATCTATTAAAGATCTTTGCGTAAAAAAGCTCAAAGTTTCCCACTGAATCCAGGGCCATCTCCAGTTATGCTCATCTACATCTCACCACTGGATCCAGATGACTTCTGAGAAGAAAGTGAGGATGTTGACTTTGCACAGCCCTCCCTCACTTACATCCAATTCACCTGCCTATAATCACCTCCCTGCTGTCATGCTCCTCCTTTAGAATGAAGGATAATCAACAACAGTAACAACCAATTTATCCTGCATTTATCTTGTGGAGTTGTTTAACCCTTGTCTTCCTTGTTGGACTGTGAGCTCCCTGAGAACAGGAACGGTCTTTTACCTTTCTTTCTATCCTTGGCATCAGCACAGTGCCAAGCAGACAGCAGGTGTTTAATAAGTGCTTACTAACAAACTGCTGGAGACTCAACTCTCGGAGGAGGTCCTTGAGCCCTGAGGAAAAGGGGTAAAAGATGCAAAGGACCTAAAGCAGAGTAAATTAGGACGGGAGCCTGAAAAACAGATTCACCTGCTAGTCATCTATCTGAAGACTATTCTGTCTCAAGTCCTTACTTTGGTCTAACCCCTGCATCGAGCTCTCTGGGGAGCTGCTATTCTGTACTTACCTGGAGCATGTCTGCCTTCAGTCACCTAGGAAGTCAGCACCAGCAGGGTCACAGCCCGAACTTCTGTCCAAATGTCCCTGGGGAGGAAGACACAACATCCTGGAGAAAAGATGAGGTTAAAGGAGTCAGAGAGATGTAACAGTCAGTATGGCCCTCGCTTCATGGAACTATCTCTTACATCTACCCGATGAAGAATTTACAGACTCTCTTGTCTGGCCCAGGACTGGGCAACATCAGAGCTGAGTGAGCCAGTTAGCAAGAAGAATGAACTGCATTATTTCTTCCCAGACAGAGGTTACTTTTCAGGGAATGTTCTAATACTTCAATGTTTTTCTCATGAAACAAAAAGGTCACAGAAATCATTGAATCTCAGGGAAGGAGGTGGCCCCAGACGTCATGTCTTGCCTGGACCATTACAACAGCCAAATGTTAGGGTGCTGAAGCTGAGTTGCCAGTGGAGATCAGTGAAAGTCTTCACTACTGTAGTGAGTCCCATAAAGCTGGAGGACAAATTTTCCACTATTTTCAAAAAGGAAAGATGAATAAATCCATAACCAATGGTTCAATGAATTTTCTTTTTTACTCCCAGAAAAAAATTTTAGACATATTAAAAAAGATATGTTTTGTGAGCATTTTGAAAGGGAAGAGTAGTAGTATAAAGGCCATTAATATCTCCTCAAAAGCAGGTGATGCCAGATGAACCTCTCTTTTCTGACTCTCTAACTGAAGTGATGAATCAGGAGAATGTTGTAGATATGTAAACCTGGATTTCAACAAAGAATATGACAGTCCCCAATACATCCCCTGGGGCAAAGATGGAAATATATCAATTAGATGATAATGTTCTTAGCTGGATTTGAAAATGGTTGAATGGCTGGGGTCCAAAGGTTAGTCCTTGATGAGTGAAGGTGAAATGGGAGGAAGTTCCCTAGTAGAGCATGCAGGGACCTTTCCTTGGTCCTTTCCTTTTCAACGTTTTTGTCAGTGCCTTGGATGAAAGGCATGCAAAGTGAATTTTCAAATGGCTTGAAACTGGGATATGTAGCTAATATTTTTGGTGACAGAGCTAGGATCCAAAAAAATAAATGCTGACAGATAAGAATGATGGGAGAATCAACTGGAATGAGATTTAATTTAATAGATATAAAATGGAAAGTTCTGGACTTATATTTTAAAAAGTCCACTCTTTCTGTGGGAATGACTTTGCGTGATGAGAACACATCATAATTATAGCATTTGCAGCATTAAAGTTTGCAAAGTCCTTTATAAATATTATCTTCTTTGTTCCTTTTGTGGTTCTTGGCTGACATAAAGGTTACTTAGTACAAATGTGCACACTTGGCTCATGAACTTATCTCAATTAGCTGCTGACCCTTTAGAGGCATTATTCAGAGAGAAGCATTGGCAGAGGAAACTCCTGGGTATTAGTGAAGAAAGACTTTGGAATGGCATGTATTTGAATTTCTATAGACTGCAAAGAATAGACATCTTATGAGTGAAATTATTTCTTCACTCATTCCTTCAGCTGAAATCTTAACTCATGCTCATTTACTCTTGTGTATTTTCTATCATATTCTAATCTGACAAGTTCTCTGATTTCTGTTTGCTATTTAACTTGGATAAGTGAGTTTATCCACTATTTACTATTTATTAAATTCTTTTGTGCAACCAGCATGGGGAGAGGAGCCACCTGGGTGATGTAAGCTTGGGACCACCCTCTCCCATTAATACTAGTCAGGAACCAACTAATTTTTTTTTGTTTAGTTAATTTATGTATTCTTGGTTTTAAACATTCACTTCCAAAATTTTAAATTTTCCCCCCTCTACATCCCCAAGGGAATATACAATCTGATACAGGCTCTACATGTACATTCCTATTAAACATATTTTCGTGTTAGTAATGCTGTGTAAAAGAATTAGAACAACTGGCAGTGAAAAAGAAAAACAAAACAAAACAAAAAGAAAATAGTATACTTTGTTCTGCATTCAGATTCCATATTTCGTTTTCTGGATGAGGACGGCATTTTCCATCATGAGTCTTTTGGAATTGTTTTAGGTCCCTGAATTTCTGAGAAGTTCTGAGTCTATCAAAGTCAGTCACTGAACACTGTGGTTGTTACTGTGTACTGTGAAAGTTCTCCTGGTTCTGCTACTTTCACTCAGCATCAGTTCATATAAGTCTTCCCAGGTTTTTCTGTAGTTTGCCTATTCATCATTGCTTATAGCACAATAGTATTCCATTACATTCATATACCACAACGTTCAGTCATTCTCCAATTGAAGCACATGCTCTCAATTTCTAGTTCTTGGTCATGAACAAAAGAGTTGCTATAAATATTTTTGTACATGTGGGTCCTTTTCCCATTTTTATGATCTCTTTGGGATACAACCCTGGAAGTGGTATTGCTGGGTCAAAATGTATGCTTGTTTTTATAGCCCTTTTGGTATAGTTCCAAATTGCTGTCCAGAATGGTTGAGTCAGTTCACAACTCTACCAACAATGAATTAGTGAGGAACCAACTATTGTGGAGGGCAACTTGGAATGATGCAAAAGGGACTGTAAAACTGTGCATGAACTGGTATAAAGTGAAGTGAGTATACATAGGAGAATGTTGCATATACTAACAACAATGTTATATGATTAAGAATTGTGAATGACTTCAGTTATTCTCAGGAATATAGTGATCCAATTCCAAAGGACTAATGATGAAACAAACTATTTGCCATCAGAGAAAAAAAATTGAAACTGAATACACATTGAAGCATGCACTTTTCATTTTCTTTCTTCCACTGCTTCCTTCTTTCTTTCTTTTTATTTGAGTTTTCTGATACAAGACTAATGGAGAAATGCTTTACATGATTGCACATGTATATCAGATTACCTGCCATCTCAGGGAGGGGAAAAGGGAAGGAGTAAGAGAGAGAGGGATTGAGTTTAGAATTCAAAAAAATTTTAAATGATTATAAAATTGTTTTTATTCGGTAATTGGGTAAAATAAATTATATTAAAAAAATAATGAGGAAAACAACTTTTTTTGTAAAGCTGTCATTCCCTAGACTATAAATATCTGAAGGGGAGAGTCACCTCAATGATGTTATAGGGAATGACAAGGGGAGAAACAGAGAGTGATCTCACATAGAGGCCCATTTTCGGAAATCTCTAGTATTTCTAGTAAGGTTAAGGAAAGCATGGAGCCAATTTCCCATGCCTATATGCAAGTCCAAAAGTTTTTCTTCACTGTCTCCTTGACATTCTCTGTCCATATCTCTACAAATAATTTCCCAAATGGAGTTAGCCCCATACACAGTTATGCAGCATCTCGCACGGTATTCTTTCTAGCAATCAGAAGTCACATGCCCCTCCACAGAAGAAGCATGCAGCACAAAGCTGTCCCTTCTGCATTTTTGTTATGCCCATTGCAAGCTTCCTTCACAAGGGTGGGAGCCAGGTCACAGATATTAAGACTGGAGTGTAAAGTAAGATCTAATGGGGGCTGAGAAACCCCAATACAGCAAGTGTTGTGGACAGAATTTTGAGCTTTCAGTATATCCTAGAAGTTCAGAGTATATGCCAGGGTCTCCTCTGTCTAAGAGTCTCTAATTAGGTTTCAGAAAAGAAAAATCTGAGAAGGTCCATGTTGAGACCTGCCTCAATCACAAATGACCTTTAACAAAACATCTCCACTTGAGGTCCCTAGTAAAGCAGAGAAAAATCTGATGGAGGAAAGAGCGAAGAGTGTTTAATATAGCCCCTCTCAGTAGGAAGAAGGCTGTCAGTCTTTGCTGATAGCTGTATCAGTATGTAACCATAACCTTTTCCCCCAACAGATTCTACTTATACATGCCCAACTCCATCTTCCTTTAACTGTCAGAGCCATGGGTCCCATCCACAAAGCCCCTCAGGAAGGGAGGAACAAAATAGTTGTCTTTTAGTTGCACTGAAAGTCTGGTGGATTCTGAGCTTCCTGAATGGGGAAGAAAGTTGCACCTTGAAGAAAAAGCTTTGAGGAAGATGTTAAGGGAAAACCTTCCCATTCTGCCATGGAAGGGAGAAAGCTTGGGATCTGAAAAGGATCTGGAGCAATGGGGAATCAACAGGTCCATATGGGTGTGAAACAAGGTCTAGAATACAGATAGAGAGAGATGGGGAGAATTGGGTTCAAGATGGCTGTATTTCTCTGGTCAACTCCTAGGGTAAGATGTGACAACAATATGGCTAGTTCCTTGTTGACTAACTGAATGCCCGTGCTTGTGAGTGACAAAATGGAAAGTGTAAGAAAGATGAGCCCATGATCAGACCTGTTCAGTCATGGAAGGGAGTTTTGCCCAGAGTCTAGCTTCAACAGCATCATCAGCATCAGAATCAGCATCCAACATTTACAAGGTGATTGTGTTCAGAGGCTCAGTGAGTCATTATCACTTATCTTTGTAGTGTCTAAGAATTGAGGGTGAATATGGGGTAATTCTTACCTGGGTTTGGCCTTGAAGACAGAAAAAGAAGTCCCATATATGTGAAGACCATGAGATTATTCTATCCCAGTGACAAATCTTGGAAGTCTTATGCCCATTGCAAGCTTTGCTCAAAGGCCTGATCAACTTAATAGCTTCTGAGGCACATTGAGAGCCAGATATCTTTTTGCAATTCTTCTCTTATCATTTCCCCTTTATACTCCCTCTATACCTATGTAGAGTCATTGTTTTTCCATGACTTCAGGTTCCTCCCCAGGGCTCTTTCCACCATGGCTCCCAAACAATTCCAGTCACCCTGCCTCTCTCCTGTCATAGCTGTCTACTGAAGACTTATTCTCTAGCTGTCCCTCCTCTAAATGTTTAATTCTTTGATCAAACATTTATTATGCACTAATGTGCAATGCCCAGCATTAGTGACTGGATATACAAAGACTAAAAGAAAAAAAGTAGCCTTTGTCCTCAAGAGGGTCATGTTCAACCAAGAAATACAGCATGTAGTCCCTATGGCAACTGCTCTGTCTCCCTTTCATATTTGTAGCCCTCAGAACAGCTGCCTCAGGTTCAAGATTCTCTCTGTATTGACATCTACTACTATACAAGCCTCCACTAAAGTATCTACCTTTTGATCTTAGGGAATTTGAGAAATAATGACTAGACAATTGGGAAACACACACACACACACACACACACACACACACACACACACATATATATATATAAATGATAAATGAATCAGTGTGAGGAGTTAATGAAATCATCAACAGAGTGAATGTAGGGAGGGAAAAACAATCTTGGGGAACAAGTCTGGTTAGGGAACAGGACATGGACATTGATCTAGCAAAGGTGTTTAGAAGTGATCAGACAGGTAGGAGCACTAGCAGGGAACAGTGTCACAAGTCCAAGAGAGAAGAAAATATTCAGGAAGAGAGATTAGTTAGCAACATCAATGACTACAGAGAATTCCAGAAGGATGAGGATGTAGAAAATACTATAAGGTTTAACAACTGAGATTTAATGAGATAACTTTGTATTTTATTTTGTTCTAAATTTGGGTCTCCATCTCTCTGAGGCTAAAAATACAGAGGCTATTCCCAAGCCCATTCACAGTACTGATCTGCACAGATTTTGCTGGTTCCATATCTGACCTGGTCTGATGTGTCCGCTCCTCAAGCAAACCAGTGGTTCCCCTCTGCCCACTGTATTAATATTGAACATAGTGCAGGCAATGGATCAGCATAGCCCTCTACAATTTAGAACTCCTGAGCACTAGTGATCCACCAGCTTCAGCCACCCCATTGTACCTGGGATTACAGGTGAGTGTCCCCATTGCCAGAGGAGTGATAACTTCTGTGGACAAGAGCTATCCTTGTGTGGAAGAGTCAGAAGTCTGATTTCAAATGATTAAAAAGTGGATTCAACCATGAAAGTGGATGCTTTTTTCATAGGTTTTCATTGTGAAAAAAAGTAGAGCTGTAAGATGATATTCAAAAAGGGGCCTGGTAAAATAAAGGTATTTTAAAGATAAGGGAGATATGAGTATATTTATAGAGAAGAGTTCTAGATATAAAGCCTGAGGATGAGAGAAATGATCAAAAGGGTTAGCTCCTGGAAAAGGATGAAAAGAAAGAGTCTCTTACCTGAAGAAGAGAAAATCAGCCTGTCAATGACAAGGAGCCAAAAAAAAGGAGACTGGACCACAGCGGGGAAGAATGGGGAGTAATCTAGAGAGACTTTGAGGTGGGGAGAAAGAAGAGGGAGCTTGTGTCAAATTACCTTCATTTTCTGGTAAGGAAGGAGGGGACATCTTGTAGAAGGGTAGAGAACAGAAGAGAAGAGGTTTAAAGTTTGAAATCAAATGACATAATATTTGTTAAAAAAAAAAAATTGAAAAGATCTCAACTTCCAGGAGCCAAGATGGCAAATTTGAACTGTCAGTCCTCATACCCTCCCTTTGTGGACCATGAAAAACCCAGAGAAATATTTGCCCAGGAAAAATCCTGAAATAGTGGAATCACCCAAAGGGGTAAACAGTCTCTCAGCTTGGGAAGCTAGGGAGATTGGGAAAGAGAGTCCCTCTTGCTGTGGCTGAAGCAGACCAGGGCAGAACTCAACCTATCCAAGACAGCCCCACCTCAGTGAGCCAGGAGGAGATCCTGGGCCTCAGTGAGGGTAGAGTCCATATAAGCCAGGATTCCAAGTGTGCCTTAGCATAGCCAGGGGAAATGGGCAGAAAGGGGGTTCACCAGTCACTGAGCCTGCCTATACTCTAGTTCATGGGAGGAGATTTCCTGTGACAAGACCACCCTTCCACCACACCTCACACAGCAGGTTTCAGGGAAACTCAGAAAGACTTCACCTGGCCTCTACCTTGGCATACCAGTTAGCTCAGTATCAGGTAAGCTGCAGCATTCTAACTTCTAGCTGAAAGAACCAGAGGCCACAATACACAAAGCCTCAATTTCTCAGCACAAGTAAGGTAGAACAGAGTGGAACTCTGTTCCCCATACCCCCAGAAGCAGAGACCCACTTCAAAATTCAGGGAAAAAGCAATCATCTTGAGTAAGAAGCAAACCAGAAAAGAAAATCCATAGAATCTTACTATGGGACAAAGACAAATATACAAATAAAGAAGAGGTCAGCATTGAGACTGTACACACATATGAAGCTTCAGAAGGGAATATGATCAGGTCTCAAGGCCAAAGAGCTTTCATGGAAGAGCTCAAGAAGGATCTTAAAAGTCAATTTAAAGAGGTAGAAGAAAAAATGGACAATGACTATAAAAATGTGAAAGAAGAATCCGTGGAATAATTTACAAGGAATATTGCACAAATGGATAATTAGATACAAAATGTAACTGGAACAATTGGACAAATGGAAAAGGAGATGCAAAAGTTAAGTGAAGAAAACAATATATTAAAAATCAGAATTGAGCAAGGAGAAGCTAATGACTCTGTAAGACATCAAGAATCAATCAAACAGAATCTAAAGAATGAAAATTTAGAAGACAGTGTTAAATATCTCATTGGGAAAACAATTATTGTGGAAAATAGATCCAGGAG
This sequence comes from Lagorchestes hirsutus, assembly GCA_028533205.1. NCBI lineage: Eukaryota > Metazoa > Chordata > Mammalia > Diprotodontia > Macropodidae > Lagorchestes > Lagorchestes hirsutus. The sequence continues at coordinate 196,831,901 of CM052671.1, forward strand.
AGAAAATCTAAAAATTGTGGGTCTACCAAAAAATCATGATGAAAAATATAGCCCAGAAGATATCATCCAAGGAATCATCAAGGAAAACTGCCCTAAATTCTTAGATCCCGAGGGCAAAATAGTAATTGAAAGAATCCACAGATCACCTCGTGAAAGAGATCTCAAAGTGAAAACATCAAGAAATATTGTTGCCAATTTCAGAACTATCAAGTTAAGGGGAAAATACTGCAAGCAGACAGAAAAAAAAAACAATTTGAATATCAAGGAACTACAATCATGATCACACAGGACCTTGCAACTTCTACATTAAAAGACTGGAGGTATTGGAATATGATACTCCATAAGGCAAAGGAGACTACAACCAAGGATCAATTACCCAGGAAAATTGAGCATAATATTTCAGGTAAGGAAATAGACATTCAATGAAATAAGGAATTTCCTTATAAAAACGGCCAGAGCTCAATAGAAAATGTGATCTTCAAATACAAGTCTTAAGAAAGTCATGAAAAGGTAAACGGGGGAAAACACAAACTTGTTATTTAGTATGGGCAAAATGTTTACATCCCTACAAGGGAAGACAATACTTCTTTATCTTGAGAATTGTGTATTTATTATGTTATATAAAAGGGGTATACGAAGACAGAGGGAGTAGGTATGTATTAGATGATGTAATGATAAAAATGTGTTTAAAGGGTATCGAAGAATTGTAACAGGAGAGGCAAACAGAAGGAGGCAGAAAAAGGTAAGTGACTTCACAGGAAGAGGGACAAAAACATCTTACAGGAGAGCAAAAAAGAGGAGGGAGACAAGCTCTGTTTGAAGTTTACACTCATTTAATTTGATTCAAGAATGGAACAATAAACTCAGCTAAGTACAGAAATCTAACTTGCCCTGTAGGTAATAGGAGCAGAAAGGGGAAAGGAAAGGGAGGAGAGGTGAAATGGGAGGGGGGGGAATGAAGAAATAAAGAAAAAGGCTAATAAAAAAGGATCTGGACTGATAGAAGGGAGAAAAGATTGAGGGAGGTGGTCATCAAAAATTAAAATTACTGTGAAGGGGAGAACTAAAAGTATAAATGGGGGGAATGGGATGGAGGGAAAGACACAGATGGATATCATAAATGTGAATGTGAATGTGATGAACTCTTTCATAAAATGTAGGCAGAGAGCAGAATAGATAAAAACTATAAACTAAGCATATGTTGTTTTCGAAAAACACATTGGAAACAGGGGGATACACACGGAAAAAAGTAAAAGGTTGAAGCAGAATATATTATGATTCAGCTGATGTAAAAAAAAGCAGGGGTAGCAATCCTAATCTCAGACAAAGCAAAAGCAAAAATAGATCTAATCAAAAGAGATGAGGAGGGAAACTATATCCTGCTAAAAGGCACCATGGACAATGAAGAAAAATCATTACTAAACCTGTGTGCTCCAAGTGGCATAGCATCGAAATTCTTAGAGGAGAAGTTAAGGGAGATACAAGAAGAAACAGACAGCAAAACTATACTAGTGAGGAACCTCAGCCTCTCCCTCTCTAAACTTGATAAATCTAACCACAAAAAAGAAAGAAGTTAAGAGGTGAACAGATCTCTGGGTAAGGTAAATATAGTAAATCTCTGGAGAAAATTGAATGGGGATAGAAAGGAATATGCTTTTTTCTCAATAGTACATGTCACATATACAAAAATTGACCATGCCCTAGGGCAATAAAAACCTTACAATCCAGTATAGAAAGGCAGAGATATTCAATTCATTCTTCTCAGATCATAATGCAATAAAAATTACATATAATTGAAGGCCTTGGAAAGATAGACCAAATATTATTTGGAAACTAAATAATCAAATCCTAAAGAAAGTGTGGGTTTAACAGCAAATCAAAGAAACAATAAATAACTTCATTCAAGAGAATGACAATAATGAAATAACCTACTAACCTTTCTGGGGTGCTTTGAAAGCAGTTCTTTGGGGAAATTTTATATGAATAAAATAGAGAAAGAGGAGATCAATGAATTGGATATGCAACTGAAAAAGTTAGAAAAAGAACAAATCAAAAATTCTCAAGTCAATACCAAATTAGAAATACTGAAAAACAAAGGAGAGATTAATAAAATTGAATTAAGAAAACTACTGAAGCAATAAATAAAACTAAATGTTGGTTTCATGACAAAACCGATAAAACAGATAAACTTTTGGTCAATTTGATTTTAAAAAAGAAAGAAGAAAAGTAAATTATCAATATCAAAAATGAAAAGGGTGAACTAGGTTTTTTTATCCCTGAAAACCTGTGATCTTTTAAACCCTTCACTGCTCTGCTGTGACTTTTCCTGAGCCCAGAGCACCAGGAGTCAGAGAAGCTGTCATGAGGAGACCATCCTGGCCTTTAGAGACCTACAGAGAGTGCACTCAGAGCCCTGGGAGGGCAGGAAGGAATGAGGAAGCTTTTATATGCTGAGCAGAACACACTACAGGTCCCTTGGGTCTCCATGTGTTAAAGAGCCCCAGATCTTGTAAGAGCCTCTCCTCAGGGACCCTGTAAGCCACACAGAGTTACACTGGTTGAGACTGGCTCTGGGGTAGGAGTCTCATTTTTTCTGTCCTCAAATGTGTGAAGTGAAGAGCAAAGGCAAGATCTTGTTTATTGACAGATATAGGAATTGTTGCAGCTGGTTATGGATAAATGGAGGGAGGCTCCTCTGTGCCTGCCCACGGCTAGATTCTCCATAACCCTGAGAGAGCTCCAAGACCTGGGGAATTGACAGAGGAGGTAGGAGCTCACAGCTTGTAGGATTTGGAATCATCTGACTCTGCGCCTGCCTCCACTACCTCCCTCTGCTGGAAAAGGTGTGAATTCAAGAAGGCAGGGAGCAGAGTCTGGCTCATGGACAAATCCTAGTCTAGGCCCCTGGGAAAAGTGTAATAGAGCATCATGCCTAAGTGAATGGGTCTTGTCAATCACTGGACAACATGACTGACCATTGTGGTAGAAAAGATTCTGTCTGCCCTTGTCCCCATTTTCCCATTCCAGACAGGCAGAAAGGTGAGAACCCATTCTGTGATCCATCACAGAGTCACCCTCCTTGTGACTTTTTCCAAAAGTATGGATATGGGTAAATCTGTGTGCCCAATGTGAAGATATGAAGGTAAAATGACAATCTAAGAGAGAAGGAGACTAGAGAAAGTGATTGATTTCTAGATATTTGCTTCTGTGAGGGGGGACTGCAAGAACCCACTGAGTGGCATACCTATCTTCAGCCTTTCCTTTCCACCAACAGTGAATGAATACACAAAAAGGCATTCATGTTTCTTAAAAATATTTTAACTTCTTCCAAATTATATCCAATGGCTATTTTAACCTTTAACATAGTGAGTTCCAAATTATTGCCTTCTTCTCCTTTACTTTCATTGAGAAGACAAGCAATCTGACATATGTTATACATGTACAGTTAGGCAAAACATATTTCCAGATTACTAATGTTGTAAAAGAATACATAAACAAAAAACCCAAAGAAATATAAAGTAAGAAGAAGTATGCTTGGATCTGCATTCAAAATTCATCATTTGAAAGAGTATTTATTAAGCTATGGAAGAAAAGATTTCAGAATGCTAACTGCTGGGGAGAAAAAATGAAAAAAGAATACTTCAAGTGACAAAAGTATTCATATTCTAATGGATGGAATAATAATAATAATATTCATTGTTATGATTATTATCCAGTTGAAAATTTCGATTGACCCCAAGTTGGCAAAGTGCATTGAAATTTTGCCTCCTTTTTCCTTTGAATTGCACTAAGGGGTTGGTGCTGCTAACAAATAGCACTAATAGGGGGGACTATAACCATTTTACAGATGAGGAAACTGAGACAGTCAGAGCTGAAGTGACATGGTCAGGGTTTCATTGCTAGTAAATGTTTGAGGCAAGATTTGAACTTAGCTCTTCCTGAAACCAGGCCCTGCTCTGCATGTACTGTACCACTTGCTTGCCTGAGATGTGTCTAACGAGGTATTGATTTTTGCATACTTGATTTGGTGTGAGAAGTTCTCATAGACAAACAGCGACCTATGCATCTTTCAGTCTTCACTACAAAGGAGAGTCCTGGGGAGCTGTCTTTAGCACTCAGGTATTAGGTACTAGTTCAAGAACACAACCAGCATGGGAGAGAATCGGGACTTGATTCCGGGTTTCTTGACTCTCAGGTCACTTTCCTGACCATCAGTCCATGTGACTTTATCTTTATAGTATACGTTTATTCCATTGATATCTATATCTGTGTCATCTATCTACATCATTTTATCATCTATATAACATCTGTATCTACATATGCTGGGAGAGGAAATGAGGACAGAGAGAGAAGAGGGAGGAATGAGGATCTCAGCCTATTTTGGGAAAGACAGACCTCAGACCACCAAGGATATTTGGGGAAAGCGCGTCACCCTGGGAATTGGGCCTGGCTGGGGGTCAGTTCTACTACTGAGTAGCTTTGTGACTGTGAAGGGGTTACTAAGCCTCTCTGAGCTGGCAAAATGATGGGAGAAAAAACCCTTTTAAGAGTAAAGGAATCTCAGAATGGGAAGGATTTGTGGAAGGCATCTAATCTAACACTCTAATGCCTGAGTGACCACACAGGATTGAAGCAACGAAACAGCATTCGGAACATGAACTGAAGAATGAAAGCTCAGAATCGAAAGAAAGGGAAGAGAAATGAGAGCAACGACAAGGTTAAGGAATCCTTCTTAGAACAAAAAGGGTAGAAAAAGAACACAATAAAGTTGGACAGGAGGAGAGATTGCGAATGAAAGACTTCATGTAGAGGGAGAAAAGAATGGGTTACTTGGGGGATATTAAAAAAGCTAAATAAAGGAGGAAAAGATTAAAAAAAAATCAGGAAGTTAAATAAAATTCTAAAAACGGACATGGTGGACAATTTGGAGAAGAGGTGGAGGTGGAGGTGAGAGGAGCCGATGGGAAGATGGTTACCTTAAAATAAATAAAAGAAAGCTAATTATCCAGATGAAGTAATGCCTTAAGAATGGAAGAGGAAAAACAGTCCCAAAAATGAATTCAGAGAAAAGACACAAATGCTGCTGAAGGTAGAGAAAATCCTGCGACCCTGCTGACTGGGTTCAAACTGATGCTCTATGACCTCACCTACAGCATCAGTGCTGAGAGGAGATTTTTTTACACCTTACTTAGCTCACCCTCTCTCTCACCACTTTTGTTCTTCAGGATGTTTTCTTCCTTCCTCAGCCTTTCCATAGCTTGGCCAACCATAATTTCTCAGATGAGAACCTACCCTCATATGCTAGGAGAAAACAAATGGAAGTCACTCTCAGAGAGCCCTCAGTTCTTCCCTCCTCATCTCCCTTCTCCAGGCACTTTCTGCCACTGTCTTCTCCTTCCCCTTGCCTGATATCATGAAGAAGTCCTCCTCCATGTCAAGGCCAACATGTCAACATTCCTAAATGATCCCATTTTGTTCTCCCTTTTTCAGCAGATGGACCCTCCTATTATCACAATCCTCCCATTTATTTTCAGCCTTTCCCTGTCTCCTGACTACTTCCCTGCTGGTTACAAGTAAGTAAAAAGGGCCAGGGAATGAGTGTGGCCCTGCCACCTGCTGTCCTAGAAGGTCCCTCATGGCTGGTGGGAGGCAATTGTACTCAGGTGCACACTCAGGAAACCTCAGGCAGCCAATGAGACCTTTTCATCACCAGTACGAGAGAACGAAAAGGCAATGACTAGGATGGGCCATTCAACTTTGCTCCTTGGCACTGCCTGGGTTATAGAGAGCCCAGCTCTGTGAGGTGAAAGAGGGCATGTCTTGGGAAAATAAATGTAGTTTTTATCATTGTTGCAGAGAACTGGAGTGAAGATTCCACCAAAGGAAGTTGGGTTTGCAATAAGAGAAATTGTCAAGGCATGGATTTCATGCAGATTTGAAAGATCAGTCAATCTTCAGCATGGATTATCCCCCTTTTTTGTTTTCCAGCGGTCTGTGCTACTTCCACTCTGCCTTGAATGGTGGTAGAAAGAGGGTAGTTCTTATACCCTAACGTGAGTTTCTGAAAACCCCCTTGAATCTCCATATGGAAAAAACAACTAAGATTCATATGAGGCTCATCTCAGAGACCAATAAACTAGATTAAGATATTCTGACTAAGGTGATCCCTGGGGACTGAGTTTTCTTGTTTTATGAATTTTAAATTGGGACCTCAGAAACATAGAAAAGTTCTTATTGAGTGACTAATAGAAAATTAGCTACATTTGGTTATAGATAACAAAGAGATTCTTCTCTCTTTCACCCAAAACTAGATTTCCTGAAGCCAGGAGAAAGCTCCAAGCCCTGGGAGGTGGCAAAGGGGGCAGGAACTCACAGTTTGAATGCTTTCAGGGTTCCTCACCTTACTCTGATCTTGTGTCTGCCCCACTAGTCTCTGGAGAAGCTGTGGATTGAAGGAGGCAATGAGGAGGGTCTGATTGAGGTTGAAGAGGTCTTAGGCACAGACCATGAGAAAATCTAGGAAAATGTCATTCTGAGATTGAATGCGTCCTATCATTCACATATGTGCTGTGGTTGTCCTGAGCATTGAGGTGGCAAATGTTGTGCCCACTCTGGTATCCATCATCTCATTCCAGACATACCCCCATAAGGGAGAAAATATAGGCCTACAGGAATGGTCCATCCCATGCCTGACTGTGCGTTTACTTGAAATGTGGACATGGTCTATCTGTGGGCCCAAAGGGAGACAATTAAGGTGAGGGAGAATGGCTTAGAGGCAGAGAATGAGAAACTAGAGCCTGAGTCTTTCACTTCCGGCTAACCATTCTTCTCGTGGGGGATGGAAAGGACCCTATGTTTGTTCTCACAGTCTCCAGTGTGCCTTTCTCCATTCAGTGACACTGAAGTTATTGACCTAGAAGAAGGGTCAGTGCCTGACATTAGCAAGACTCTTAGCAAGAATCAAGGAATGACAAGTCATGGAGGAAGGGTCTGATTCACTTTAACCCTTTAGCTCTTGCACAAATAATGAAAAACCAACTCTAGAAGACAAGTGATCTTAATACTGTGTGAGGACTGAATGAAAAGGGAAAAGAAGAAAAGAATAAGCTCCTACTTTGTGGTAGGCATTGTGCTAAGTGCTTTAGAAATACTACCCTATTAAATACTCACAACAATCCTAGATGTGGACTGTTATCTTCATTTCATACCTGAGGAAACTTGAGGGAAACAGGAAGAGTGCCATGTCCAGGCTCACACAGAAGCACAATAGGGCTCCCCAACATGAACTTCAGTTTACAATAAGAGAAAGTCTTTGGATATTATTTTAGAGGTTTCAAATGAACTTAATCCCTCAGCATATCCCTGCCATTGTGTTTCCTAGGGGACTCTGCTGTCTCCAACCTGCTTTGGCTACAAGAATGTGGTTTCTCAATGTGATGCCTCTGGTGGAAGAATGAGGAACTGCGAGGATAGTCCTAGGAGAAGCCCTGGGAGATGTGAGGCTGCCCAAAGAGCAGGGGCTGCTCTGCCCTGGGGGCCAGGGCGGAAACAGCTGCTGCTCTGAGCTGAATTCACTGAAGACCTCAGGGAAGTTTTTGTTCAGGGCTGAAGCACTGTGAGAAAGGGAAGCTTTTATGCTGCTGACAGCAATTATCTCCAGTGTCTTTAGGCTCCAGGCTGCTGATGGTGAGAGTGAAATCAGTCCCAGGCTCATAGCCCTGAACTAGGCAGGCACTCCAGATTCCAGGCTGGTAGTCCTGTAGATGAGGAGCCTGAGGACTCCTGTCAGGAGACTGAATCACTGACAGCTGTGGTGGTTTGCAGACTTATCAACTCACAAATACCAAAGACAACTTAGAAGGTTAATAGGAAAGGCCTATAAGACATGGGTGATAGAGGGGCAAGGTCTGATCTCCAGAGCGGAAGTGGTGGCACTGGCAATGGCAGTGGCTGCTTCTGGAGCTCTCAACTCACAGATGATGGGGATCCAGTAGCTGCTCTGAGGTGGGTTGCAGGTATCTCTTTGGTGGCACTGAGGCAAGATTATCTTGCTTTGTCCATGCTTCAATCTGGCTGGTAATCCTGGGTTGATGTGTTGTGCTGGCATGGCAGGGCTTATGATAGCAGTGGAGAGGGAATCCTACTCCCAGCTTCAAGGCAGAAAAGAGTACTATGATCACTTACAGACCAGAGTACAGACCAGGAGAGATTTAAACACCTCTGCTTTCATCATACAACCTTGGAAGAACTGAAAGTTAAGAGATCCCTAGAAATATTTCTGAAAACAGTTGCACAAAATCCCTGAAGCTTGGAACAGTATGCCCTTCACACTGGAATCAGAGACCTACCTTAACAAAGAGTTAAAAAGTCAAATAATGGACCAGGAAAATGAGAAAACAGAAGGGGACAATCAGACTAGAGAATCTTACTTTGGTGACAAGGAAGACCAAAACACACAACCAGAAGACTACAAAGTGAAAGCTCCTACATCCAAAGAAAAACATGAAGGCCATGGAAGAGCTCAAAAAGAATTCTGAAAATCAAATAAGAGAAGTAGAGGAAAAATTGAAAAGAGTACTGAGACTGATGCAAAAAAATCATGAAAAATGAGTCAACAGCTTGCTAAAGTAGACACACACAAAAAATGCTGAAGCAAATAAGAACTTAAAAAACAGACTAACCCTAATGGCAAAAGAAGTCCAAGAAACCAATGAGCAGAAGAATACCTTAAAAACTGGCCAGATGTAATTGGTCAATGGAAAAATTGTCCAAATTGAATTAGTCAAATAGAAAATGAGATCCAAAAGTTCACTGAAGAAAATAATTCCTGGAAAATTAGAAAGGAGCAAATAGAAGCTAATGACTATGAAAAATCAAAAAAAAATTATAAAGCAAAACCAAAAATTATAAAACAAAACAAAAAGAATGAAAAGTAGAAGTCAATGTTAAATATTTCACTGGAAAAAACAACTGACCTGGAAAACAGATCCAGAAGAGATAATTTCAAATTTTTAAAATAATTTACAAACCATTGGACTACCTGAAAACCATGACAAAAAATGAGCTTAGACATCATCTTTTAATGAATTTTCAAGGAAAACTACACTGATATACTAAAACCAGAGGGGAAAATAGATATTGAAAGAATCCACCCATTACCTCCTGAAAGAGATCCCAAAAGGAAAATTCCTAGCAATATTGTCACCAAATTCCAGAGTTCCCAGGTCAAGGAGAAAATATTGCAGGCAGCTAGAAAGAAACAGTTCGGGTATGGTGGAAACATAATCAGGATAATACGAGATTTTGCAGCTTCTACACTAAGGGATCAGGGGGCTTGGAATATAATATTCCAGATGTCAGAGGAACTAGGATTAAAACCAAGAATCACCTATCCAGTATAATCCTTCAGGGGAGAAAATGGCCATTTAATGAAATAAAAAATTTTCAAGCATTCTTGATGAAAACACCAGAGCAGAATACAAAATTTGACTTTGAAGTACAAAAATCAAGACGTGAAAAGGTAAACAGGAAATAGAAATTACAAGCAACTTATTAAGGTTGAGCTGCTTACATTTCTACATGGAAACATAATATTTGTAACTCAAGAGACCACTCTCAATATTAGGGTATTTGGAGGAAATGTATATGTATGTGTGTGAGTGTGTATGTGTGTGTGTAGATATAGATAGATATCTATAGATATATGTCTACTGACATTTATCTAGAGATCTGTAGATATCTATATCTATATATACACATAGATATAGATGTCTATACATCTCTAGATATATCTATATCTAGATAGATAGATAGATAGATAGATAGATAGATAGATAGATAGATAGATAGATAGATAGATAGAGAAAGGCGGCTCAGTGAGTTGAATATAAAGACAATATATCTAAAAATAAATTTAAGGGGTGACTGAGGAGTGTACTTGGAGAAGGAGAAAGTAGGAAGTAGAATGGGATAAATTATCTCACATAAAAGAGTCAAGGATAAGCTTTTTCACAGGAGTGGAAGAGTGTGGAAATGAGATGGAATGAGTGAACCTTTCTCTCATCAGAGTTGGCTTAAGGAGGGAATAACATGCACACTCAACTGGGTATGGAAATCTATCTTACTCTACAGGAAAGTAGGGGGAAAGGGGATAAAAGAGGAGGGGATGATAGAAGGGAGGTCAAATTGAAAGAGATGGTAATCAGAGGCAAACACTTTTGAGGAGGAACAGGGTCAAAGGAGAGAATAGAATAAAGGGGGGCAGGATAGGATGGAGGGAAATATAGTTAGCCTTTCACAACATAACTATTATGGAAGTGTTTTGCATGACTACACATGTATAACCTCTTTTGAAATATTTCCTTTCTCAGTGATGATGGGTGGGAAGGGAGGACAGGAGAGAAAGTGGTCCTCAAAGTTTAAAAAAAAATGTTAAAAATTATTTTTACATACAACTTGGAAATATGATATACAGGCAGTGGGTTATAGATATCTATCTTCCCCTTCAGGAACATAGAAGGGAAGGGGATAAGACAAGGGAGGAGTCATTGACAGAAGGGAGGGAAGATTGAGAGAAGGGGTAATCAGAATGCAAATTATCTTCCAGTGGAGGTAGAAGAGAGATAGGGAGAAGATCTGGAACTCAAAATCTTGTGGAAGTGGATGTTGAAAACTAAAAATTTACTAATGAATTAATAATAAAAAAAGATTGTGACCTCATGAGCATAGAAGATGCTTTTGATATAGTACAAGATGCACCCAGATGTGGATAAACAGAAGAGCCCTATTCCTATCCCACAGCTGAGACTAGACCCCTTACCTCCATTACAAACATTTTCAAACTCTTCAGAGTTGCTTACAAGGAAAGAGGAGCTTATCAGTCTTTAGGTTCTGTGCTGACAAGCTTTGCTCATGAACCTGACTCAATACCATCTCTAGTGGTGTGGTGGTTAATTAATGATAACCGAGAAAACAATGTGATCTATATGATTTATTGGCAAAATCAGCATAAGTGGGTTAATATACTCCTTAGTCAGTTTAAAGACCCTGAAGACAATTTTAATGTATTAAAAACAATCAAATGAAACTAATTAATTATATGATAGCAGTCGGTCAGAATGCAAGCCAAAATATGAAATTAAGTAATATGATTTTTAATCAGAGGAAAGATTAGAGGTATTCCAAGTTTGGAGGAGGCAAGAAAGAGTTTTGGTTGAGTTGTGAGGAGAATGAGTAGATTGGAGTAGATTTGCATTTCCCAGAATTGAGACTGATTTATTGCATCCATCTGTATTTATGAAACAACAGATGACTAATATCATCTAATTTCCCAAGAATGACTTGCAGAAAAACAAGTTAGAAGAGAACACATGTGATAGTATAATATGAAGTGAGTATTCATGAAAAGAGAATCTAATTGGTTCCCTTAATTCCCACACAAAACTAACTCCATTTTGTAACTGGCCTTCACTCAATCACATCAGTGGACAATGTAGAAAATTAATGATGCAGTTGGGAAGGTCACCTTGAGATCTGGGCAGGGCTAAGAGGACATCCTGAAAAATTTAGAGTACAGTGCCATTCTTTTTTTTGGGTAAATCTTTGTGCCTAATTTGAGGTTTTGCAGGTGAAGATCACTGTCTCAAAAGTAGGAGTTACAGCCAATGAGGAAGAGAACATAAGCAGTTATCAGGAGATAGTTTGCTCAGCTGTATGCCAGTAAAATTGACAATCTAAATTAAATGGATCAATATCTACAAAAGTATAAATTGCTGTAATGATAATTTAAATGGGAAGATCTTTCTTATTTATTAATAGGTCGATGTGACCCGCTTAAATCACATGGAAGGCTAAGTTACATGTGGTGGAAGGAGCTTGGTGAATAAGTAGAATATGAGGAGTGGAGTAGAACTGGGACAAAGTTGGTGAGAGTGGTTAGGGTGGAGGAGAGAGGACAATGGCAGGCACAGCTAGTCTTGTAAGTGTTTGTTTGTGGGAAGGCCCCAGTATGGTGCAGGGGAAGCCTTGGGAATGACTTAGTCTCCTGCAGTGCTAATGTGTATTGATTTCTTGGTTTCTATAATGGACTTGGTTTTCTGGTGTTGAGATTTGGCTTTCTGATATCTGAATAAATATTTTTGTCTTCTGCCTTCTACCTGAAGAGCTTGTTATGTTTTGTGATTCAGAACTGCCACAATATTCATATTCATAGTTTCTGTGAGTATTGCCTAGGTGATACAATTGCTCAGATGAACAGAGAGTGTGTGTGTTCATCCTTCATTGCCAAAGAAGACCAGAAGAGTAAACAATACTTAAATAACCCCCTCCCAGAAAAATAAGTCCAATAAGCCATGAAAGATCTCCCTCTGATAAAGACTCAGGGCCAGATGGATTTATAAGTGACTTTTACCAAACTCTTAAAAAATAAATTTCAATATTCTATAGACTGTTTGGAAAAAATAAAATTCCTCCTATGATAAAAATATACCTTTGATTCTACAACAAGGGAGAGGCAAAACAGAGAAAGACAATTAAAGACCAATTTTCCTGATGAATACTGATACAAAAAAATGTTCAGTAGAATTCTAGCAAGGAGATTACAACAACATACTACAAAGATCATACACTATAACCAAGCTGCAGTTACACCAGGAATTCAGGACTTGTTCAATATTATAACAATAAGCAAAATTCAAGTCTGCTGTGTGTTGCATTTCATAGTGACTGAACACCCACAACAGTGTAATAGACTGTACAAAATAATGAGATTGTTTCAGTAGAAGTAGAAAAATCTTTTTACAAAAGAAAATACCCATTCCTGCTTTAAAAAAAATAGAAAGCATAGGAATAAATGGAGCTTTTCTTAAAAATAAAAAATATCCATTTAAGAACAAAATCAAGCATTATTCTCAAAGAAGAATGATGACAAGCCTTTCCAGTAAGATCAAAAGGGAAATAAGGATGACCATTATCACCAATGTTACTCTCCTAATAGAAAAGCTAACTATAACAATAAGATATGAAAAAGAAATTGAAAGATTAAGCAAAAACAACAAGGGGACAGAACAGTCACTTTTCACAAATAACATGATGGTTTACTTGGAAAATGCTAGAGCACCAACTGAAAAACTGGTCAAAGCAATTAACTGCTCCAGGAAAAGTGGCAAGATATAAAATAAACCCACACAAATGATTAGTATTTCAATACATTACCACCAGAATCCAGCAGGAAGAGATTAAAAAAGAGAAATTCTATTTAAAATAATGACAGATACAATATTTAGGAGTCTCACTGCCAAGATACACAGGAATTTTATCAACCTGGTTACAAAACAACCTCATGAAAATAAAGACATGCCAAAAACAGGAGAAAAGCTAGTTGCGTGTGAGTAGACCAGGCCAACATAATTCAAAATGATAATACTATTGAAATCAATTTACTTAGTCAGTGCCATACCAATTAAATCACTAGTCTTACTTCTACCCAAAACCACATCACCTTTTTTAAAGGAAGATAAAAAATGTTGAAATTTATCTAAGGGAACAAAAGGTCAAGGATATCAAAGCAATCAATCAGAAAAAAGGAAAGGAAGGGGGTTTCCCAGTTCCAGACTCCAAATTATACTAAAGAGCTGTACTTATCAAAAAAAGAATAGTTGGTCAAAAAACGACTTAGTTACACACTATATGGAAGCAAATGAGCACAGTAACCTAGTGTTTAATGAACTCAAAGATCCCAGCTATTGGAACAAGAGCTCATTATGTATCAAAAAATTCTTAGAAAACTTGAAAGCAGTCTGGCAGAAAATGAATGTAGATCAGCAAAACTTCAAAATATGTACATGAATAAGACAAAAGGGTGACATCATACTAAACTGGTGGAGTATTGAACAATTACCTGTCAGACCAATGGATACATGAAGAGGTCATGACCAGACAAGAAATAGAAAAGTTCATGGGAAGTAAAATGAATATTTTTACTACATAAAACAGATAAGTTTGAACAGAAACAAAAACAATTCCACTAAAATTAGAAGAAAAGTAGAAAACTGGGTGGAAATATTTAAAGTAAGTTTCTCTACTAAAGGACTATTTGTAATATAAGGGAATTGAGTAAAAATTATAATAACAGACATTCTTCAACTGGTAGAATTCAAGGGATAGGAACAAATAGTTTTCAGAGGAAGAAATCAAAGCTAGTAAGTTACATGAAAAAAATGCTCTAAATAATTAATAATTCAATCCATGTAAATTAAAACAACTCTGAGATTCATATGTCATACTTATCAGATTATCTAACATGACAGAAAAGGAAAATGACAAATTATGGAGATATGGGAATATAGACATACTAAAGCACTGTTGCTGGAGTTTTAAACTAGTCCTACCATTCTGGAGAGCAGTTTTATACTAAGGTCAAAAAAGTAAATAAACTGTACCAAAAGCTGGTTGTTGAGAATCCCTAATTCCTTTCAAAACCACCTTCGTGTCTGATCCAGTGGCCATGACCTGGAGGTTTTCATCTTTTCTTTTCTGAAACTTCCACAATCCATGTCTTGACTGACAAATGTCTCACCTGGGTCAGGATTTCAAGCAGCTTCAGCTATGATTCAGTGTCTTAACTATGCTGCCCCCATTTCCTCTCCTTACCTTGGTGACTTATGTGTTGCTTTCATTTCTCAGTTCTGGAATTTGAGTAATTTGTTTATCCACTGCTTCCATTTAGACTGCCAGACAGATAGCATAGAACAGTGAGCCCTAAAAAGACCTGGAAAAAGAGAGTCCTCCAGATCACTAGTCTTACTTCTACTTATTTTGATTACATCAAATTGAAAAGTTTTTGCACAAACAAACCCAATGCAACCAAGAGTAGGAGGGAAGCAGAAAACTGGGAAAGAATTTTGGCAAATAGTGTCTGTGATAAAGGCCTCATTTCTTTTCTTTTCTTTCTTTTTTTGGGGGGAGGGTATGGATATCATCTTTTCTGATTCAACACAACCTGTACTCTCTATCTATATATGTGTAAGTGTGTGTGTGTGTGTGTGTATATATATATTTCTTTCCATGTAGGAATATAAACAGTTCAGCTTCAGAAAGTCTTTTATGATTTCTCTTTCCTGTTTACCTTTTCATGCTTCCCTTCATTCTTGTGTTGGAAAGTCAAATTTTCTATACAGATCTGATCTTCTCATCAATATGAATGCTTCAAAATCCTCTATATTATTGAATAACCATTTATTCCCTTGAAGTGTTATATGCAGTTTTGCTGGGTAGATGATTCTTGGTTTTAATCCCAGTTCCTTTGACTTCTGGAATATTCTATTTCAAGCCTTTCTATCCCTTAATGTCGAAGCCACCAGACCCTCTGTTATCCTGATTATATTTCCACAGTAATCAAATTGTTTCTTTCTAGCTGCTTGCAGTATTTTCTCCTTGATCTGGGAACGCTGAAATTTGGCCACAGTGTTCCTAAGAGTTTCTCTGTTTGGGTCTCTTTCAGGAGGTGATCAATGGATTATTTCAATATTTATTTTGCCCTCTAGTTCTAGTATATCAGGGCAGTTTTCCTTGATAATTTCATGTAAGATAATGTGTAGGCTCTTTTCTTGATCATGGCTTTCAGGTAGTCCCATAATTTTTAAATTGTTTCTCCTGGATCTATTTTCCAGGTCAGTTGTTTTTCCAATGAGATGTTTCACATTATCTTCTATTTTTTCAAACTTTTGGTTTTGTTTACTAACTGCTTGGTTTATCTCATAGTCATTCATTTCCCTGAACTCAATTCTCTCTTTCAATGAAATATTTTGTTCAGTGAACTTTTGAACCTTTTCCTTCATTTGGATAAGTCTGCTTTCTAAAGCCTCCTTCTCCTCATTGACTTTTTGGACCTCTTTTACCAACTGAGTTATCCTCTTTTTAAAGGTGTTATTTTCCTCAACATTTTTTTTTGGTTCTCCTTTAGTAAGCTACTAACTCACTTTTCAAGCTCTTCTATTGCCTTAGCCCAGTTTAAGTTCCCTTTGGAGGGCCTGGAGGCAAGGGCCTTGATTTCCTCTGACAGAATGCCTTGTTCTTCCTCATCTGAAAGGATGGGAGGAGACACCTGTTTACCAAGAAAGTAACCTTCTATGGTGTTATTTTTTTCCCCCTTTTTGGGCATTTTCCCAGTCAATTATTTGACTTCTGAGTTTCCTCTCCACACCCACTTTGCCTATAGTTCTGCCAAGCCAGCACTGGAAGCTGAGATTCAGATGAGCGGCTCCAATCCCTCAGAGGGTTTAGGCAGGGGCAGGGCCACTATTCAGCGCAAGATTAAGATCAACTGCTCAGGATGGGGCAGGGCTGCCACACAGGGTTCAGTTTCCTCAGGAGCTTTACCCTGAGGCCTTCAACAATGGATGCAGGCTGCTGCCTGCTTCTGTTGCTGCCACCTGAGGAGGCTGGAGTTATGGGGACACTCTGCTCCCTTTTTGGCCAGCCAAAAAGACCCTCTCGCTGACTTTTCACACCTGTGGGTTGAGGGATCTATGCTGCCACTGGAGATACTGTCCCTGAAGCCTGCTTAGTCCCATTCCTCCTGGTGCTGCACAGCCCAGGCTGGGCTGGGCTCTCCTCTCTGTCCAGTGTGACAGACCTTTCCTGTCAGTCTTTCAGGTCACTCTGGGCAAGAAATCTCCTCCACTTCATTGTATTGTGGCTTCTGTTGCTCTAGAATTTATTGAGAGTCCTTCTTTACAGGTATTTTATGGGCTGTGGGGGAAGAGCTAGTGTATGTACATATGTCTACTCCATCATCTTGGCTCTGCCCCTAAAGGCCTCATTTCTAAAATATAGGGAGAACTGAGTCAAATGTAGAAGAATACAAGTCATTCCCCAATTGATAAATGGTCAAAGGACATCACCAGGCAGTTTTCAGAAGAAGAGATTAAAGCTATCTATAGTCCTATGAAAAAAAGCTCCAAATCCCTATTGATTAGAGAGATGCAAATCGAAACAACTCTGGGTACCGTATCACACCTATCAGATTGGCTAGCATGACAAAGGAGGAAGATGATAAATGTTGGAAAAGATGTGTGAGAGTTGGACCATTAATTCATTTTGGTGCAGCTATGAGCTGATTAAACCATTCTGGAGAACCTAAAGGGCTACAAAAATGTACATACCCTTTAATCAAGCAATATCGCTTCTAGGACTATATCCCAAAGAGATCGCAAAAATGGGAAAGGGTCCCACATGTACAAAAATGTCACCATAGTTTGTGGTGACCAAGACCTGTAAGGCAAGGGGATACCCATCAATTGAGGAATGGTTGAACAAGTTGTGGTATATGAATGTAATGGAATCCCATTGTACTTTAAGAAATAATGAACATTTTGTGCACACAACAACCACAGAGTGTGAGAGTTTTTATGGTAGACTTGGATCTTCATAGCAATGCAAAGACTTAAAAATAAATTCCCAATGATCTTCTAAGGCAAAATGCCTTCCACATTCAGAGGAAAACTATGGAATTCAATCACAGAATGGAGCAGATCATTTTTGTGTGTATGTGTTGAATGTTTTGGTTTGTTATATGATTTCTCGCATTTATTTTAGTTCTTCTACACAGCATGACTACAGTGAAAATATATTCAATAGGAATGTATGTGTGGATCGTATATAGAATTGTATGCCATCTCAGAGAGGGAGAGGGGTGGTGGGGGTAGGTAGGAAGAAAACCCTAAGTTTTATGGTAGTGATTGTAGAACATGAAAAATTAATAAAATTTATATATATGAAATGATGAATAGCAAGACTTCAGAAAGGCCTGGAAGGACTTATATGAACTGATGCTGAGTGAAAGAAGCAGAACATGGAGAACTTTGTACGCAGTAAGAACCACAATGTGCAACGAATTTTTCTGGTACACTTACCCCTTCACAGCAATACAAGGACCTAAAAAATATCCAGTGGACTCTTGAGGCAAAATGCCTTCCACATCCAGAGTAAGAGCTGTGAAATGGGATTGCAGAATAAAGGAAATTATTTTCTCTTGTGTTTTGTATTGGTTTGACTTGGTATTTCTCATTGTTTCTCCCATTCATTTTCATTCTTCCATGCAACAGGACTAAAGTGAAAAATGTATTTAGTAAGAATGTATGTGTAGGGTCTATATAAGATTGCATACAGTCTTGGGAAGGGGGGGAGTTAGGGGAGAAAGAAGGAGTAGGGAGGGGAAGAAAATCTAAAATTTATGGAAGTGATGGTAGAAAATTGAAAGCAAATAATTTTTTTTTCTTGAAGAGATGTAATTTATTTTGTTGTAATTTTATTATGTTTTAATTACACCTTCCATTTTTACAACTTATTCCTCCTTTTCCCTCTCCCTTCCCCATTGCTCTCTACCACCACCCCAAGCTATCCCTTATAGCAAAGATGTAAAAAGAAGCAATGCATCAGAAGTGATTGGGTAGGCATGATTGCTAAAGGCCTACCCCAAGACCTGGGCAGAGACTCAGATTTTTTTTTTTTAATTTTATTTTTATTTTTATTTTTATTTTTTTTTAATTTTTATTTTAATTTAGCATTTAACATTCATTTTCACAAAATTTGGGGTTACATATTTTCTCCCCTTTTTATCCCCTCCCCCCCCAACACCAAGCATTCTAATTGCCCCTGTGTCCTGTCTGCTCTCTCTTCTATTATCCCTCTCTGCCCTTATCTCCGTCTTCTCTTTTGTCCTGTAGGGCCAGATAGCTTTCTATACCCCTTTGCCTGTATTTCTTATTTCCTAGTGGCAAGAGCATTACTCGACAGTTGATCCTTATACTTTGAGTTCCAACTACTCTACTTCC
>CM052671.1:196851233-196867672 GCA_028533205.1 Lagorchestes hirsutus
AGGTCCCTCTGGAACAGAAATCTCCCTCGCTCCACTGTGCCGTGGCCCCACTGCTCCAGAATTCGCCGTGAGTTACTCTATACACATGTTATATGGATTGTGGGTTCGGAGCTATGTGTATTTGCCTCTTTCTACTCCGCCATCTTCAGCAAATAATTTTTTTAAAAAGAAGAAGAACTTAAAGTTCCTGACACAACAAGTGCTATAATTATAAAGGATGGAATAGGAGTAAATCCTGCATAGACTGCTGGAAATGTTGTCGTAAAGCATGGCTCAGAACTATGAATTATTCATGGAGATCAAATTGGGATTTGTTGATTTCTGCTGAATGAACATTTACCATTACCTTTCAGAATAAACACTGATATTTATTTCTCAGTGTTGCATTCAGACTATCTATGATTTTTTGTACCTATTCCTATGAGGACACTGAACCTTTACATTAATGAAGGAATACATCCTGTGAATAAAACAGCTGCCTTAAGAAAGAAGCAAACCTTTCCTCTGCTATCTCCCTACATTTATGGAAGGAGCTTCTCTTTCATTTTAAAATAGAAAGATGGTATTACTGAGAACTAATTCTTTACCAGTAAAATAAGGAAATGAAAATTTCTTGTTTAAAGTTATGTGTCAGCCATAGCTTGATTATTTGTCTGAGTTACAAACAAGAATTGCCAGAAAACATAGAAAGAGATGAAAGCACATAGAAAGCACAGTTATGCTTGCGGTCCTTAATAAGACATGATTGATATCTTCTTTAAGTAGAATTTGTATGATGGTTAAGTTCCCAATTTTAAAATTCAGCAACTTTAATGGTTTCTACCTTGTGTTCTAACAAAGAAGACCCTTTATCTGGCATATTTATCAAATTGATTAGGGCTACTGTTGAAAAAAGAGTTATCTCTGGCTAAAATGCCAAAAACAAAATTTGTTGGATATAAAAAAGAAAGAAAAGAAAAGAATGCAGTAAATACTGATTTACATTAGCTAGAACAAAGAAGGAAGAGAGTCAAACACAAAACAAAAGAGTCGACAAAATTTTACCCTGAACTTCCACAAGCCAGCATTGACTGACAATCCTGGTCAAATTGGCAAATGTTGCCAATCCTATTCCTGGAATTTCTCCTGGAGTTGTTGGGCAACAAACACCACATCTACCATTCCTCAGCCCTTTCTGAAAACACAATGACTATCAGGTAAATGACCATCCTCCTGTTATGGAGGATTCTGACAAGAACTTTACTAGCAGTGACTCAGAGACATTCTTCCTCCACTCCACTCTCACTCCACCCCCTTGATTGTCACAGAACAATTCAATTTCCTTTTCTTTTCTAGAGATGGAAAATGGAGGCATCCTTGAACTTCTGCGTGATTACCTCCTCTTGCGATACAACCCAGAACATTTCATTCAGCTCTTGTATGAGTAGTAGACTCATTGCCTTGTAAATTTCAGCAGAAACAGAATGAGTACCAGGTACTTTCACACACATTGGCATTAAAAACCTATTCTTCATTTAATGTTCACCTCCAGAGGGAACTGACTTCAACTTCAAGTATATGTTCAGTGTCTCTAGTATTGATTAATAACCATCTGTTTAAATAGTTATGAAAGTGTTCAGTTCACCTTTCCAAGATCATGTCCTTATCATTACTCAGTGTGACTCCATCAGCACTGAGTAATTCAGGTGCACTTTGGTCCAGAAAGAGCCTTCAGGGAATCCAATTCAAAGTGCTTTGGATTGTTACTATCAGCATAAAACTGAAGTCTGACATGAGCCAAGAATGCTGCATCTCTCTAAGTTTCACTTCTGCTTTACTTTTAATGGAATTAAATGCCACCTTCTCAGAGACAGATGAAGTATACTGCTGGTGAACCTTATGGAGTTCTGGCTTTTCTTTTAGTAGCTTCTAAATTTCTTCATCATTTTTGGCAAACCAATCTTGATGTTTGCAAGTGTTCTGGTCCAGATAAATAAATGCAGTGCTATACATCAAATATCTGAAAGCTGCCCAATCTTTTTCTGTTGCACCATTGCTAACCATGTGTCAACTCACCTTTCCTTCCAAGTTGTCAATAAACTACTCACACACAGAGAAGTGCTCTCATCTGTTGACACTGAGCTTGCTAGTCTTTATCTTGCCTGGAGTCACCACTTTTGTTGAATGTGAATGTTTAGCTTGGAGAAGGTAAGTCCATGATCAGTCACATGATCAGTCACATGATCAGTTACACACATAACCTTTGTCACACTCCTGTCCTGTCTGTCTCTTCTCTTTACAATGCTGTAGACTATTAAATGTCAATGTTTGCTACAAGGATGCATCCACAAAGTTTACTACACTAGGTAAATGGAAAACATTTACCTTTACATTAATGCTGATGAGGTCATGAGATGCCAAAATCTTTAATAACAAGTGGTCATTGCTGTTGCTGTTCCAGGCTCCATTCCTCTCAAGGACTCCTTGCCATGTCTTATAGTGTACTTCATTCTGGCACTAAAGTCACCAAGAATTATAAACTTTTCCTCTTTATCCTGTTACACTTATGACAGGTTAGTCTGTGCCCTAGATGAGATGGCCTTGGTATTATAAGCATGTCTCTAATTCTTCATCTCATAGCAAATGTCTATAAACATGAAAGGCAAACTTTAAAATTTGTAAGATATAATTTTGTTGCAATACTAGATCATCTTCAGATTACTTTAATAGGATGAAAGTATGAAAGAACTTAATTGTTTTTTTAACATACCTATTCTAAATTTGAGCCTCTTATTTGTTTCCATTTCCTATTTTAAATAACTAGGTAAACGAGTTCTTTGATTTGCCATCTATCCACTTGTAAATGATTGTACATTCATGTGTGACATCAAGTCTGCACAGTACCTCCTCTTTTCTAGATGATATGATGACTTATACATACTTATATTCTCAAAGGGGAAATAGGACAAAGATGTGATGTGATAAAAATTTTAAAGTTCAAGTTTCATATCAACTTTATTTTGAGAAAACCAATATGACTCTTTTCTTAAAAAGAAATTAAATGTATTTGTATGTAATTGGCTTCCAAGCATTTCTGTTAGTAACAATGACAAAAATACAAGTAAATATAATGTTCCTGGATGATGTATTTTTAATTTTCTTCTTCTTATCCTGAAGATAATTAATTACAATTAAGAACAAGATTGAAAAACTAAAGAACTGATCACCCTGAAGATTCAATCAAATATACATAGATGAATTTTTCTGTTGTTGTAAAAACAATTTTTCTTTCATTCACCACTACGATAAACACTTTAATTATATTTTAGTATTGTAAGTTCTCAAAAATTAATTGTGGGTTTTACTTATAAAATTGCATTAATAACAAATCACTCCCCATCTCTCACCCTCAGTTTAAAGTCTTTCTCTGATAATATTAAGAGACAGAAGGGCTCATTTTACAAATCAAGATTTCATGGATCCTTTAATGTTTCATTCATCCTATAGATGGCATTAATTGTATCAGGTACAAAGTGCAGATAAACATAGAAAAGTGAAGTGGTATGTAAAACTTGAAATTCTCTCAACTATCAGTTGAATTATGGGTTCTTAATTGGATGTTCTTATAGTTCTATTATTAATAAGGTTAAGCTCTTTAAAACAAGAGCTGGTTTTCACCACATTATCTAGTTACTGGAAGAGCAAATTAAAGAGGTCCAGTTAGGCCTTACTAAATTGCATGAGGTCTTATCACCAACAGGCTTTAGCAGCATTGTCTAGGAACTCTGCAAGTAACCTGGAGCCAGGGAAGCAAATCTATTAGTAGGAGTCCTGTCCAGAGCTGTCCTAGAAATAAAGTCTATTCCATATTTCCCAAGAGAAAATGTTTCCCAGGATGTGGTGATACATGATGCAGCTAAGAACCAAGAAGAAACAAACTTACAGATGGATATTTGGAGTGGGTTATAAGGGGCAATCTGTATTAAGGACATTTCATTTTGTTTAATATGTGATCATTTATGTTTCCTGGTACTTCTGGTTTCCTGATTAAGTATTTCATTTTTTGATCTTTGAGGTACTGCAGACCCTTCCATGATAAAAGCAAAGCAAATAGTGATGGGAATATTTCAATTTATGTTTTTAATTATATTTTATTATTCCTTTTCTCCTGAATACCTGGTGACTCCTGAAACCTATTTCCTGTTAACCTCAACTGACTTAAAAAAAAACAATCAGTGAACAGAGCACCCACTCTGAAGTCAGGAAGACAGAGTTCAAATCTGGCCTCAGATATTTGATACTGGATGTGTAACCATGAGCAAGTCACTGAACTATTCGTATTGAAGCCAATTTTTGTATAAAAAAAAGAAAAGAGTCCCTGAATCAAGGGAAGACTTTTGACATTTCCAGTATAAATAAGAATCCAAATGAGAAAAAGAAAAAAAAAAACAACCTCTGACCAATAATATTTTGTTTGTGGAAGAATTTCCCTGACATTGAGGCTTAATGACATATAAAGACTTTCCTATCAATTAGCCAACTCTGACTTCTTTAACATGAAGCTTTGTAGGTTTTTTAACTGTAGGATTTTGCAAATCCAGTGTTTATTCTGTAATCTGACTTATTTTACCTATTGAGTCTGTTTTAACTGTTAACCGTTCAACTGATTACATTTCCTTGGGAGATGTATGAAATTATGTTCCTGTTCATGTTTGTTCAATATTTATGGCATTGAAGGAATAGTAGGATTATGGACTGTTCTTTAAAAAAACATTTTATTGCCTAAAAAAATATGAGTTTGAAATATGTAAAAAATGTATTTCTTTGTCTATTTGACATAATTTTCTCTACAAAGACTTAATCATGAACTCTAATCTTTGTTCAAGGCGTTTTATTTTAATCCTGAAGTTGTGCTTGAGCATAAGACCTGAGTTTTTAACCTCTGCATATCTGTATTGTGGTAGGTTTATTTCAGCAGCAGTAACCCCCTACAGACGTTCAAAGAGGAGACATTTCTCTCATAAGTGGGTTCATAGGCTTCAGCAGGTTGCCAAAGGGGTTCTGGATACAAGAGGTTAAGAACCCATTGCCTACAGATTATCAATAGCTGGATTTCTCTCCTCTTCAAACTCAACTTATCCCAAAATGAGCTTACCATATTTCTTCCCAAACCTTCTCATCCTTGCTGCCTAGTCTCCCTGCCCCATTTCTCCCCATCCTCTACTCAGCTATCAAACTGATCTTCCTAAAACAAGTTTAGGTCATCCTTCAATTCAGTCAATTGGTATGTTCAGGGAAGACCAGTATCTTTGATGTGATGGCTGCCAATTCCTTTTCAGG
Organism: Lagorchestes hirsutus; assembly: GCA_028533205.1. NCBI lineage: Eukaryota > Metazoa > Chordata > Mammalia > Diprotodontia > Macropodidae > Lagorchestes > Lagorchestes hirsutus. The sequence goes on from CM052671.1 coordinate 196,856,553, forward strand.
GCTGTTTTCCACATTTGGTGTCCCCCTGTTCCAACCAACTCTCACTAGTGACTCCAAAAAACTGCAGCATGTGCAGCAGCCATACCCCACTTTCAGTGGACCAACCAAACCAGGTTGAGGGTAATCAAAGGGTCTCAGACCCATTGGTGAGTTAGAGAGGTATCTACCCCAAGCATGTGAAGACTTCCCCTGATGGAATGGGTGGATGAGAACAATTTTTTCCAATGGCCATGAAGGCAGCTGAAGCAGGCAACGTGGAGGGCTTAGAGCTTGGTTAGACACCAAAGACACTAAGGTCATCCACTGCATCCTGAGCCATCATTAGTTGTCTTGATTCTGTACTGCCACTGGACTATGATGACTCTGGAGGAGTGAGTGAGGATGATGACTTCATGCATCTCTGCCTCACTTAAATCTAATTTATGCACAAATCCAAAGACATCACCCATAACATTATACTATTATACCTCAAAGTCCTGTGGCAATAGGCAAGTGATGAAGCAGGAGATATGGATATACCAGCAGCTGTAGTCACAACCCTGAACACAGGCAGCCCAGTCCATAGGGTCGTTTCTCACTGGAAGCAGCAGTGGAACTCCACAGCCCCCTTGGTGTCTGAGCAGCCTTTTAAGGATCGCACTGCTCACCTCCTGGTGTGAGAAAGGGGGTTAGAAAAGGTGCCCTAAAAATTGTCTGTTTATCCAACCCTGGCCTGATTACCATAGCAAGCATGGAATCGTACTCTGGGGTCAAAACACAAAAAATAATGTACAAAATGTACAAAAACATCTTCAAAGATGATTCCACTAATCATTGGATCCTTATTGCCTTTAGAATCAAATACAAAATCCTTTGTTTGTCTCTTAAAGCCCTTCATAAATTGTCTGCTTCATACCCTTCCAGTCTTCTTATACTTCAATGCCTTGATGTACTCTTTGATCCCTAATGCTGTATCCTCCAGCTTCCAGCATTAACACTGGCTGTCCTCCACGCCTTGAGCACATTCTCCTCCTAACTTACCTAACATCTTTCAAGTGTCAGCTAAAGTCCCACCTTCTGCAAGAAGCCCGCCCAAGTCCTTCTTCATGTCAGTATATTCCCTCAGAGGTTATCTTCACTTTCCTCCCTTGCACCCAGAGCTCAAGAGCAGGGAATGTTTTTTGCCTTTCTATATATTCCCCCAGATTAGCAGAGTACCTGGCTCACAGTATGCTCTCAACTATTTTTTTTATGTGAAAACATAACTTGTAATTTTACGGTCTTGATCAAAGCCACCTCCATTCATTCATCCTCTCCTGTGGAAATCGTGCTGTTATCTCTAAGCTTTCCTTTCCCATGACCATCTCCTAGGTTCTGCTAAATGCATCTCTAGGGCATCTCTCATGTTCCTTCTTTGTTTCTATTCTTAATTTTCTGCTACAGGAGAGGCCTTTATTAATACCCCCTGAGACTAATGTAGTATGCTCTAATATGAACTTCTCAGCCTGTAGAAGATAATATCAAGGGTAGCCTTGGCCATGGTGTGTCCTGCTAGGTGTTTTTCCTAATGAATTCTTAGTATTTCCCATTTTTATTTTATTTTATACAGGCCTTCTAGTTTTATCATCCAGTGTTTTCCAGACTTGTTTCTGACATCCCATTTCTCATATCTCATAGCCATTTCCCCCATACCCACTATTTTTTCACTAGGTGATTTTATTTTCCTTCAGCAATCAAGAAAGAACAGAATTGTAAGTATCCATTATTCTCGTTTGTCCAGAACTGAAATCTGTGCCTGAAGCTGATCAAGGTGATCAAGGCTGCTCTTCAGCCTGGTGCTCATTTTCTGAGGATTCATCCTGGTTCTGCACTTTAAGCTGAACAGGTTCTGTCTCTGCCTTTTGGTCCTTTCAGACCCTCATTCTCTTCATTCAGTTCACTAATCCTCTGCTAATCAGTGATGTCTGTAAGAGATTATAGTCTCCCCTGCAGTCACTGTGCCTTTTGGAGTTCACCCTGCATGCCTTTCTGTTTCTGGAGACTAACACAGGTGCCTCTCAGCTCCTGGTTCTGTTGGTGCAGTTCCTGGTTGAGCTGTTCAGTCTCCTCCTGTTCCTCTCCCTGAGTGGTGACCACATGCATGCCCTCCTCACTATCTGGATGGAACTGGAAAGGGACACTGCCCCCCAAAACAAAAGAACACCATTAAAGTGGGGAGGTAGGAAGCTTTAAACTGTACCTGGTGCTGCAAAGACAATTTTCTGTGGAAGGCAGCAGGCAAAGCAGGACCCATAAAGATGTCGTATTCTTTGGTTGTCTTCCATCCTCCCCAAAAGATGCCAACCATTTTTCCAGTGGAGAATGAAATGCTCAGTTAGGATCTAATAGCATGTGATGTCTCCTCTAGGGATGGAAAATTTCTCCAGGTAGTTAAACACAATCTCAGGGAAATGGCAGAGATCCAGCAGGATGTCTGACATTGGGGGTTCTTGCCTGTCTCTTCCATGGTGGAGGAGTCTCCCAACAGCCACAAGCAATGTTGTTGCAACAGCAACCAGGGCTGGGGGGCACATGGAAGGGCAGGCAGGGAAGGGGAGGCTGAACTTCTTTGCACCCACTCCACCTCCAAATCTACTATTCTTAATGAGGGCATCAACATCCATCCAGTCATCCATGTCCAAAAGTTCAATGTCATCTTCACTCTCCCTACATATCCAGTCACATACTAATGTGTGTGTGTGTGTGTGTGTGTGTGTGTGTATGTGTGAAGACAACACCTCTTGCATATGACCCCTTCTGATTCAGGTCTCCATCACCTTATGATTATTGCAAAAGTCTCCAAATTGTCTCCCCACACCAATCCATCATTCACAGGTTAGGGACTCCCACATATACTCATTAAGCTCCATTGCTTCCCTATTACTTCCCTTTTCAAAACATTCAATTATGTGTTGGTTATTTAAGATTTTCTAACTGCAAATACTGTTTCCTTTGCTTTAAAAAAACACAACATATTGATCTTTTCTTTTTACATTACCTTCATGTATGAATATATTCCTCCCCTCCCCTAACCTTTTAAACAATTATTTAAAGGAGAAAAAACAACCAAGAGCAGCCAACACAGCAACTGTGTCTGATGGTATATGTATCATTTCATACCCATAATCCTCTGCTGCTACAGTGGGGAGATGTCTTTTTCCTCACCTTTTTTAAGGGGCCCAAGTCTGGTCATTAATATATGGCATTCAGTTTTGTTGATTTATTCCTTCCATTTATGTTGTTATAATTATTCTATATAATGTTTTCCTGGTTTTATTTCATTGTATAATAGTTAATGTCTTCCATCTTTTCTGAATTCTTCCACTTCATTAAATTTACATAACACGATATGGTTTCTCCATTAAGGAGTCAATGAGTACTCGTCTTGTTTCTATTTCTATGGTGCCATAAAAAGTGCTGCCATAAATATTTGACCTATATGTATGTATGACATTTTTGTTGTTGTGAATATGATAAAAGTATGTATGTAAGACTGAAAGCTAGCATTACTTGCAAAGGAGTAACACAAGACACTTTCACAATAAATGACAGGGCAAAGCCAGGGGGCTTCATTTCCCCACTATTTTGGGCAACACGTTACCCAGTGTGAAGCTGCTTTACAGTAGAAAGATCATTGGCTCTGAAATCAGAGAACATTAGTTCGAATCTAACCTTTGACCTTTACTACCTTGTGACCTTGGGCTCTGGCCTGGGCCCTTTTCTCTTCTTCCTCTACATTATTTAGCTTGGCGGTCTCTTCAGCTCCCACACATTAAACTATCATGTCAAAACAGATGACTTTTCTATCTCTTTGTCCAACCCTAACCTCTTTCATGACCTCCATTCACCCATCTCTAACTGCCTATTCGACACTCCTAAAATGGATGTACTCCAGATATCTTACACTCAACATGTCAAAACTGAGCTTACTACTTATGACGCCCTCCAACACCACCCTTTCCCCATCCTCACTTCCCTATGGCTGTGGAAGGTACTACCTTCCTCTCAGTTACACAGACTCACATCCTTGTCAGCCTTGACTCTACACTCTCATCTCCCACATCCAGTCATCTGTCAAGTCCTATCCTTTCTACCTTGGTAACATTTCTCACATACACCGTCCTCTCTCCCCTAATATGGCAATCACTCTGGCCCAGGCCCTCCTCATCTTAGGCCAGAACTATTACAATAGCCTGCTAAGGGGTCTCCCTGCCTCACAGTCTCTCCCCACTCTGGGCCATTCTCTACTCAGATGTCAAATTGCTCTTTTTGAAGTGCCTGGATTTCCTAAAGACTCACGATGGAAAATGTTGTCCACATCCAGAGAAAGAACTGATGGAGGCTGAATGGAGATCGAAGCACATGGTTTTTACTTTCTTTATTCTTTCCATGTGTTTTTTCTTCTGTTCTGTTCCTTGAAAATATGACCTATGTGGAAATGTTTTACATGACTGACATGTATGGCCTATATCAGATTTCTTGCTATCTTGGGAAGAAGGAGAAAAAGAAAAATTTGTAACTCAAAATCTTATACAAAATGAATGTTGAAAATTGCCTTTACGTGTAATCAGAATAAAATAAAATACTATTTTAAACATAAAGTGCAGGTGTGACCATGTTATTTTTCTATTTGACAAACTTCTAGAATGAACAGGAACAAAAAGAAAATCCTATTTGACTTTTAGACTGTGAGCTCCTTCAAGGCAAGGACCATTTTCTGCCTTTCTTTGTGCTATGGTAACGGCATAACACACAGAGAGGAGCAAGTCTTATGCCTGGCCAGCAGGCTGCTCGTCCTCCTGCGGAGATTGCGAGCAGAAGAATGAGGCGGGAGAGCAGGTCATGAAGCAACTCCGATTTATTCAAGCAAGCACTCTGGTTATATAGTCTCTGCCAGTCACCCAACGAACCATGGTAATACACACAAACAAGCCTGAAACTATAATAACAAACGCAAGCCAGAACTATAGTAACAAACACAAACCAGGGGTGGGGCTGTCCCTTCCAGCACCATCTTGTTCCCCCTTCCCTGCTCCGGACTCAGTTTACCTGATGTCCGTCAGTGTGGCATCCCAGATGGCGTGGCGGTCAGCGCCCCTTACACTTTGTATTCCAATACTTAGGACACTGTCTGGCACGCAGGAAGCATTTAATTAATGCTTACTCAATTGACTTGACTAATCTTATGGAGCTTAACCTTCCTCATCTGGAAAATGAAGGGTTTAGACCAGATGAACTCTGAGTTCTCTTCCAACTCTAGATCTATGAGAGAAAATCAAAGGGAACTGGTTGCTAGAAAAATATATGAAAGGAAATAAGGAAGTCCTTGAACCCATGCTCTATTACTTTATACTCTAAACTAAAATTCCAATGTATTAGAATCTATGGGAACCTGCAAACTGAAATATTGCTCACAAACGACATTGTTTCTGTACAAAAAGGAAAAGTAGATGAGCGATCTTGGGCATCTCATCTCTCACCAGCCATTTACAAGCTGTTATTCTCCCCACATCTCCCCAGCTCCCACTTACTGCTCTGACACTGACAGGCTTCTGCACTCTCCAAAGAGGGAGAAGAGCGCAACTTGGATGCAGAGCAGAGGAGGCCCAGCATCCTCATTTCCACCTACTCTAACACTTCCACTACTGGTCAAGAAGGGCCTCCCATAAGCTTCATTAGGTAAAGGTAAGTTCTGGGCAGCCTCACCCCTTCCATGGAAATGAACTAACCACAAAATCCACTGATTTAAAAGCATCTCCTGCTAAACATTATGTGCAAATGGTATGATGATTTTTAACAATTAATTTCCTTCTACTTACCCCAAATGGCACTAATTCAGGGGAATCTTAGGTAAGATTCCATTATCATTACTAATAAAAAGCTAACTTCTCCAAAAGGTCCAGGAAATGGCTGTTTTCAGAGTAGATTTCATAACTATGACTAAAGGGAGAATTGTTCACCAAATAGGAGTCTGCAGAAACCAGAGGAGAAAACAATTTTGATGATCTGAAACTGAGAAGCCTTTACACGACAAGATTAACAGCTAAAAGAATTGTTGATGGGAGAAAACATATTTGCCTCAGTTGTCTCTGATAAAGGAGGGGCAGCTAGGTGGTAGAGTGGATAGAGGACCAGCGCAGGAGTCAGGAGGACCTGAGTTCAAATCTCACCTCAAATACTTGACACTCACTAGCTGTGTGACCTTGGGAAAGTCACTTAACCCAAACTGCCTCATCCTGAGTCATCTCCAGTCATCCTGAGAAATATGAGGTCACTGGATTCAGATGGCTCTGGAGGAGAAGTGAGGCTGGTGACCTGCACAGCCCTCCCTCACTCAAAACAAATTCAAGTGCAAGTCATGTCATTATCTCCGATGGCATGGTCTTCTTTGGCAACGAAGGACAAACACACTCTGATAAAGGTCTGTTATAATATACAAGACCAAGAGCTTTTACCACTAGATAAGTGGTCAAAGGAAATGAAGAGTTCTCAAGTTTTCTCCAAATCACTAACAATGAGAAAAATGGAAATTAAAACAACTCTGAGGTCACACCAATTCCCCAGCAAATCTTCCAAGGTGCTAACACATGAAAATGGTTCCTGTGGGAAAAACTACACAAAGACAGGAAGCTTCATGTCCTACCTGTGGAGTTATGCACTGGTACAACAATTTGTGAAAAACAATCTAGAATCATGCTCAAAAGTGTCCAAATCTCTATGCCCTTTGATGCTGAGATTCCATGGCTTAACATATATGCCAATGATGTAAAAGATGGGGGGGAAATCTCAGATATGTATATACATCAAAATATTCATTGCAACACTTTGCGGTAGTAAAGAAGTAGAAACAAAGCAGGGGCCGATCACCTCAGAAAAGGGATAAGCAAATTGTGGCACAGGAAGGTAACAGAATTGTGTTGCAACAGAAGAAACAACAAAAATGAAACATGGGAAGACGTAAATGAATTGATACAGAACAGTGTGAGCAGAACCAGCAAAGAAACACACTCAAGACTACAAAACGGGGGAAATGATGCTGAATGTTATATAACTGGAGTTATGAAGCTTGGCCACAGAGGAGAAAAGGTAAACATTTCATGGAGGAAGCAGGGAGATTATGGGTATGTATTGTGCATGTACTGCTGGATACATGTGATCTGTGTGACAGTTATTAGGGAACTTTGGAGAAAAAAATTTGTTATGAGGAAAAGCAATGGGGGCAGGGTATATATTAAGCAATGAATATAACATGAACACAAAATGTATTACTAAAACTTTAATTTTTTAAAAGTGCCATGGAGAGGCACAGGATAGGCCAGCACAGGCTACAGTATATCATCAAATAAGAACTGAGCAGAAGTGATAGAAGAGTCACCAGGGAGAAGGATCACTAGAATGAGAGGGGCCCATCACATGGGAAAGCTAAGGGCTTCTGGGCATGCAGACTGTGAGGGCACTGGTATCTACATAATATCAGGAAACATCTCAGGAAGGCCACTAGCTGGTTGATTAACCAACTTCTGTAGGAATTATGGAAGGAAATGGACAAGAGACCCCCAAGATGAAAAGATGCGGTTGGATCGCAATTTGCACCTCTGGAAGGATTTCATACTTTGACAGATTCTACAAATCCCAAATGCTGAAGTTTCCTCCTCTGCTCCCTTCACTTTGTCTTCATGTCACCAAGCACCAGTTGATTCTCAGTCTTCTAATTCTTGGGTGAAGGTTCAAGGGATAAAAATGGATTGAAAAAAGGTACAGAAACAAAGGAGGGTGGAGGGGGTCTTGGAAGATCTCTTGGACAAATATCAAGAGTCCAGCCAGTCAAAGGTACATGGAAGGAGCTATGCCAAGGAAGGGGTCAGGAAAGCTAATTCCTGGAGATTTGGGCACAAGCAGGGGCCTCCAAACATGAGAGGGAGGCTTGGGGACTCAACAGTTCCAGGGGACACAGGCTCAGGGATCAGCTCAGGAGCCCTGCAGAGGACACAGAACAGGCACAGAAGAGTCTACATGGGGGTCTGAATCCAGAAATAGAACCACTTCTTACCACTAAGGGACCCCAAGTCTCTTCTTAGCTTCAGATCCCACTGGGCAGACACTGTAACTGTGAGAACACTGATCCCACCTGGGTACAAGGATCTTACCTGTTGGTTGGGAACCACGATTTCCTGGGAAAGGAAGAGAAACAGACATACAAATCCATGTAAATCCTAGAGTCACAAAAGCAAAGGGTACCAGGGTTCTGAGCACTGTGGGAGTGGGGGCTCCTGCTATTGCTTAGTCCAGTACTGAACACCACAGAGGAAGCACTTAATCGATACTTCATCCATCCAGCTACAACAGTGTGAGTGGATGGGGGAAAGGGGGAGAGAATGCCAGGGGAAGGGCTAAAGGCTGGAACCTGAGACCCCTCCCAAGGCTGTCTCTATTGTGAATATGAGATTCCCTAAGACCCTTGAGCCCTAGGATCTAGCCTCTTTACCGCCTTCTATAAGTTCCTGGGGGCGGGTGTAGGGAGAAGAGCTGAAGCCCAAGTCAGACCACCCCTTCACCCCTGACATGGGGCCAGATTTCTGGCACAATCAAATATCCTCTCTGTCCTAGAGAAGATCAGGGATGGGAGGAGCCCTCAGGCCTTTCCCCAGACTATCTCACCTTTCTGACTCCTCTTGTGGACAATGAGGCCAACCCCAAAGAAGATCAGCCCCAGCACGAGCCCCCCGACTCCACTCAGCATCTTACTCTGGGCAGATTCAGACTGTGCTTCTACAGAGGAGAGACACCAAGGATCAAAACTTTCCTTCAAGAGCCAGCCCCATGTGGGGAGCAGACTGGTCTGAAGAGGGAGAATGAGAAGGTAGGTAAATCCTGTCTAAGAATGGATTGATGTTCAAAGGGTCTTTCAGGACTCAGGAAGTGAAAGCTCATTAGGAGAACTGACATCAATCCATCTCAAAGTCTAGCTCCCCAATCCTATGACAGAGGGGTCTATAGGCTGATCACAGAGTCCCAGAGGGAGGCCAGCTCCCAAGGGGGGGACCAGTGAGGAAGCTGACAAGGTCTCCATAGCTCTTAGGTCAGCACTACCATTAGGGGGCTGGGCTAGGAAAAGGGAGGAGGATGGGTAGCACTGTATGGGGTTTGTATCAGCCCAGGGCAGAAGAAAAGAGGGTCTAGGATACACACTGAGGGGATCTCAGAGCTAGTTCCATGTCCTGAGCAATGCTAGAACTGGAGGGTGAGGGAGCTCTATCTCACTCCAGTCCAAGATGACAGGTTTCTGAAGGCTGGAGTGCTCCACGTGGCAGGTGTAGACATCACCACGCTTGGGGGTCATTTCCAGCATCACCAAGATCTGGTAAGTCCAGTCTCCATTGCTGACCAGGCCTGTGGACACAACCCCAGCTGTCTCCTCCTGCCCATTCAGGAACCACCTGACCTCAATGTCCCCAGGATAGAAACCAGTGACAGAGCAGACAAGCAGGTTGTGGTGTCCCAGGGGAGCCAGCTTTGATGGATACACAATCACCTCGGGCTCAACTGGAAGAAAGAAGAAAGACCTCGAGTGAGGGAGCTGGAGCAGGTCTTCTTAGTCCAGCCACCACCTCTGCCACGTGATCCACAACCAGCCTCAGGTCTCCTCTCCTTCCTAGAGCCAGAAAAGGGCATCTTGGTAGAAATTTAAATTCCTCCAAAGACTACAAATCTGAACTAGCAGGAAGTGGGCCTGGGAGTCCATGGTGCTAAAGTATCACAGCCCCAGCTCATCAGGATTCAGTGACATGGGAAGAAATTAGCAGGTAAGATTTCTCATTGTAAACAGATACTTTGTAAAGGATTATTTCCAAAAACAGAATACAAGGGCATACAATAGACTATTTTCAGAAAGACTTCTAGGTCAAATATTGAGATGTTATCAATCCAATGAAGAAATCTTGAATCAGGGGAACAGTGGTGAATATCTAGGCCCAGCAGAAACTTTAGCATCCTGACCCAGAGTCCAGGGGCCCTGGGAGAAGCAGAAATATGTCTGGGTGTGAGGAGAAAGATAATTTCAAGGAGTCATCACAGAAGACTGGGAGGGGGAAGGGAGAGAGAGAATGTGGTTGAGACAGGAGAGAGCAGAGCACGGGAAGTCTCTGCTGAGCTAAGATTGAAGGATAAAAAACGAGAAGTTGTATTCATGACTTAAAAAGGTTCATGAAGCCTGGGCACTCAAGACTTGGGGGATTTAATTTTACATTAACTGTTTTGTTCTCTCTTTTTTCAATTGTGTACAACTGTTTTCGAGTCTACTTGGGATTTTTTTGGGCAAAGATATTGGACTCGTTAGATATTTCCTTGTCCAGTTCATTTTAGAGATGAAGAAACTGAGGAAAAAAGGGTTAAGTGACTTGCCCAGTGTAATACAGCCAGGAAATGTCAGAGGCCAGATTTGAACTGAGGGAGATGTCTTCCTGACTCCAGGCCTGGCACTCTTTCCACCGTCCTACCTCCATGCCTATTAACCACTTTGGCATTGTACAAATATGAGTTATTTATTGGTGAAGAGTTTGGGGCTTGTTCCCAAAGTAATTAATCCCCATTAGAATTTGAGGAGGGAAAAGAAATCTGAATTTGACTGAGGAAAAAGGACTCAAGGAACCAAAATCCATGTTAGCATAAGAGGGTCTCTTCCCCCTTCCCTCTGTCCCTCCCCCATTCATTCTCTCCTTTCTTCTCTCTCTTCCCTTTCCTTGTGCCCTTCTCTCATTTCCAGTTCCCATGTCTCTTTCCTTTCTTCTCACTGTCACTTCCCTAACTCTTCTCTCTCATCCCTCCTTCTTTCTCCTCCATCCCAATCCCCTCCCACATTCTTCTTCCTTGCCCCTCATCCTCCCTTTATCCCCCATCTCTCCCCTTCCCCATCTCCCTTCCCTGCCCCTCCCCCCTTGGTCCCCTCCCTTCCTCCTCTCTCCCAATCCATCACCTCCCCCTCTCCTGCTCCCCCTGGTCTCTCCCCTGCTCTGTCACCCCCCCACCTTCCCCCTTCCTCACCTGCCCCCTCCCATCACAGCCTCCCCTCCCTCCACGCTCCCTCCCCGCTCTGCCCCCTCGCC
>CM052671.1:196867772-196878714 GCA_028533205.1 Lagorchestes hirsutus
CAGCATCGCGGCGCCCCAGCTCCGTCACCGCCACGAACTCCCCCACGGCGCTGTCGCTGTCGAAGCGCACGTACTCCTCCCGGTTGTAGATGTATCTCTTCACAAACCGCACGTGCTGCGTCCCGTTCACAAAGTGACACTCGGACTTCACCTGCTCCGTGAAGTGCTCTGGGGGGACACCGGGGGAGGGTCAGCCGTTCGGACAGCCCGCCCTCGAACGTACGACCGCAACCGGGGCCTGACCAAGGAGAACGTGCCAACATCCCCGCCCTTCCTGCGCATGCTCAGCACCACCCCCTTCGAGGCCCAGAGACCGCAAGAGACTTTTCCGAGGTCCCCCCGCAGACCTGGACTGGAGCAGGACTAGAACCCAGACCTCCGGGTTCCCAGACCGCTGCTGTCTGTCTGGTGCAAACACTCCCAGGACATTTTACCCCGAGTCCTCCTCCCCCCAGTTTAACCCCCTCCCGGCCCCTCCGCAGAGACCCCCCCACACCTCCATGACCCTGGAGGTCACAGCCCTCTGTCCTCTCTGATCAGGGGACAGTAATCACCCCAATATGACCCTCGCCATGGACGGTTCTGCTCCAGTTCTGCTGGACCTGGGCTCCCTCCCCAGGCCCCCTCCTGGGCACATCTTACATCCTCCTCCTCCTGGAACGTGAGCTCCTCCAGGGCAGCAAATGACTCGATTTTATGGGTAAACTAGCACCCAGCACAGTGCCTGGCACATGGGGAGCGCTTAATAATGCTTATTACTGAGTGATATCCCCCCCACAAGGGACAAAGTAGTTTTAGAAAATATGATTGTGACCACTTAATGCAGCTCCTCAAGAAGCTGTGCTGGCTCCCTATGGACCGCTGGAGAAATTTCAGAGCCCTGACCCTGGCCCTCAGAGCCCTCCCAGTCTGACTCCAGCCTGCCTTTCCAGCATCTCCTAGTATTCCTTCTCACACACAATTTATGTTTTAGTCAAACCAGCCACTTGCTGCTCCCCAAACTCAGCATTTCATCTCCCACCTCCACACATGTGAACAGCCTCCATGCCTGGCCTGCCCTCTGCACCACTCCCAACTCATGGATTCCTTGATCTTTTTATACTTAACTATCTTCCCTTCTCTGTGCAGAGCTGTACTTCCCCAAAGAGAGTCAGCTAATAAATAAGCACTTATTAACTGCTTACTGTGTGCTGGCTACCCTGTTATGTGCTGGGAATATAAACATGTAATTGTAATATGTTCCTTAGGAAGAGGAAAGTCTTAAAAAAGTGTGAGTTGAGGAAAGCAATGAGTTCAGTTTTCAACATGTGTTTAAGAGCTTAGAGATGTCCAGCCTGAATTACCAGGAGGCAGCAGGTGATGCTGGACAAAGACTGGGGCAGGAAATACAGACCTAGGAGGCATCTGAACAGACATGGGAATTAACTCTACTGGAGGTGAGGAAGTCCCAGAGAGAAGAGGAGAGGGCCCAGGTCAGACCCTTAGGAAACAACCCCATTTAGGGCACAGGATGTGGATGATGAGCCTGCAAAGGGGACTGAGAAAAAGTGACCAGACAGGAGAGGAGAGAACCAAGAGAGCAGTCACAAAAACCCAGAGAGGAGAGAAAACCCAGAAGCTGAGGGAGGCTGACAGGGGCAGGTTCAGCAGAAAGTTCCCGAAGGAGGAAGCCTGAGAAGAGACCATCAGCCTTGGCAATGAAGACATAGATCCTTGGTCACTTTGAAGAGAGCTGTCTCAACAGAATAATGAGGTGGGAAGCCAGACTGCCAAGGACTGAGGCATGAGCTAGGGAAGTGTGGAGACAGTGTGTGCAGGCACTTTGTGTAGGAGTCTGGCTGAGAAAGGAAGGTAAATATGTAGGTGAGCAGATTACCATCTAGCCAAGGTGAAATATTTTTACAAAGCTAAGAATCTGCTCACATCTGAGGTTCTTTGTAGGAATGATTCCAATGCCCCTTCTTATTGAACATCCAAACTGTCACCAATAAAGGCACCGCCATCCTCCTGTCACCCAGGCTGGGTTTGGGGTTTGGTCTCTTTCTGCATCCCCAGTACTTAAACTTAGCACAGTGCCTGGCACACAGTAGGTGCTTAATAAATGTTTATTGACTGACTGATAGTGTGAATGGATGCAGAATGAAGTGGATGGAACCAGCAGAAGAATTGATACAATGACAATAATATGAAGACAAACAACTTAGACTTAGGAAATCTGATCACCGTAATAACCAACCATGACTACAGAGGACTGATGGTGAAACACGGCACCCACTTCCTGATCAGGAGGACTCAGGATGCAGGAGAATTGTTTAAATGGCCAATGCAAAACTTTGCATAACTTGACTGTGCATGTTTATAACAGGGGGTTTGGTTTCTTCTATCAATTTGAAAGGGAGAAGTATAAGTTTGGGAGGTAGGAAAGGCAGGTTTTTGCTGATTGAAAAATGTTTTTTTTAAAAGAAAGAAAGAAATTTATAATTTAGACCCCAAATGTCAGTAAATTATATACCCTTCATTGACCCAGAAATAACAGTACTAGGCATATACCATAAGTCAAAGACAGAAAACACATAGGTGAGATACATACACACACATACACATATGTGTGTACAAATACATATAACATATACATATGATGAGATAGGTCTGTATGTATGGCTGCGTATACACGTAGCAGCACTTTTTGTTGTAGCAGAGACCTGGAAACAAAGTGGGTGTCACTATTTGAGAAATAACCAAACATCTTCTGTTCTAAGAGAGTAGAAGTGTGTCCTTGCTCTGTGATAAGTGATGAAAGGGATGGATCCAGTGAATCCCAGGAAACACTGTCTGAACTGATGCAGAGAGAAGGGAGCAGAACAAGGAGGCCACTTTCCTCAATGACAATAATCTGAAGGAAAACAGCCTTGAAAGACTTTAGACTGAGGTCAGTGCAATGACCCATCAAGGCTCCAGGAGACACAGACTGAAGCACTTCCCATCTCTTGGCAAAGAGCTGATGGACCAGAGGCAGGGAATAAGCCAGACATTTCAGTCACAGCCCAAAGACACAGGGCTCCCAACTGTGGGGTGGGAGAAGTTTTTGGTTTAGGTCTGAGTAACTGATGGGTAGTGATAATGATGCAGAACAAAGACAGAGAAGATCATCAGTGAAACGTTTTTTGAAATACAAAGACCAGAAGAAATGTTAGAAAAGGACAGAGGCAAGCAGGGCAATTTGGGTCCTCCCCTGTTAGATGTAACACACATTTTACAGAACCAAACAGCATATGAGGAGCTCACAGCTTCATCTACTGTTAAATTTTTCTGTCAAAGTTTTGAGCTGTCTCTTGCAAAAGCTGAGCCTTGAAGGGAGATTAAACTCCTATGAGAGAGAGTTGAGGGATTGAGGGGGGGCGCATTTCTCTGTGGGAGAGGGGGGGAATCCATCAATTTTAAAATAATCACACCATTCAATGCAGAACTTGGAGGGAAGTTAGGGGATGCTGAGGCCCCAAAAAGTGATGTAACTTGCCCAAGGTCATTAAAGCAGTAAAGCAGGGTTCAGACCTTGAACCCAGGACTCCTCACTTCTTTCCACTGGATCACACTGTCTGTAGTCAGAACACAGGGCTTGCAATCCCAGTTGTGCTAACGAGTCTGAGACCTTGAGCTAATCACTTCCCTCTGAATCAATTACTTCCTCTGTAAAATGGAGACAATCGATGTGTCAGTCTTTATTTCATAGACTTGTGGTGAAGATCTCAGGGGACTGTGTATGGAAAGCAGTTTGTAAGAGGAGAGCCCATATCAGTAGAAGTTGCTTTGATTTTCTGACCCATCTAGGATCTCATCCCAATGGGTCTTCCCTCTATCAGTACAGAATATAACCCATCCACACTTGCACCTTCTCTGTGATTTTTCCATGGATCCTCTATAGAAGGCCCACCCCCTCAAGCTAGAGGAATAACTGTAGTTCTTTGAAAATTTTGAGTTTACCAATAGGACTCATTCAACTTTCTTTCCAATCACACGTTTCTTCCATGATCTGTCTTACTATCATTCATATGGACAGGTTATCACTGGGAAAAGGTTACATCTGACTAGTGCATCTCCTTTTGGATATTTGCAACCTTAATGACCCAGGGGCAATAATCTTCCAAGATTATTTTTTTATTATTAATTTTATTTATTTTTAGTGTTCTACAACACTACCATAAAACTTAGATTTTCCCCCCCTACCTGCCTCTGACCACTCCCCTCCCTCCCCAAGATGGCATACAATTCTATATAGGATCCATACATACATTCCTATTGAATACATTTTCACTATAGTCGTGCTATGTAGAAGAACTAAGATAAATGGGAGAAATCATATAACAAAACAAAACATTAAACACACACAAACAAATGATCTGCTACATTCTGTGATTGAATTCCATAGTTCTTTCTCTGGATGTGGAAGGCATTTTGCCTTAGAAGATCACTGGGAATTTTCTTTCAAGTCCTTGCATTGCTATGAAGATCCAAGTCTACCAGAAAAAACTCTCGCACACTGTGGTCATTGGTGTGCACAAAGTTTTCCTGGTTCTGCTCCTTTCACTCAGCATCAGATCATATAAGTCTTTCCAGGCCTCTCTGAAGTCTGAAGTTCATCATTTCTTATAGCACAACAGTATTCCATTACTTTCATAAACCATAATTTATTCAGACATTCCCCAATTGATGGGCATCCCCTTGATTTCCAGTTCTTGGACACTCCAAAGAATGATGCTATAAATATTTTTGTACATGTGGGACCCTTTCCCATTTTTATGATCTCTTGGAGATACAGTCCTAGAAGGGATATTGCTGGGTCAAAGGGTATGCACATTTTTGTAGCCCTTTGGGCATAGTTCCAAATCGCTCTCCAGAATGGTTGGATCAG
Source organism: Lagorchestes hirsutus (assembly GCA_028533205.1). Taxonomy (NCBI): domain Eukaryota; kingdom Metazoa; phylum Chordata; class Mammalia; order Diprotodontia; family Macropodidae; genus Lagorchestes; species Lagorchestes hirsutus. The sequence goes on from CM052671.1 coordinate 196,872,682, forward strand.
CTCACAGCTCCACCAACAATGAATTAGTGTTCCAACTCTTCCACATCTTCTCCAACATTTATCATTTTCCTGTTCTGTCATGTTTGCCAATCTGATAAGTTTGATGTGGTACTTCAGAGTTGTTTTGATTTGCATCTCTCTAATCAAAAGTGATTTAGAGCATTTTTTCATATGATTATAGATATCTTTAATTTCTTCCTCTCAAAATTGCTTGTTCATATCCTTTGACCATTTATCAATTGGGGAATGATCTTCCAAGATTCTGGAGCAGAAAAAAAAAATCTGTGCTAAAATAACCAAACACATAAAGAAATAAACCTCACTTGGAACTGGAAGTCATTTGGAAGTGTTAAAAGCACTGAGCCATTTCCCAGTTGTAATCCAAACAACTCCATTGCTCTTTTCCAGTTCTGGTTCCAATCTATTATCCATCTGCAGAACCTCCTCTAAATATGCAGAGTGATACATTAATTAGAATGTCATAATCTGAACAATGGACATTTTTCATCCCTTTCAGACTTTCCTGTATGGATTGTGAGACTGGTCTTTTTTTAATATAAGTGTAAATTATTAGTATGAATATTAAATTTTTTTCTGCCTCACTGGGTATTTATCATCAGAGGAACATCGAGCGAAGTAATTTCTGTTTTTCAGGCTTTCAGGGAATTTCGAATGATTATGGAATCAAAGTCTTGTTAATTAACAAGCAATAAGAATGATGGGATCTTATATTCCATAAATATTTTAGTTAATTTTGAAATGGTAAAGGTTTGGTCCATTGTTAAATCCCAAGGAACTGGCATATAAGTCAGTATTCACTGATACTCTCTCAGTCATCTTTCCTTTGTGTATCAATAAGGTCCAAGAATTTCCAGGATCTTTCCCTCCTTCAGATTCCTTTAATACCAGTCCCTTGATACCCTCACAATTGTGTCATTTCTAGCACAAATTTCTTCTATAAATACGTGGTAAACTACCAGCTCTTCCTGTCATTGTTGTCTTTGCAGTCATTTTTACCTCCATGCTAAGTACATCCAGGACTGTTGTTAGAGTCCAAGTGCTTTGTGGTTGCATTATCCTTCATGGAGAAAACTCTGAAGTGCTTATTTGCCAACAATATTGGCCATTGTGATGGAAGAGATCGAGTGCAGAGTCCAGGTCAAAGACGAATTCTCTATGGACAGTGAGCTTCCCCAGATATTTCTTCCTCATCTTTTCTAAATGTTTAAGTTTCTTTTAAAGTTAAATACAAAATAAGAAAAGAAAAACAAACATTGCCTTGTACACAGTACAACACAAGAGAGGATTCAACACAGAACAATAAATGTCCATTTCAAGAAAACCTGTGTAATAAATACTACATATTGATTTCAAAGCTCTCCTGCTTTACTTTGCTTCCTTGTAGGTTTTCTTTTGTTCTCTCTTGTGCACTTTTTCTTTATTTTTCCCTTCCTCCCCTCACCAGAAGGTTATAATTTGCACACACACACACACACACACACGTTTATGTGTAAACACATATATACACATACATAAATATCTATATACAGAAATAGACATATAAACTCATAAACATATATGTAAGACCATACTGTGCTTGTTTCTATTTGCCATCTGTTTCTCTGAAGGTGGACAGCATCGTCCTTTATGAGTCCAAGTCTTTCCATGTTTTTCGAACTCAACAAGCTCATCATTTCTTATATCACAGCAATATTCCAACACAATTACATTCTATCTGAGAAGCTGTCTATGAAAATTTTTTCCCAATTTTCTGCATTCCTTCTATTCTCAGCTGCATGGGTTTTATTTATACAAGAAAATTTTAATTTAAAATAATCAAAATTATCCATTTTATACTTCAACAATGCTATCACTTTATAATATAGCTTAAATTCTGATATTACTGAATCTGCTTTCTTTACATCTTTTTTTCCTGGTTTCTTTAAAGTTCCTGATTTTTTGTTCATCCAAATGAACATTGTTATTATTTTTTTCTAACTCAGTAAGGTAATTTTATATTAATTTAATTGGGATGGCAATACATAAATGGATTAGTTAGGTTAAATAGACGTTTTTATTATATCAGTATTACCTAACCATGTACTATAAATATTACTTAAATTATTTAGATCTGATTTTTATATAAAAATATTTTATGTTTTTGTCCATATAATTCCTGTGTCTGTTTGGGCAGGTATACTCTCAGGTATGTTATACTCTCCAGTTATTTTCAATGGTCCAAAATAAAATTGAATAATATTTCTGACACACACTATACTCTCTCTATTTTTCTCTTTCAATTGCCAAGTCATCTCTTCTTGTGGGTGACACTGGGGTGACTCTAAGAAAACTTGGAACATTGAAAAACCTTCTGGGAGAAATTTGTAATCACTCAAAGAAGTTTGGCCTATCTATTCAAACTGGAAGTACCAAGTGAATGAAGACTATCTATTGCACAGATTTCAGCATCCACTCAGATGGACATTCTGTACAGCTTGTCCATCAGCCTAGCTGTCTGGGATAGACATACAGATGGGCCATGAGTTGGGCAAAAAGTTGATCAACAGGAGGAGAATGGTTGGATTTTAGCCAGAAAATCCCACAGCTCCTTTAACTAACCTCAAGCTTTTCATGAAAGCAAAGTTTCATCTTCACAATGCTAATATTTTCTTGGTACTGTGATATGGCAGAAAGATATGGATTACAACTTCCTTTGAAGAAGTAAGCATGACTATTACACACAAGGCACTGTCAAGGCATGTAGTAGATAAATGGAATATATAAACATTCCAAAGAGGGGAAAGGTATCAAAAATATCATCAAGGAAATGTATGATAGGAAGACAAGAGGGGATACATACATGGCAAGACAAAAAGGATGATGCATGAACAAACAGTGAGATACACAGATATCCTCCCAATGTCAGCAGAGAGTAGAATGATTGCCATGAACCTGGGTGAACTCCATATGGAAATTTATGGGTGAGTATGGACAAGAGTCACATAGAATGGGCAGGTGTCAATGAGGTGAGATCTGCACTTGGAAGGAACTTCTGAACCAGTGAAATCGTAGATCCATTTCAGTATGAATACTGAAATATAGACAAGTATACAATAAATAGAACTGTCCATTCCATTATCTTGTCCCTCATTAGATTATATCCTATTTGTCTAATTCCTTTTACAGACAAATCTCTCTAAATATTCATCTGTATCCAAAGAACTCTCACTTAAAATTCAGTGATCTGGGTTTGTAACAATACTCTCAAATGAATGAAAAAAAATTTTCTACTTACCAAGTGTGAAGCATTAGAGATGCAGATAGAAAACTAAAGACAATCCCCACAGTGAAAGAGCAAGCATTCCAACGAGAGGAAGTGGTGGCCAGGGAGGGACTCTGGGCTGATCTGTGGGGCCATAGGGGAGTAGATGGACACAGCTCATCCAGGAACATTGGAAAAGTAGATTTTATCACAGCTCTTGGAACCAGATTTTAATTTTGGGGGAGGAGGAAGAGCTGTGAGGAAAGGGCAGGTGCATCTCTATGAAAATTCTTGGTGGGGGTTGTGGAGGAAGTTGCTGCAGAGAAGGTAATGAAGTGAAGCTTGACAGGATCTTTTCTGAAATGGTAGTCTGGGTTCTTAGCAGCTAGGCTGGGCAGTAGATAGAGCAGGGATGTGGAATCAAGAAAACCTAGGTTCATATTTGGCTTCAGACACTTCTTAGCTGTATGACCCTGGGCAAGTCATTTAACCCTGTTTGCCTCAGTATCCTCATCTTTAAAATGAGCTAGAGAAAGACATGGCAGACTATTCCAGTATCTTTGCCAAGAAAACCACAAATAGGGTCACAAAGAGTCAAATAATACAACTGAAACGTCTGAACAACAACAACACATAGCACTGAGGATTTAGTCGCCAATCAACAAAGTGGGGCTCCATAGCACAACTTTTGGTTTGAAAAGCAAGATGATTGACTGTTAAAGCTTTCCAGGCAGTGGTCACTCCATTTACTGCCTTCCACAAATTATAATAACTTTTGCCTCCAAACTCATCCTTCTGTCACTGCACTCACCTCCTTGAAATCTTCCCCTCCCTAAGCTTCTGGGGCACCTCACCATCTCCACTTGTTTCTTACCTTTTTAACTTCTACCTGTCTGTCTCCTGAGCTGACCCTTCCTTCTCTTCTCAATCACTAAACATTCATGACCAACATCACCACCCTCTTTTCTCCTCTTGCCAGTGTCTATTCACTGCCACCCCTTCATTTTTCCTCTCTATAGACACCTCCTAAATCTTAATCTTGGTCCACCCTTTCTTACAGTCTCACTTCCTGTGTTTCCAACTTCCTGCCAGACGTTTCCATCTGGATGTTCCCCAGAATCTCCAACTAAAAATATAAAAGTCATCATCTTGTCAGTGAAATTACATCTTCCTCCTGACTTCCTGATTTCTATTAATGACACCACCATTCTGCCTTATACAGCCTGTAGAAAACCTGAAGTAATTTGGGACTCAGGTCTCTCTCTTTCCCTCACCTCCCACAGACAAATCGGAAAATTTTATTGATTCTTCCTTTCCAGTGTCTCTGGCCCACCTTTTCTAATCACACCATGACCACACAACTTAAAACCCTTTAAAACTCAAATATCCTCAACTACACTAATATTGCAGACTACCATGCTAACTACATTACCCCTCTAATTACCTTGTTAAGTCACAAATTTAGGGGTCCAGTTTCCTCATTTGTGAAATGAGACAGTTGGCCCAGATGATTTCAAAGGTGCACATCCTGGGATTCTGTGCATATAAAGACATAATTTGAGCTCCTTCAGAAAAGTTAGGGATTAGGGGTGATGACATTTAATATCATTTTTGGACTTTAATAAGGGACAGAACTTGAATCAGTAGAAGAGCCTGGACCTAACAGTCTCTTTGTTCTCTGAAGTAAACTCAGAGAATACCCATTCCTATGTTAGCAAGGACACATGGGGCTGACTTAGAATACTTTCAGACCCTTAACCCAAGACATCATCTTGAATAATGGAACTTTTCCATATTTTAATGTTTTGTGGACATATACTATGCTATGGCATGTTAATGGTAAAGAAAACACAGATATCCTGGGTCATAATTTCAATTGACACTTTCTCAACTCTCTTATTGTATTTACAACCTATTCAATTAAGAAAATTTCTTTCTAGTGGTATAGTTAACACATAGAGACCATAAACTGGAGGCACACAGACACCCTGGAATTGTCCTAAAATATATCTAAGTCTGCTCATTCTTCTATCAGGCATCAAAGGCTTCTTTCTGGCTCCGTGTAACTACAAGCTTTAAGGAAATAAACAATATGCAGTCAGCCTGTTTGCTCTTTTTTAACCAAACTTTCAGGTTGACAGGGAAAAGAGGGAGATCTTGGCCTCAGATACTGAGGCACAGAATGACACCAATGTGGTCATTAGTTCAAGTGAGTCAGACCTGGATTCTTTGGAATGACCTCAAACATACTTAGCATCCTAGTTTCTTAGACATTTGCCCATCCTCTTGGTAAATTCTTGACATTACCAAATTTCTGACATTCTACATCTGAATCTTGGAAACATCTGGAGCCTCTGGCCCCTCTTTGCTTCCCTGAACCCTTGACCTAGCTGTGCTGATAAGTCCTGAGTCCATCCACTTACCTATGACTGCCCTGCTCAGCTCAATCCTTCCTCCCAGGATGACAGTCTACAACTTGACTCTGCCAAGCTCCAGAGACTGCTCTCTCTGGTTTAAAATCTTTTCTCCAAAGCCCCCAGCTCACTCCATCACTCTCCTTTGCTATTTAAAGATCAACTTCTTAATCCTAGAAATCAAGGTCTTCTTCACCTCTGTTCCCATTTCCCTTTCTAGCCTTGTTTTCCACTTTTGCCCACATGCAATGTCAGCCCAAGCCAAAGGCTATAGACGATCCCTCAGTTCCTCCATGCGCTTGCCCATTTCTGAGCTCATTCTCCCACAGACATGCATTCTCTCGCTACTATAGATGA
>CM052671.1:196888769-196912179 GCA_028533205.1 Lagorchestes hirsutus
AGTTGTCAGTTGAGGATTGGAAGGAAAATTCTGGGGGAAATGATAGCTCCAGTCCAGGAGTGGTCACACAGTGAAAGGAGACAGACCATTTTGTCAACCTGCCTGACCCATGTTCCCTTGAGTTCTAGAAGAAAGTGACAATGTTTGGGGTGTTTTTATTTGATGTTTGGCTTTTTTTTTCTTTGTATCTCCAGTGCTTAGCAAAATGGCACATAGTAAGTACTTAATAAGTGTTTCTTGACTTGACTTCACTATAAAATCCTAGGAGTCACAGCCTGGGATCTAGGAAGGATGCAGGATTCCATCATGTATTGCAAACCTGTGGAAGACTTCAAGATGCAGGTCTATGGGGAAGAAATTCCCCGTTACCCAGGAGCCAAGGTCTGGTTGCCCCATCCTAGTTATAGTTCTAGGATCTAGGAATCAAAGGAAAGAGTTAAAAGGATTTCCCCAGGCCTAATGTAAAAGAGAAGACCATTTTTAGCCTATGTAGTTTGTGATGAACAGCAAGAAACAGGGAGGGCACCATGAAATCACTACAATTTGCATGAGTGATTCCCACGTCACTATCTCTTGTTCTTTCCATCTGGTCCCAGTTTCCTCCAACTCTTACAAGTGAGACATCCTTTCCTCTCTCTAAGGTTCCCTCCAGCTCTACCATTCCACTGAATTCAGGACTGCTTTAGAGTCCACTGCATGAAGAGCACTAGGCTAGAGCCTGTCTGGGTTCCTGCTTTATGAAGCTAAATAGGATAATATGCCATGTAAACAAAGAATTGTAGCTCAAAAACTTCCCTAATGAACGCATATGAGAGGCTTAAACATAGTGTTGGTTTGGTAAGATCCAAAGGGAAGAGAAATGATTCCTGATGGGGAAGTCTGTCTGCAAGAGATGGCATTTCAGTCACTAAGATTTCAAAGAATGCATAGGAATTCAAAAGGTGGAGTGGGTGGGAGGAGCCATTTGGCACAGAAACAGTGTTGTTATTATTGTTCACTTCTTTAGTTATGTTGACCTCTTCGTGAATCCATGGACTTGTCCATAAAATTTTCTTAGTGAAGATACTGGAGTGGCTTGTCATTTCCTTCTCCAGTGTATCCTCATTTTACAGTTGAGGAACTAAGGCAAATAGGGTTAAGTGACTTGCCCAGAGTCACACAGCTAGTAAGTGTCTGAGGCCACATCTGAACTCAGTCCTTGCTTCCAAGCCTAGTACCCTATCCACTGTGCTACCCAGCTGCCCCAGGAACAAGGTAGATAAATGCACAAAACAGGAAACTATAGGGTATACCTTTTAGGATAAGCTAATAACTCACAAAATTCTTAATTTCTCCCCTGAAGTTATCTTCCCCTCTTTGTATTGTCCTAAATGGACTCCTGTCCATCACCTTATGAGGGAGATTACTTATTCACTGTGACCTGACACTCTGTGTAAACTTAGGAAAGTTATTTAACAAGTATAATAATAATAACTAATGTTTATAAACCACTTATTAGATACCAGCCACTGTGCTAAGCACTTTGCACTATTTCACAATAACCCTGAGATGGAGGTGCTATTATTGTTCCCACTGTTTTTTTTTCCCATTTATTAATTTATTTTCAGTTTTCAACTTTCACTTCCACAAGATGAGTTCCAAATTTTCTCCCCACTGCTCCCCTCCCCCACCCCAGGACAGCATACATTCAAATTACCCTTTCCCCCTATTTACCCTCCCTTCTATCACATAGCTCCCCCTTCTCTTATTCCCTGCTCCGCCATTTTCTTGTAGGGCAAAATGGATTTCTATACCCCATTGTCTGTATGTCTTGTTTCCCAGTCGCATCTAAAAACAATTTTTAGCATTCGTTTTTAAAACTTGGAATTCTACATTCTCTATTTTCCTTCTTTCCCACCCATCCCCAATGACAAGGCAAGGAATTCAATATAAGTCATGCAAGTGTATTCATGCAAAACACTTCTATAATGGCAGTAATGTTGTAAAAGACTAACTATATTTCCCTCCATCTTATCCCACCCCACCCCCTGTAATTCTATCCTCTCCTTTGGCCCTGTCTCTCCTCAAAAGTGTTTGCCTCTGATTACCCCTTCTTCCCATTTGTCTTCCCTTCTATTATTCCCCCCTTTATTTCCTTTCCCCCTACTTTCTTGTAAGGAAACATAGATTTTCATAGCAAATTGAGTGTGCATATTATTCCTTCCTTAAGCCAAATCTAATGAGAGTAAGGTTCACTCTTTCTCTCTCACCTTCCTCCTCTTCCCCTCCATTGTTAAAGCTTTTTCTTGCCTCTTTTATGTGAGAAAATTTACCTCTCCCTGTAAGGGGCGCGGACCGCCACACCATCTGGGATGCCACACTGATGGACATCAGGTAAACTGAGTCCGGAGCAGGGTGAACAAGTGAACAAGATGGTGCTGGAAGGGACGGCCTCACCCCTGGTTTGTTATTGTCACTATAGTTCCAGCTTGTGTTCATTTCTATAGTTTCGGGTTTGTTTATGTCTGTTACCATGGTTCACTGGGCTAGCTGGCAGAGACTATATAATCAGAGTGCTTGCTTGAATAAATCAGAGTTGCTTCATGGCCCACTCTCCCACCTCATTCTTTTACTCGTGAGCTCCATAGGAGGACGAGCAGCCTGCTGGCCAGGCATAAGACTTGCTCCTCTCGGTAAGCTATGCTGTTACCATAGCATCTCCCTTTCTCCTTCTCCCAATATATTTCTCTCTCCCTCCTTAGTTTTATTTTGTAGATATCATCCCTTCATATTCAACTCATCCAGTGCCAAAAATACACACACACACACACACACACACACACACACACACACACACACACACATATATATATATATATATATATATTCCCTCCAACTACCTTAATCCTTAATACTGAGAAAGGTGTGATGAGTTACAAATATCATCTTTCCATGCAGTAATGTAAACAGTTCAACTTTAATAAGTCTCTTATGTTTCTCTTTCCTGTTTACCTTTTCATACTTCACTTGAGTCTCGAATTTGAAAGTCAAAATTTATATTCAGCTCTGGTTTTTTTTCAGCAAGAATGCATGAAAGTCCTGTAGTTCATTGAAAGTCCATTTTTTTTCCCCTGAATGATTATACTCAGCTTTGCTCAGTAGACGACTCTTGATTTTAATCCCAGCTCCTTTGACTTCTGGAATATCATATTCCAAGCCCTAAGATCCCTTAATGTAGAAGCTGTTTGATCTTGTGTTATCCTGATTATATTTCCACAGTATATGAATTGTTTCTTTCTGGCAACTTACATTATTTTCTCCTTTACCTGGAGAACTCTGGAATTTGACTACACTGTTCCTAGGAGTTTTCTTTTTGGAATCTCTTTTAGGAGGCAATGGGCAGATTCTTTCAGTTTCCATTTTACCCTCTGGTTCTAGAATATCAGGGCAGTTTTCCTTGGTAATTTCTTGAAAGATGACATCTAGATTCTTTTTTTGATCATGGCTTCCATGTAGTCCAATAACTTTTAAATTCTCTCTTCTGGATCTATTTTCCAGGTAACTTGCTTTTCCAATGAGATATTTCACATTTTCTTTTGTTTTTTTTTCATTCTTTTGGTTTTGTTTTATAATCTCTTGATATCTCATAGAGTCATTAGCTTCCATTTGCTCCATTCCAATTTTTAAGGAATTATTTTCTTCAGTGAGCTTTTGGATCTCTTTCTCCATTTGGCCAATTCTGCTTTTTAAGGTATTCTTCTTCTCATTGTTTTCTTGGACCTCTGTTGCCATTTGGATTAATCCTTTTTTAAGGAATTTTCTTCAGTATTTGGGGAGGGGGTCTCCTTTAACAAGCTATTGACTCTTTTTCATGATTTTCTCACATTGTTCATATTTCTTCCCAATTTTTCCTCTACTTCTCTTACTTGATTTTCAAAATCCTATTTGAGCTCTTCCATGACCTACAACCAATTCATATTTGTCTTGGAGATTTGGGATGTAGAAGACTTGACTTTGTTGTCTTCTTCTAGTTGTATGTTTTCATCTTCCTTGTCACCAAAGTCAGATTCTATAGTCTGAGCTTTTTGTGTTGTTTGCTCATTTTTCCAGCCAACTACTTGACCTTTTAGCTCTTTGTCAAGGTAGGACTCTGCTTCAAATGTTGGGGAGAAGTACTGTTCCAGGCTTCAGGGGTTTTGTGCAGCTGTTTTCAGAGATACTTGTAGGGACCTATAAATTTTCAGCTCTTTCAAGGTAGTATGATCAAAAGAAAGGTGCCTACTCCTCTCCTGGCCTGTGTTCTACTCTGTGAGTGACCACAATCACTCTTTTCTGCCTTGGAACTGTGAGGAGGATTCCCTCTCCCCTGCCACCACAAACTCTGCCATGCCAGCACTCTCTCTCACTCCTGGAACCATTAGCCATGACTGAGACCCAGATCCAATTATGGACAAGGCAAGAGACAACACCACCAAAGAGATCTCTACAATCCACCTCTGATCAGCCACTGGATCCCCCCATAGTCTGTGGGCCAAGAGCTCTGGAAAAAGCCACTGCCATTGCCCACCACCACCTTCCCCCTAGAGCTGGGACCAAACCACACTCCTTTCTCCCTAAGGTCAGATAGAATTTTTCTGCTGACCTTCTAAGTTGTCTTTGGTATTTTTGGGGTGGTTACGAAGTCTGGAAACTGCCACAGCTGCCAGTGATTCAGTCTCCTGAGGCCTGCTCCTGCTCATCTGTGCCAGCACAGCCCACCCTGGATTGTGCTCCTCTCCCAACCTGATGCAACAGATCTTTCCTGTTCATGTTCCAGGTTGTCTTGGGTTGGTCATTTGTTCTAATCTGTCATTTTGTGGGTTCTGCTGCTCTAGAATTTATTTAGACTATTTTTTACAGATATTTGGAGGGATTTGGGTGAGAGCTCAGGCAAGTCCCTGCTTTTACTCCACCATCTTGGCTCTGCTACTATCCCCACTTTACAGACAAAGCATCCAAAGCAAACAGAGGTTAAGTGACTTGTCCAGAGACACATAACTGTTCAGTGTCTAAGACTGGATCTTAACTTGGGTCCCTTTGACCCCAGACCCTGTGTTCTGTCCATTGTGCCAACTAGATGCTGACCTCTTCTTAGCCTGAGGTTTTTTAATCTGTAAAATGGTGATGATACTTGTAGTGCCTGTCACAAGAGAGTTATAAACTATGAAGTGCTATGTAAACATGAGCTCTTTTGCTCAATTAACTAATCTAGCTGTTTCTTCATCTGAGCATCTCACTTTCCCCCCCGCCCTCATTCCATATTACAATCTGAAATCCTGCCATATCACTTCTCCCACCCCATCCCGACCTCCCCATTTAATCTCTCCTACCTTAGTCCTAGCCCTGAGCACTGCCCTCCTAACTTCTTCACTGGACCCCATTGATTTTCTCTAGCCTTCTGCTTCTATAATCTTTGCCCTCCTTGACTATCTTATCCCTCCTCTGCTCTTGACTTGGGTTTCTCACCAATCATTTCTCCCGTCTCCCAACCTTCCCTTTAGCTTGAGGCTGGGGCTTCAGACTTCCTGAAAAAACCACATGCTTCCTTTCCAGATAATTTCATTGACCTCTATTATGAGCCAAATGTGTCCTCTGACTGGCTAGAGAAGTAGCTGTATTTTTTGGAGTGCCTATGGCCCCATTGATAGAAGGGCAGGTAGACAGCACAAAATGCCAGGCCTGAAGTGAGAAAGACTCATCCTTGTGAGTTCAAATCTGGCCTCAGACACACACTAGCTGTGTGACTCTGGGCAAGTCACTTACCCTGTCTGCCTCAGTTTCCTCATCTGTATAATGAGCTGGAGAAGGAAGTGACAAACCATGCTAGTATCTTTGCCAAGAAAAACCCCAAATGGGGTCACAATGAATCAGACACAACTGTGTAATGACCCATAGATAACCTTCAATTTAGGGTAGCTGTTCAAATTAATCCCTGTGTGAAAAGGGGATGCCATAGGTGCTAAATTCAAATGCTGAATCCTTTAGTCACATGTAAATACCTTGGGGGCAGAGGCTGGTTTTTGTTTTCTTTTTTGCATTCCTACCCCTAGAACAATATCTTACACATAGCAGGTACTTAAATGCTTATTAAGGGAACTGAACATAGGGTTAATTAGTCCATGTGGTCACAAGTAAGCAACTTACTGAAATGGTACTTGGTGTATGGAATAAATGTTTGGGGGCTTGGATGGTAAATAGGATTTGGGGCCTTGTTCTGAGAGGAATGTGAACATATAGAGAGATAGGGAGAGAGTAAAGGAAGGGAGATAGGAATGGGGAGAAATTACAAGAAGACAAGGACCAGTGTACATCAGAAGCTACTACTAGTACCAGGTCACTGGGGAAGCCTATAGTGAAAATGAGACTCCTTACATGCATCACTGGGATGAGATGATCTCATGACTTGGCTGTGTAAGAAGACTTTTTTCTTCCTTTATGGCCAATCCCAGGTCAAGTTGGGCTCGGTTATCAAAATGATTAATGGCAGAGTCACTGAATCACTAACCTCATCACCTCCTAAATACTTGATGCTGATTCTGATGCTGGTGTTGAAGCTAGGCTGCTGACCCCAGCTCTCTCTCGTGACTGAAGCAGGCCTGAGCTTGGACTCAGCTCCCTCTCACTTCCCATGTTTCAGACACAGACCTTGGCCCCCAGCCAACAGGGAACTAGCCATTTTGCTCTCACATCCTCCCCTAAGAGCTGGCCAGACAAAGATGGATTCCCTGCCCCCAGTTCTCCCCATCCCTCCCTCCTGTTACAATCTGGAGTGCCTGGCGCCTAAAAATGCAAGGGTACAGAAGGTTTGCCTCTAAAGAATTGACCACTCAAGCCTTTTTTTCAGTCAAAAGTAGGGAGGTTTATTTGCTGTGTAACTTGGAGGGGATAAGACTGATAATTATATACAAGAAAACAGTGAGATCTGGATGGGATTCAGGAATGTTAAGTAGCCTGAGGTGGGCCAGGTGCAGACATTGAAAAGGGGTTAAGTGGTCAGAGAGCTACAGTTAAAGGGCAGTTAAAAGTATTGTTGAGTATCTAGGTGGGCTGGGATGGCACAGATGCTTCAGGTGAAACACCAGGGACTGGCTTGTATAGGAAAGTTCAGGGACTGGGCTGCTTTCATAGACATAGTGTTTTCTTTTTAGGGGTCCATGTCCCATCACTCCATCACTCCCCCTATCTGTAGTCTACTCTAGACCTCACTACTCATATGCAATTCTTGATTCTTCCCTGCTGAAGATCCCTCCCAGATCTCAGCTTCTCTTCTTTGTAGGCAACCATGTTCTATGTGTGTGTGTGTGTGTGTGTGTGTGTGTGTGTGTGTGTCTCCCTTTCTGTCTCTCCTCTCTGCTCTCCTCTCCTTTCCCCACTTCTACTCTCCTCTCCTCTCTTTTCCTCTCTTCCCTCTCTCCCCATCTCTCTCTTTCTCTGTATCTCCCTATCTCTCTGTCTCTGTCTCTGTTTCTTTCTCTCTGTTTGTCTTTCTTTGTCTTTTTCTGTCCCCGTTTCTTTATCTCTGTCTAGCTCTCCACCCCGCCCTCCCCCAACCAGTTACTCCCGATATCTTCTTTCTACACTAACTATTTATTCATTCCCTGAGAATGAACTATACCCTAGGTGCTTTCTGCTGGAGACAGATGATGCTACCATTTCCTCTTCTTCCCATTGGCTGGAGGAGATCCTCCAAGGCATGCCTGGAGAGTTTCCCCCAAACAGGTTCCTCAAAGTTTGTTCTGCAATCTGCAAATTTCTCCCCCACAGGAATCCCAGAATCTTGTAGCCCTTTTTTGCAAGAACTGAGAATAATTTTGTTCCCAGCTTCCTTATCAGGTTGATAACTTTGAAGACACTAATTTGAGTTGTGTGGTCAAGTCAGAAGTCATATTTCAAGGGATTAAGAATTGAGTGAGATGTAAGGAAGTGGGAGTGAGGAAGTAGATTCAATGAGAATAAACACCATTTTTAGGAGTTTAGCCATGAAATGGAGGAGAGATATAGAATTAGCGTGACAGGATGGCATGATAACGGTTTTTCAAGAATGTCAAAAAGTCGACATCAGGAAGAAGCCAGTATATAGAGATGGGAGAGAGAGAGAGAGAGAGAGAGAGAGAGAGAGAGAGAGAGAGAGAGAGAGAGAGAGAATGATAGAATGATTAAAAGACTAGTTTCCAGAGGATTACGGAAGGCAGGGGGATCTAAAACACAAGAAGAGGAATTGGCCTTGGCAAGGAAAAGACTGGACTTTAGAGAGTGATGAATGGTGGAGAAAATGGAAAATAATACAGAGGAGTTCGGGATGTAAGTGCACACGCAACATCTCACTAAATTCCTATATTTCAGTCTAGTGGGAAGTGTCCTGAACTTATTGACAAAAGAACTGGGTTTGCCTCTAAGCTGTTCCACTTATTAGCTGTGCAGCTTTGGAAAGGTCACTTTCTCTCTTTGAGGCTCAGTTTCCTCATATGTAAAATGGGGATACTTACTAACTGCACTGGAGCATTGTGAGGATAGAATAGGATAAAGTTAGTAAATCTCTGAAAATTGCATAGTACAATGTAAGTGAAAGTTATCACTGATGTGGATACAAAGATGCCCTGAGGGTTAATATTAAGGATTACTTTTTCAGTACCTAGTGAGGCCCCTCCTGAGATTGAGCATCCTAAAGTCTCTTGCCCTTATCTTGGAATACCATAAAAACTTCCCTCTTATCCTGGACCACAAAATCCCTTGTCTCCCTCATCCTGGGTCATAAATTTTCCCTTGTGTCCCTTATCCTGTCCGTATAAAAACAAGCCCCTGTCCCTCTGTAAATTGCTAGTCCTTCTTCCAGGGCTAGCCCACTGCCTGTGCAATAAAGCTCCCCTGGGTTAGGAGAAAAATTGTCTAAGTAAATTCGTTCACATTTGAACCTGCTCTCCCAACTCTGACCTCAACATAACCACTATCCTGGGCAGGCTAGTGGTCTTTACAAATGACAAAGGACAGAGCCAGGCCTACCCTGGTTGGGGCTGAGTTTTTACGAAACAGAGTGGGGAAGGATAACAAAGAAATATTGAAGAAGAAGCTTTCTGGAGACCACAGTAGCCACATCTTTCCTGTGTGGGGGAGGAGAGAAGCAACCTAAGGTAATCTTCAAGTAACAGTTTTCTCTAGTAACTAGCTGACCTGAAGATTCTCTGGCTTCTGACTGGCCAGCACAGTCCTTTAGGGAGTTAAGGAAAGTTCCTTTTCAGCAAAGTTGTGTAAAACAGGAGCTGAGAGTACCTGACTGTAGCCCAGGCTAAGCAGAAGCCACAAGAAGGTGGTGACTCCAATTCCTGTGAATCTTACCCCAACTCTTTCTCCTACCCTAGAGTGTTTCCTCTGTAGGTCCTATGTAGTGGAGAGCTATCGCCTTGACAGATAAGGATTTCTGCATTCATCATGAACTCCTTCCTGGTTCTAGCCTTTCTTCTCACTCCAAAAGCATTTTCTTTCCAGTACTGATACCTTTCCTTCTCTGGAAACATTTCTGCCCTTCCATCCCATTTCCTTCCTATTAGAGTAATGATCATCAGGCCTTGGATATCACCTAAAGACAAATATCACAGGTGCTATTAAATTCGAATGAAGCCTGAGGAAATTGGAGCCCAAGATCCAGGGCTCCTTCTACAACATTCCCACACACACACCCACTAGGAAGGTGGCCATCAGGTACCAGAACCAAGTGAACCCTAAGAGAAGGGTTTTTTAATTTATTACTGCTTTAACTTAATTGGTTTCCTCTGTAGTCATATATTTTTTATTTTATGCATTTAAAACATTCTACAAGGGAATCCATAGGCTGCCCAAAGGGTCTATGACACACAAAAGTGTTACAAATCCCTGCCTTAAGAACTGTTTTATCAACTGAGAGGAGTCATATGTAGAGGCCAGGTTGGGGTTAGTGTGGGGTGGAGGAGAGAGATCCAACAGAGCCTTTACTAGGAATTCTTTTACTTAGGATAAAAAGAGATGAAGGATGATGTGTGGAAGAAAAGTGATACCGTAAAGGGATAGTTCAACTCCAGAGGTGGCACAAAGGGAAAGGATATCTATCATTCCCCAAAGAGTCTGGCCAGTACTCCTTGATGCTTTGAAGAGAAGGGAATAATACAGTTCTGGGACCCTGGGAGTGGCTACCCTGTGCCAAAAATGATGCAGAGTCACACTATGCAGTCTAAGCCTGTAGAGGACCAAGAGACACAGGACTATGGGAAGGAAGTTCACACTGGGTGTCAGCACCCAGGGGTAAATCTCCAGCTGTCTTTCCCTAGCCACAACTCTAAAATCCAGGAATCAAAAGAAGGATACCATATAATCCACATTTATTAAACTCCTACAATGTGCCAGACACTATACTAAGCACAGCAGCACAAATAAGAAAAAGAGAAACAGTGCCTGACTTCAAGGAACTTACAACATAATGGAAGAAGACAAAACACACAAGAAGACAAAAGGGTGGGTAGAGGACAACTGGCATGGTAGTGGAAGGAAGACAAAGGCAGAGTCAAAACCAAACAAAGCAGCTTGTGGTAAAGGAAGAAATGGCTGGGATTTTGAGCTCTCTATAAAGGGAGGCTATGGGAGGAGGATTTTCCTTCATTGTCCAGCCTTCCAGTCAGAAAGGCAGAAGTGACTGAGGGGACTGATGAGGGTAAGTAGCAAAGCTGAAGTAATCTCTGAGATGTTGAGTTTTCTGAGGCTGAATTTATCTGATAATGAGCTTTTCCTGAATGGACATGATAAAGATGATGGTGGAGTCCAAACCAAGGAGAGCAGCTAGTGGCAAATGAAGTAGCGATAGCTGTGTGTTGTCTACCCTCTTAGGATCTAAATTCCTTGCAGGCAGGGGCTGCCCCAGCGCTTAACACAGAGATTAGCACATAATAAGTGATGTGTGTGTGTGTGTGTGTGTGTGTGTGTGTGCTTGTACATGTATGGTAGGTAGGTAGAACAATAGACAGAGTATCAAGCCTGGAATCGAGAAGACCTGAGTTCAAATTTGACCTCACATGCTTACTAGTTGTATGACTCTGGGTAAACCACTTAACCCTGTTTGCCTCAGTTTCATCATGTGTAAAATGAGCTGGAGAAGGAAATGGCAAAGTACTCCATTATCTCTGCCAACAAAACCCCAAACGGGCTCATGAAGAGTTGGACATAATTGACACAACTGAACAAGTACACAGTAAATGTTTTCTTCATTCATTCATTCATTCTCCAATCCCAGTGAAAGAGAAGAACATGTTAGGCACTGTAGTTTCTGTGGACCTGTAATTATCATGCCAAGGAAAACCCAAAGGCTAAGGAGTCTGAGAATCCTCATATCTCCATCACCAGCAAATCTTCTACTTCTTCCCTCTCACCCATTTACTTCCAACTCTTTCAAGTTAAACATCTTTTTTCTCTCTCCGCAGACCCTTCTATCTCTAACATTCTATTGAATTAAACATTGCTTCAGTATCCACTATGTGAAAAGTATTATGTAAGATTCTAGGCAGATTTCTGCTTTCTGGAACTTAACAGGAGAATATAATAAAGACATAGATAACCACAGAGCAAAACTAGAAGAAACTAGCTAATTAATATACCTGAGAGGAGAAAACCAAGTGTTTGATGAGGTCCAAAATGGGGAAGTTGTTACCAAAGATGTATCAGTGAATTAGTTATCAATGATGTAAAGATTTCCAGAAGGATGAGACCTTTCATCTCCTTTAGAAAATGGATACCAATTCAACAGATAGAGGGGGTGGAGGTGGGGAAGGGCATTCCAGAGGGAGCAGTGTGAGCAAAGCCACAGAGGCCAGAAAGGGAAAGCGTATGTGTCTTAGTACAAATTGATAATCCATGAAATTATTAATTTCTCCCCTACTGTTTTTTACTTTCTTCATGATTTTTCTTCAGTCCACCTCTATCTTGCCCACTTCAAATTTATTTTCAGATAATTTTTCCCTACTATTTAATACTTAGTACCTTCATGACTGAAAAAATTGCTTAACCTCTCTGAACTTCAGTTCCCTCATGTTTAAAATGTGGATAGTGATATTTGTACAACTACTGTTGTGAATTGTAAAAGATTATGCAGGCACGATCTGTTTTTATTCAATTAATTTATCCAGTTGTTCTTTCCTAATTTGAGCATCTCAATATCTCCCTTTCCCACATTCCATATTCCCACCTGAAATTTTGTCATGTCACTTACCCCATGCTGATCTCTTCCATTCCAACCCCATCTCATTCAGTCCTGGCCTTGACTATTGCCCTCCTAAATACTTGCCTTGGGCCCCACTGACTTTCTCCACACTCCTGCCTTCATAGCCTCTGCCCATCTTGACCATCTCATCCATTCCTCTGCTCTAAACTTAGATTTCTTTTTTATAAGATTTGTATTATTTTTAAAACTTTTATTCTAAACGTAATAAACATCAAATAAAATGAGCCCTTCCATATACACAGTAGAACAGGAAAAGAGGATTGTATACTAAACTATGAATCTTTCTTATATAACCTTTATGTATTAAATTCAAAATGTAAGTTTTTTTTAAAAATTCATTAAAAAATTTTAAGAGAAAATATCCAAATGACTTAGAAAGTGCTTAGAATCAAGTAGTTAACAATAAATTTGTTTATTTTAGATTTCGAATAGTTCTGCTATGCAACTTTCAAAGCAGTTTGACTTGTCCATAGAATCCTTCTGTTAGTTTAGATTTCTCCAGAGCCCTTTCTCTCCTTTCTCCAAAGCTTCCTTTGAGAGACAACCCATGCCTCTAGATGCCCTCTCAGGCTGCCCAACAAAACGCATCCTTCCCCTCCAGAAAAAGACTCTTCACGGAACAGCTTCTCTTGGTAACTGATGATGTCATAAAACTCTAGCTGATAATTGGTCCATGCTAAAGCTTAGAAAGTCCTTGCTAACCAAACCATGAAAACCATGAAAGGAAGTAAGGGTATAGGTGTGCAAACACTGGTTTAAGAAAACAGGGGCAATTGGAAATAAAGATGATGTTAAAGACAAAAAATACATTTTAAAAAGTAAAATTTCCAGCTGAGTAGGGTCAGGATTTTGAGAAAAATGAGGTACACATAACAATAATAGTAACAAT
Source organism: Lagorchestes hirsutus (assembly GCA_028533205.1). NCBI lineage: Eukaryota > Metazoa > Chordata > Mammalia > Diprotodontia > Macropodidae > Lagorchestes > Lagorchestes hirsutus. The sequence continues at coordinate 196,901,915 of CM052671.1, forward strand.
AATAAAATAATAGCCACCATTTGTACAATACTTCTAGTCCCTCATGCACATTATCTCTTTTAGTCCCTGGGATCATCTGAGAGGTGGGGGCTATTATTATCCCCGTTTTACAGACGAAGAAACTGAGGTTGGTAGAAAAACCAAACTCCAGCTTCACTTCTGGCCTTGAAATCATACCAGGGAAATTAATCCAAGAAAGTCTATGCCTTCCTCCCCCAATAACAGCCAAATTTAAATCTTTCCAGTAGTTTAGGCAGACCCTGTGACAATGTTGAGTAGGACAGAAACATTTAGATGGGGTAGAAATCCTTGGTATTTTGTGACCATATGCCCCCACCCTCCCAATCAATAAACTCCATTGATTTCCTGTCTCCTCCAATATCAAATAAAAAATCTTCTGCTTGGCCTCCAAGGCCCTTCACAACCAGGCCCCTCCTATTTTTCTAATCTTCTCACACTTTATGTTCCCAGGACCCCAGCACTCTGCTAGCCACTAACACAAGCTTTCTTCTTCTTCCTGCCATACATTTCTCTCTCTCCCCAGCCTGGGCCCTCTCTGACTGCCCCTTTCTCAGAATTCTCTTCTCCCTCACCTCTGCCTCCTCACTTCAAGCTTACTTCAAGCATCAGCTCAAACCCCCCCTTCTCCAGGAAGTCTTCCTGATTTGCGTTAATGTCACTAAGGTCCCTCTCTTGAGCACGTCCCATTTCTCCTGTATCTATCTTGTTCACACAGAGTTGTTCACCTCTTGTCTCCCCCATTAGACTGTGAGCTCCTTGAGAACAGGAGCTGTCTTTGGCCGTTCTTTCTATCCTTGGTATCAGCACAGTGCCCAGCAGACAGTAGCTCCTTTATACCTGCTTCCTGACAAATTGCCTGGAGCCTCAGTTCTTAGAGTAGGGGGGTGCATCAGGTCTTTGAACCCCAAGGAAAAGGAGGAAAGGAAGCCAAGAACCTAAGGCAGACTTAGTTGAGAGGGGAGCCTGAAATCCAGTTTCCCAATTGCTCATCTATCTAAGGACCACCCTGTCCCAACTTGTTCCTTTGTCTGGGCCCAGAGAGAAGAATGCTCCCCTTGGGTCCCACCTGGGCTCTCTGGGGAGCTGCTGCTCAGTACTTACTTGGGGCATGTCTGCCTGCAGCCACCTGGGAAGTCAGCACCAGCAGGGTCACAGCCAGAATCTCTGTCCAGATGCCTCTGGAGAGGGAGACAAAAAGCATCCTGGAGACAAGATGAGTATAAGGTACTCAGAGATAAAACAGTCAGGATGGCCCTCCCTTCATGGACCTACCCCCTACATTTCCCAGACTAACAATTTATAGACTCTCTTCTCTGCCCCAGGGTTGGGCAACCTCAGAGAGGAGAGAACCAATTAGTATTGCAAAGGAACTGCATCATTTGTTCCCAGGCAGAGGTTCCTTTGGCAGGGTATGTTCTAACACTTCAAAATTTTTCTGGTGAAGAAATAAAAGGGTCACTGAAATCATAAAATCTCAGGGAAGGAAGGGGCCCCAGAAGTCACATCTTGACTGGACTATTATAATAGCCAAATGTTAGGGTGCTGAAGCTGAGCTGCTAGTGTAGATCAGTGAAAGTTTTCACTACCGTAACTGGTCCCATATATTTTGGTGACAAATGTTCCAATATATTTAAAAAAGAAAGATTGACAAGTCTGCACTCCCTGGTTCAATGAATTCTAGTTTTGGCTCACAGAAAAAATTAAAACCCATTATAAAAGATATGGTTTGTGAGCATGTTGAAAAGGAAGAGTGATTGTAAAAAGGCCATCAAGGCCTCATGAAAACAGGTTCCACCAATTCTTCCTTATTTGACTCTGTAACTGAACTGATGGATCAGGAGAATCTTGTTGATGTATTAAACCTGGATTCCCACAAAGAGTCTGACAAAATCTTCAGTGCTGCTGTTGGGGAGAAGATGGGCAGCTATGGATTAGAGCAATGGACAGTGTTGTCAGCTGAATTTGGAAATGGTTGAATCACTGGGGCCCCAAGATGAGTTCTTAATGGGTGACTGTCAGGTTGGAGGAAGTTCTCTAGCAGAGGATGCCAGGAATCTATCTTTGGCTCTGTACTAGTCAACATTTTATCAGCACCTTGGATAAAGACAGAAGATACACAAAGTGAATTTTCAGATGACTTGAAACTGGGAGACACAGATAACATATTAAGTGACAGAGGCAGGATCCAAAAGTTGTTTACAGGTCAGAATGATGGGAGAATTGAATGGAATGAGATTTCATTTAATAGAGATGAAGTGGAAAGTTCTGTACCTCGGGTAAAAAATTTCCACTTTATCTGTTGGAGTGACTTTATGTGATGAGGACCCATCATAAGCAGAGCACTTATAGCTTTAAAATTTGCTAAGTCCTTTATAAATATTATCTTATTTGCTCCTCTTGTGACTCTTGGTTGGCAAAAAATGCTAAATACCAAAGTGCCTATGTGGCTTGTGGACTTATCTCAATTGTCTTCAGAGACTTTAGAGGCATTATTCAGAGAGAATCATGAACAGAGGAAACTCCAGGGTGTTAATGAAGGAAAACTTTGCAATGGCATGTATGTATGGAAGGTCAGCCCTGTGTTGTCTTTGAAATTCTAGAGATGCTAAGAATAGATCTTCTCTCAGAAAGATTGTTTGCTCATTCCTCATTTGACCTCAGAACTTATTTTACTTCCTGATGAGGAAATTATGTACTTATGTGTGTTTTATGTCATGTTCTAATTAGACAACTTCTCTGATTTCTGCTTCATATTTTGTTTGGATTAGTGAGTTTATTCACTATTTGATATTAGTCTTTTGTGTAACCAACATTTGGTGAAAGGAGCCAAACTGAGGGATATCAGCTTCGAGTTACCCCCCCCCTTTTAAAAGTATTAAGCACAGAAACTTCAGTTGTGAAGTTGTCATCCTGTAGACTGCAAATATTTGGAGGGAAGAGTCACCAGTGAAGGATGAGGACGGAGAAAGAACAATTTCCCCTGAGACAGACGATTTCCAGAAGTGGCTAGAATGTCAAGTGAACCCAAGGAAAGCATGGAGCCAGTTTCCCATGCATGCCTGTCATTTCAAAACTTTTCTTCCACTGCCTCCCCATTTCCTCTGCCTACATGACTCTCTGAATAATCGCTCCAGAGTTTCTGCAGCTAAGTGAAGTAATCCCCTTACAGAAACAATCATGCAACATCGCACTCGGTATTTGTTCCACCTATAAGGAGTCACATACTCCTCCTTATAAGCAGCATGCAGCACAAAACAGCATCTCCCTCACTTGTCCTCTGTAATGAGAGTTAAAAATCTTCACTGGCCATAGGGCTCGGGTAGAGTTATGAGGGATGCTTGATTAGGGGGAGGCTTGTTTCCTATAAAGACCCACCCCTCTTGCTGATTGCTATTGAGGTACTGGATCTCTGACTCTGAAATGAGTACCTGTGTGTTCTTAGGTGAGTTTTTGCTTTGGGGCTTAGTTTTTGGAGGAAGGTTCTTGTGCCAGAAGATACTTTGGGCCCTTTTAAGAAGCTCCCCCAGCCCCAGCTTTAAAAACCCAGATGCTGGTGCCTCTTGCTCTGGTAATAATGTATGTATTTCCTATGGTCAGACAGCTCAAAGCCCTGTCTGTTGGTCCTGCTTGTATTTTCTCTGTGGTTATATGTAATTAAAGTAAGATTGTTACCCTTCTTAAAGTTGCTTTCCTTTTAGAAAAGCAGATCTAAGACCTTGCGCAGCAGGCCCTCCTGGGTTCCAGAGTGCTTGCTGATACATCCTCTTATATCTATTGCAAGATTCATCCACCACAGTTTGATCAGGATTGCAGTTATTATGATAGCAGTGTTCAGTAAGATCTAATAAATGGTGAGGAAATCCAATACAAGAAGCACTGGGCAGAGAATTGTGAGATTTCTTTGTCTCCTAGAAGTTAAGAAGGTAAGCTGGGGATCTGTTCTGGTTAATAACCTACAATTAGATTTCCGAAAAGAAAAGCCTGAGAAAGGTCCACTCCCAGACCTGCCTCAAACACAAGTGCCCCTTGAATGAAACATCTCCACCTGAGGTCCTAAATGGGGAAGAGAAAGGTCTGATGTAATGAAGATTTAAGAGTACTCAATACAAACTTTCAGTTGGACAAACACCATCAGTCTTTGGTAATAGCTGCATCATCATGTACTCATGTCCTTTTCTCTCACCCAACTGCACTTATGCATGCCACACTCCATCTGTCTCAGACTGTCCCCCACACTTTATCCCTCAAGGTCATGGGTCACATCCAAAAACCCCTAACCCCACTCAGGAAGGGAAGAACAGGGTAAAAGGCTACTGAGCTTCTTGGAGTGGGAGAGATTACAGATTGCAGAACAAGCATTGAGGAAGCTGTTTGGGGAAAACCCTTCAGTTTCAGCCACTGGGGAAAGGAGGAAATGGTAGCGTCATCTGTCACCAGAAGATAGAGCCTGCAAGAAGTCTAGAGTGTAACAGAAAGCATCACTGCATCAAGTATTTGGGGTGGTTGATTAGAAGAGAGACAGAGACACAGAAACAGAGAATGAGAAAGGTGGGCTGGGGGGAGCCTGCACCTGGATACTTGGAAAGCAGAGAGCTTGGGACAAAGGAGGGATATGGAGGAGTGGAGAATCAGCAGCTCCAAATGGGTGTGAAACTATACTGGACTAGATAGAGAGAGAGATGAGAAGAACTGGAGGAAAGATATTTGTATTTCTCTGGCCAAATGCTAGGTCAGGGTGTGACAATAACATGGTATGCTCCTAGGTGGATGACTGGATGCCAGTGCTTGTGGCTGCCATAATAGGAAGTGCAAGAACAATGAGTCCATGCTCAGGCCTGCCTAGACATGAGAGGGAGCTGGGCTCACAGGCTAACTTTAACCCCAGCATCAGCATTTGAATCAGCATCTAATATTTATTAGGTGATACGCTTTAGTGACTCAGTGAGTCAGTGTTATTTATCACTATAGTGACTAAAGATTGAGGGCAAAGATGAACACATTCTTGGCATTGGCTTTGAAGACAGAAAAAGAAGTTTCATATATTCCCTTGTGTGAGTTAAAATGTGCCTAATAAAGCCTCTTGCTTTAAGTATGAGCATCCAGTCTTTCTGTTATGTGGAAATTTCTAAGTAACCCAAAGCATCCACTATTGCCTGCGTTTTGAGTATTCATCTGTAATATTATCTTGGAGTTTGGTAGTCCCAAAGCCTCACTCAGACCCATGACAAAGGACACAACCAGAATGATCAGGGCATGTGTCAAGTCTTAAATTTGAATGAAGGAACAAAGAAGATTCATAATGTCATGTCATACACTTATGATGCCCTCAGTTGCCTCTTGGATAGGTAATGGTTCTCAGTTTTCATCCTTTGTAGAAGAAACTATCAGGCATCCAGGACAGAAGGGAAGGAGAAGGAAGACATTCATTTGTCTAGTGGGCATTTAGAAGACACACTCAAAGGAATTTCTCCAACATCTAAATTAATTCATTTATTCAGGGCTATTTCAGTCAAAATCAATCCACTAAAGAATTATTTTATAAAGATGGAGAAAAATAATATTTTACCTGGAAAGACACACATTCAAAAATTTCAAGAGAAACAATGAAAGGAAGGGGGACTAACAGTAATAGATCTTAAAGTATGTTACAAAAGAGTAAAAATGAAAACAATTTGGTACTGACCAAAAAATTGGTGGGAATAGTCAGTATGATACTGAGCATCAAAGTAATAGGATGATAGAAGTTTATTAATTCAATTCACAGAAGCAAATTTACCCAGTAGCTGCATGTTTGATACATTTAAGAACCCCAAACCCTAGGCAAGAACACAATCTTCATATACAACTGTTGAGAAAACTGGAGTGCAATCTGATCCAATTTCAGTTTAGGCCAGCATCTCACACTACATACCAGAGCAAGCTCCAAATGAATAGAGTACTTAGAAATGAAGTATAACATCATAAAAATGAGGGTAAAAGGAAAAAATCTGATCTATGATTAGAGCAAGAGTTCATGAGAAATAAAGAATTTTAGTATATGAGATTAAAAGGTTTTGTACAAATAAAACCAATGCAGTGAAAACTATAAGTCAAACCATCACTGGAGCATTATTTTCAACCACTTTCAGAAAGAAATCATTTCACATACACACACACACACACACACACACACAAAAACACACTGAGTAAATGTATGTGTATGTATATATATGCATACCCATGAATATACACATATCTATATATGTCATATATACACATATATTTATGCAAGTATACACACATAAACATATATAGGCATGTATTATACAGATATACACACACCCACCCTCACACCCACATATATACAGAGAGAGAGAGAGAGAGAATATCAAATCTATGGAAGTGGTTCTATTGTTAAGAATCATTCATTTCTTCCACAATAAGTAGTCAAAGTATATGAAGAGGCAGTTTTCAAAGGGAGAAATCAAGCTATCAATACTCATATAAAAAAGCTCCAAATCAGAAAATAATTAGAGAAATGAGCATTACAGCCACTTTTAGGTTTCACCTCATACTCATCTGTCTGGCAAAGTTGACCTAAGAGGAAAATGCAAATGTTGAAGCAGCTGCAGGGGAAAGGCAAACTAGTGCATGGCTATAATAGGTGGAACTGGTTCCAGGGAGACAAGGTGCTGGGAACACTTTTTTTCTTTTGAGTCAGGTTTTTCATTGAAAGATTTGTCTCACTTATCTGTTGAAAAGCTAGGAGCAGGGGTGCTGGAGGAAGCTTGAGAAGAAAAGAAACAGTTTAGAACAACAGCTTTGGGGAGTGTGATAAAGAATCAATTAGAGAGGAATAAAAGCCTTGCTTTGCTGTAGGGAGGACCCAGTTGAAGTTAGACAGCACAAATGTGTAGTGGACCCTAGTTCCCAGTTTGCATGACTTCCTCTAAACCTTGCCATAGTGCATAAGTAGGAGAGTAAGATGCAGGGGTGATCACCTGGGAGAGTACTGAGGGGCAGGGGGGCTGAGGAAAATGATGTGGACAGCAAATTTAGGAGGAATGAGGGAATGATCAGAGCTTATTTTCAGATGTAGGAGTTAGAGAATGTGTGATCATGGAAGTGGAAGAAATGGGGATCATAATGAGATCAAAAGTATGATCTTTCTTTCATGTGACTGTTGTGGATAAAGAATAAGTCTTTATTGGAAGTTGAGGAGCTTAAGAAACTGGGATGCTAGAAGAGACTGAGGGAACATCAGTGTGTATGGAGATGTAACCAAATGTTAAGGATAGAGGGTTAGTGTTCAGAAGAAGACTATGAGCTAGAGACCAAACTTTTAAAGAAAAGAGGGAGGTCATATTGTTGCTGACAACAGCTAAGTCAATCACAGATCATCATTGCAGCATTGCTGTTGCTGTTTGTAATGTTCTCCTTGTTCTACTCACTTCACTTTGCATCAGTCACTGTAAGCCTTTCCCAGTTTTTCTGAAATCTGCCTGGTCATCATTTCTTAAAGCCCAATAGTGTTCCATCACATTCATATGGCACAAGTTGTCCAACCTTTACTCAACTGACTGGAATCCTCTCAAATTCCAGTGTTTTGCCACTGCAAAAAGAGCTGCTACCAATATTTTTGTGCATGTAGGTCCTTTCTGCTTTTTATGAGCTCTTTGGTATATAGATTGTTGACCTGAAAGTTGAGACAAAGAGGATAACAGGCGAGGTGATATGTAAGTCCATATTGTTTATTCCCTTAAAGCTAGTAGATACATCATCATGGAGTCAGAAGGAAACTTCTGACTGTCTGATACAATGATGACCAAGCTTAAATCTATTTTATGACAATTCCAGGATGTTTGTGTCCCTCAAATTTATGTTCTCTATATGTGTTTAACTATATGATGAGAAAGGAGTTTTCTTAATTGAATAAGTTATAAATACAATAAGAGAAGAGAGTTGACAAAGTGTCAATTAAAATTATGACCCAGGGTATCTGTGGATTTTTTTTTTGCCATTAACATGTCATAACATAGTATATGTCCACAAAATATTAAGATAAAGAAAAAGTCCCATTATTCAAGATAGTGTCTTGGGTTAAGGGTCTCATAAATAATGCTAAGGCAGCCGCATCTGATTTCGTTAACATGAGAAGAGGTGTTCTCTGAGTTTATTTCAGAGAACAAAGAGGCTGTTAGGTCCAGGCTCTTCTTCTGACTAATTAATTCGGACTCTGACCCTTATTAAAGTTCAAAAATGATACTAAAAGTTTATCAAGACCTAGTAGTGGTATTGCTGAATTAAAGAATATACACAGTTTGGTTGCCTTTGGGCAAACTTCAAAAGTGTTCTGCAGAATGGTTCAGACAGTTCACAACTCTACCAAAAAGGTGTCTTGATTTTCCCAGACCCTCTACAATGTTTATTATTTTCTATTTCTTTCATATTAGCTAATGTGATGGTGTGAGGTGGCATCTCTGTGTTGTTATGATTTGCATTTCTCTAATCTATATTGATTTTGAGCAGTTCTACAAAAGGCTATCCATATCCAGAGAAAGTACTAATGGAATCTGAATGCAAATTGAAGCTCAATATCTTTGATAACTTTACTTCATTTTCTTTCCTTTTGGTCTGTTTCTTCTTTTACAAGATGACTAATATGGAAATATGTTTTACATGATTCAATATGTATACCCTGTATCAAATTTCTTATTATCTTATGAAAGGGGAAGATGAGGGAGAGGGGAAGCAGAAAATTAGGAGCTCAATTTTTTTTTTAAATGAAAACTCAAATTTTTATTTAGTATTGATGTGCTAGCCAGAAGTTCTGCAGGCTTCTTAACCATTTTCCTCATGATTCTATAATGTAGCAGAGGAAATTGCTTGTGAATATCTTTGTAAGAAAGATTGAATTCAGTAGGATAGGATACCCAGGAATCAGGGGTATAAATTATCCACCAACCCTTGAAGGATATTCTGACAAAAACTTGACAATATTGCTTTAGTCAGCAAGATACCTGATAATTGCTGTAGAAGCTGTAAATTGTGAAGGATGATGTGAAGTTATCCTCCACTTCATATTTAGGCCCTTCTTTAACATGCAGCAAATGCCCGTACTTAGTGAAGAGAAAAAAGAACATCAAAACTGTCTTCAGAGATAGTGGGGCCTTTTTTATTTGTGCCTCAGAATACAAATCACATCAAAAGATGCACTGATGAGGATATGATTTTAGCCCAGAGCAGCTGATTATTTGTTCCAGAGGAAAATAGAAATGCAAGTGTAAAGGCAACAGTATTGTCAGACTTCTTTGAATATTTGTACTTTGCCAAAGCTTCTCTTTGGTGTGGAGAGAAGGGAGAAAGGAAATTGACTTCACTTTCTCAGCATAGTCTTTAAATAAGAGACACTTCCTCAGGATCATATAATCCCAGTTGTTTGAACATAGTTGCTTAGTGCTTATCTTTCTCATTCTTCATTTTCATGCTTCTCTTGATTCTTGCGTTTGAAAGTCAAATTTTCTTCTCAGCTCTGGTCTTTTCATCAAGAATGCTTGAAAGTCCTTTTTTCATTGAAAGACCATTTTTTCCCCTGAAATACTATATTTAGTTTTGCTGGGTAGGTGCTTCTTGGTTTTAGTCCTAGTTCCTTTGATTTCTGGAATATCATATTCCACACCCTTCAGTCCCTTAATGTAGAGGCTGCTAGATCTTGTGTTATACTGATTGTGTTTCCACAGTACTCAAATTGTTTCTTTCTAGCTGTTTGTAATATTTTCTTCCTGACCTGGTAACTCTGGAATTTGACTACAATGTTCCTAGGAGTTTCTCTTTTTGGATCTCTTTCAGGAGATGATGAGTGGATTCTTTCAATATTTATTGTCCCCCTGGTTCTAGAATATCAGGGCACTTTTCTTCGATAATTTCATGAAAGATGATGTCTAGGCTCTTTTTTTTGATCATGGCTTTCAGGTAGTCCCATAATTTTTAAATTGTCTCTCCTGGATCTATTTTCCAGGTCAGTTGTTTTTCCAATGAGATATTTCACATTATCTTCCATTTTTTCATTCTTTTGTTTTGTTTTCTGATTTTTTGGTTTCTCATGAAGTCAGTAGCCTCCATCTGTTCCATTCTAATTTTTAAAGAACTATTTTCTTCAGTGAGCTTTTGAACCTCCTTTTCCATTTGGCTAATTCTGCTTTTGAAAGTATTCTTCTCCTCATTGGCTTTCTGAACCTCTTTTGCCAATTGAGTTAGACTATTTT
>CM052671.1:196912679-196948409 GCA_028533205.1 Lagorchestes hirsutus
AGGGGTATAGAAAGCTATCTGGCCCTACAGGACAAAAGAGAAGACAGAGATAAGGGCAGAGAGGGATAATAGAAGAGAGAGCAGATAGGACACAGGGGCAATTAGAATGCTTGGTGTTTGGGGGGGGAGGGGATAAAAGGGGAGAAAATTTGTAACCCAAAATTTTGTGAAAATGAATGTTAAATGCTAAATTAAAATTTAAAAAAAAAAAAAGAAGATCATTGGGAATTTTTTTTCATGTCCTTGCATTGCTATGAAGATCCAAGTCTACCAGAAAAACTCTCACGCACTGTGGTCATTCCTGTGCACAAAGTTCTCCTGATTCTGCTCCTTTCACTCAGCATCGCATCATATAAGTCTTTCCAGGCCTCTCTGAAGTCTTCTTGTTCATCATTTCTTATGGCACAATAGTACTCCATTACATTCATATACCATAATTTATTCATCCATTCCCCAATTGATGGGCATCCCCTTGCTTTCCAGTTTTTGGCAACTACAAAGAGTGCTGCTATAAATATTTTTGTACATGTGGAACCTTTCCCCATTTTTATGATCTCTTGGGGATACAGTCTTAGAAACAATATTGCTGGGTCAAAGGCTATGCATATTTTTGTAGCCTTTTGGGCAAAGTTCCAAATTCCTCTCTAGAATGGTTGGATCAGCTCATAGATCCACCAAAAATGAATTAGTGTTCCAACTCTCCCACATCCTCTCCTACATTTATCATTTTCCTGTTCTGTCATGTTAACCAATCTTATAGGTGTGACGTGGTACCTCAGAGTTGTTTTGATTTGCATTTCTCTAATCAAAAGTCATTTAGAGCATTTTTTCATATGATTATAGATATCTTTAATTTTTTCCTCTGAAAATTGCCTGTTCATATCCTTTGACCATTTATCAATTGGGGAATGATGTGTATTGTTGTATATTTGACTCAGTTCTCTATGTATTCTAGAAATGAGGCCTTTCTCCCTGTGATTAGCTATAGAAATTCTTTCCCAATTTACTACATCCCTCCGAATTTTGGTTGAATTGGGTTTGCTTGTGCAAAAACTTTTCAGTTTAATGCAATCAAAATTATCCATCTTGTACTTCATAATTCTTTCTGTCTTTTCTTCAGTCAAAAATTCTTCCCTTCTCCATAAATCTGATAAATACACTATTCCTTGCTCCTCCAGTTTGTCTGTGGTATCAATCTTTATACCTAGATCGTGTACCCATTTGAACTTTATTCTTCTGTATGGTGTCAGGAATGAGTCTATGCCTAGTTTCCACTGCACTGCAATCCAGTTTTCACAGCAATTTTTGTCAAACAGTGAGTTCTTATCCCAGAAGCTGGGGTCCTAGGGTTTATGAAAGAGGAGATTGCTATAATCCTTGCCTATTGCATCTTGAGTACCCAGCATATTCCACTTGTCTACCCTTCTTCTTCTTAGCCAATACCGAGTGATTTTGTTAATCGCTGCTTTATAATACAATTTGAGATCTGGTAGGGCTAGACCATCTTCCCTAGCATTTCTTTTCATTAGTCCCTTTGATATTCTGGACCTTTGTTCTTCCAGATGAATTTTGATATTATTTTATCCAGCTCTAGGAAATAATTATCTGATAGTTTAATTGGTATAGTACTAAATAAGTAAATTAATTTAGGTAGAATTGTCATTTTTATTATATTGGCTTAGCCTACCCATGAGCAACTGATGTTTTTCCACTTACTCAGATCTGACTTTATTTGTGTAAAAAGTGTCTTGTAATTGTGTTCATATAGTTCCTGGGTTTGTTTTGGCAGGTAAATTCCCAAATATTTTATAGTGTCTACCCTAGCTTTAAATGGGATTTCTCTTTCTATCTCTTGCTGTTGAACTTTGTAACTAATATATACTAATGCAGAATATTTCTGTGGGTTTGTTCTGTAATCTGCAACTTTGCCAAAGTTGTTTATTATTTCAAGTAGTTTTTTACTTGAATTTCTGGGATTCTCTCAGTATATCATCATATCACCTGCAAAAAGTGCTAACTTAGTTTCTTCTTTGCCTGTTCTTATTCCTTCAATTTCTTTGTCTTGTCCAATTGCTACAGCTAACTTTTCTAGTACCATATTGAATAATAGTGGTGATAATGGACATCTTTGTTGCACCCCTGATCTTATTGTAAATGCATCTAGCTTATCTCCATTGCATATAATGCTTGCTGAAGGTTTTAGGCAGATACTGCTTATTATTTTATGGAAACTTCCCTTTATTCCTATGTTATCCAACATTTTTAATAGGAATGAGTGTTGTATTTTGTGGAAAGCTTTTACTGCACCTATTGAGATAATCCTGTGGTTTTTGTTAGTTTTGTTGTTGATGTGATCGATAACACTAATAGTTTTCCTAATATTGAACCAGCCTTGCCTTCCTGGTGTGAATCCTACTTGATCATAATGTATTATTCTCATGACAAGATTCTGTATTCGTTTTGCTAAAATCTTATTTAAAATTTTTTCATCTATATTCATTACAGAAATTGGTCTATAATTTTCTTTCTCTGTTTTGTCTCTTCCTGGTTTAGGTATCAAAAGCATATGTCTATCATAAAAAGAATTTGGGACTACTCCTTCCCTAATTTTCAGAAATAATCTATATAGTGTTGGAATTAATTGTTCTTTAAATGTTTGATAGAATTCACTTGTAAATTCATCTGGCCCTGGAGGTTTTTCCTAGGTAGTTCATTGATGGCTTCTTCAATTTCCTTTTCTGAGATGGGGTTGCTTATGTATTCAATTTCCTCTTCTGTTAATCTGGGAAATTTACATTTTTTAAAATACTCTTCCATCTCATTTAGATTGTCAAATTAATGGGCATAAAGTTGGGCAAAGTATATAAACCTTTAAAATTGGAATTCATTAAACTATGTTGGTGTAAAGTAGCACAGATTCACAAAGCATGATAACAAAACTAAATACTTAGTTATTACAGAATTTCTACATATCACAAAGTTGCTTAGTTAAAAAGGTTTTTGTAATGGAGAGGAGATATCGTTTGGATAAGTCAAGAAGGACATATAGAATTAATTTAGCCTTATCACAATAAGAAATTTCCTTAAATATATCGCTAGAAATAAATTACATTTTGGCATTTCACATAGATAGTGCATAAACCTTCAAATTAACATATATGAAAACATCATTACATGAAACAGGTTTGAAAATCATACCACAATTTTTTCTTTTAAGGATTCTCATTTGCTCAAAAGGAATTCTACAACACAGAAACTTTTTCACAGAGTTTTATAAGAACTTTAGGTCAATGGAATCTTAAATCACTTTGCATATTATGTGGAAACTATAAATTTATATGACCATAATATTTTTCATAATAGCCAAGATTTCAAATGGAAATATCTGCTATCATGGTAAATATCAAATTATCTAATTTCATCACTTCCTTTTTAAAGCCCAATTCACAACACAGCAATAACTTCAGATGGCATCAACTGTGTTTCCAGAAATCATTGATCTTATTACTTTTGATAATTAAAATCACTTCAAAACTAACAATTATATTAGAGAGAGATAATAATGATATCGTATGTAACATATGCTAGTCATTATGTTAAATATTTTACAATCATTATATCGTTTTGATTCCTTAACAAAAACCACAATTATTTTTCCCTTTAGAAATCAGAAAATGGGTCACACAGAGATAAAACACATTTTTTTTTTTTTTTTTTTGCAGTTAGAACAGAGAAGTGTGACGTTTACCAAGAGCAGAGAGGCTGGTGCCCCAGTGGTAATAATTCTTGGGAGCCAGGGCTGAGGGAATGCTCACCACAGATCTGATCCATCCACCTATCCCTTTCTCCACAGTTGCAGAATTTACTAAGCCTGAGGTGGTTTGCAGCTGCTGGGACAGGGTGAGCAGAAATTACAGAATCTAGATGACATTTACCGAGCTTTACCTAGAAGGGTGGGCTACAAGGTGAGCAAGGGCACAAGACCATTAGACTCACTTGCAGTTTTTGAATGGCTGGCCTTACATTTCTCCTGCATTCTCTTCTCTATAGTAAGATCTGGGATTAGCGGGGTTAACATGAACCCCTGTGGCTATTAAAAATTCCAGTTTTGAAATATTCTCTTAACTCTGGGAGGGAGTGGAGAATGCTAAGTGGGGAATGCTAAGGACTGGGAGGAGATGTTTTAGCAAGGTGAGCTCCTGGAGCCCCTTATACTCTTAGGAGTTTCTTTTCCAGTAATTTCAAAAGATCAGGTTCCAAACTTTGTAAGGATTAATCTCACAATAAACAAAATTTGCTAAAATAATTTTAGCTAAAATGATCTATCTTTCTACTGTAATTCCAGGTTGGCCAGATGGGAAAAACTAGGAAAAGTCTCACAATTTTGCTTGTTTGTTTCTCTAGCTGCAGCCCTTATAATTCTCTGGCTGCCTGCATTTTAAATTTTACAAGATAACAGACTTGTTCACAGCGCATATGATAGGGACACATGGTGATAGACAAACTGACAATTAACTACAGGACAAATACAAACAGAGCTCACAATGAACATCAAAGGAGGGGGAATCAGAAGCTTGTTAGAAATCCCCATCATGAATTGGCTATTATTATTCCAAGGAAAGGGGGTTGCAAGGATACAAGACCTGACAGAGTAAGAGGGGATCCTGCAAACATTTGCTCAGAACACTTCTATGGTTGTTGGAGGCAGAGAGCCTTGGCACCCCAAAGTTAATATCTTAGACTATTTTAAGTCATAGGCCCCCTGGGAATAGGTTTAGGTCTCTTCTCTGTAGGTGGATTGTAACTATGCTCTTCAAGACCAGAGCCCTTAAGGGAAAGTGGGGAAGGGCAAGGAGGAGGAGGAAGCAAGGAAGGCTGAAAGAAGTTGTCCTCCTCAGGGCTAGAGTAGGTAAGGGAAGGGGAGGAGATAACGGCAAGGTGCAGTCTTCCTCCCCAGATCAAGCCTTTCAGGTAAGGGGGGGAAGGACGGAGGTGAGGAATAGGGCAGAGGGAGTTAAAGGAAAAGACAGGCTGGAGCCCTTGGGGTAAAGGGAATAAGCAGGTACTCTGGCTGGAGCTGAAACGGCTTTGGGAGCCTTAAGGAAAGAGGCTCCTACCTTTTGTTCTTCCTCATCCATCCCAATGGGCTCAAGATGAAAACATTTCCACTCCTGGCTACATGTTTTGTTGGCCTTTAAACTTAATTTGGTTTTCAGAAAAAATAACTTTGATAGGTCCAAAAGAGCCCTATTGTGGCCAACATAATTTAGGACTTTCTTTAGTTAATTGACACTACTGTGAGCAATAGTTGTACTAATTTTCCTAAGATCAATAGTCAAAGGACTCCTAAGGAATGCAAAGTGGTTTAACAGGAATTGATCCCTGTCCCAAAACTAGCCTAAAGGGAATTTGCAGACTTCAACCAAAATAGTGGGAGTCGTTTGGAAGATGGGAATAGCAGGACTGATCTGACCCCTGCAAGGTTTAAGACTTCAGGAAAGATGAATCCTGAGGCACTTAAGCTTTTTGGCACTGGCAAGGTGGGGAGCCATTCTCTCCCAAACTATCAGTTCCAATGCAAGTTACAGCATTGTAACTATTGACTTCAAAGTTTGGTTTAAAAAGGCAAACAGGCTAAAAGCATATTGTTTATTCCCTTAAAGCTAGCTGTTACATGAGCTAGACAGAAACCTCTGGCTGAATGTTATGGGAATGACAAGGCTTACATCTTTTTTAAGACAAACCAAGGATGTCTATGTCCTTCAGATTTATGGTTTCTACATGTGTTTAACTATTCCATGAGAAAGAGATTTTCTTAATTAAATAAGTTGTAAACACAATAAGATAAGAGAGTTGACAAAGTGACAGTTGCAATTACAACCCAAGATATCTAGGTTTTCTTTACCATTAATAATGCTATAACGTAGTATAAGTCCACAAAACATTAAGGTGCAGAAAAAGTCCCATTATTCAAGAAAAGCTTCTCAGTTTAAGGATCTCATAAAGTATGCTAAGTCAGCTCCATCTGGCCTTGTTGACATAGGAAAATGTATTCTCTGAGTTTACTTCAGAAAACAAAGAGACTGTTAGGTCCAGGTTCTTCTTCTGATTAATTAATTCAGGCTCTGGCCATTACTGAAGTCACATAATGATATGAAATGCTATCTGTGTCTTAGGATGGGGAAATGAGACAGTACAGTGGAGCTCATTTCCTTTTAGTTGACAAAAGTATTTCACATCGATCCACTGGTTTGAATATATTTGGAAGCTCCTGAGAGCAGTGGAAGGGGCTGATATTTTGGAACAGCAGGGACAGTGACAGATGAGGTTTAATGATCATCTCTCTCAAATCCAATTCAATAGACTACTGTCCTGAGGAAAGTGTGGGACTTTTCAGTCTGGGAGAAAGATCTAACCATCAGAGATGCCTTTTTGCTGCTAAAGTCGATGGGGTATAGGCTCTAGGAATGCCTTGAACTCTGCTTGATTCTCCCTACCTGATCTATCTGACTTTCACCTGAGGTTATAAACCTTTGATTGTGGCTATGCCCAAATCTCTATTGAGCTCCTTTCCACCCTTAATACCATTCTCCAGGCTATTGACCACTCCCATCAAATCCCTCCCTAGAACCCCTCCCTACTCCAGACACCCCGAATTCCTCCCTCAGTCTTTCTGTATGCAAGATCCATCTTGTTTCCATGAAAGTGCTCAGATCCAGTCTAGCCCACTGGCATTATCAATATAAATGCTCAGATTCCTTAGGAGTCTGCCCAATATTTTTATAAACTATTTTTCTTTGACTGAAAGAATGCTTGGGTCAGATTCATTCAGGATTCATGTGACACTGTTTTGGGTTCCCAGCGCCTCCAAACTTCAGCATTTTTGTTCTCTCACACTGGTAAACTGCTAAGCACACTCTTCTCCAGCCAAGACCTCTCCCTGTCCACTTCTCACCCTCCAAGCAACTTGGAGGTATTTTGGGGGCCTGATCTCTCAGATTCCAATGTTGAGGTCAGGGAACCATATTACTGAGGTTTGGGGTTCTTGGGACCCAAAAGTACCAACACACTGAGTACTGTTGAATGAATTCAATTCAACACTTCTTTCAGCCAATTAATAACAAAGTTTATTAAAGATTCACCACATTAAGTTGACTCTGAAGAAGTCTAACCATTTATGGCACTTGTATTTACAAGCAGGCCAGATAGAACCTCACCTAGACAGAATCAGATCTGGATTTAATCTGACCACCTTCATAAAGGCGAGATGGAGTTTATATACAAAAAGTCTGTAAGAGGGGTTTGGGGGTAGTCTAATAGTCTGGGAGGAGGGGTCTAAGGAAGATCTTGATTGGACTGGAATAACTAGTGATGTAATCAAGGGTGGGAAACAGCTGGAGGTAATTGGGAGGTATAACACAATAGAGGGCTTGGGTGGAATGTAATCCAGGATGGGAATCAGTCAGAGGCAATGGAAAATGGAGGGTCAGGCTAGATTAAGAGTAACAGACTTGGGTATGAGAAGTCAGATAAATGGGAAGATTCAAGGAGAGTTCAAGGAGGTTCCCAGAGTCTTTACCCTATCACCATTAGGTCAGACAATTAGGAGACTGTCTCGTACTCAGCCTGACACTCTCAGATTCTTGGTCCATTGATTATGTTCTAGGCCATGGACCTGGGCATACTTTTTAAAGCCTTATTGGGAAGCTAATGCCAAATTCTCTCGATTCTCTTGTTCCTAGGGAATTGGGAAGACATCAGGTGCTTTTTTTGTTCTTTTGTTTGAGGGAAATAAAAGAAGGAATTTTGTTTCCACAGGTCTCCTCCTAGCTTTGAGTGATAGCAGCTGATCAGAGTTGTGATCTAGCATGATCAGGTAAAAGGTCAGAAACTTGTATGCAGACTTGACAAGCTATTTGAGGGGAAGCCTCTCAGAGATGAGAACATGAAATGAGGTGTTCAAGAGGCTTCATTTATCCAATAGATGGCAAGACAGGAGATTCCAATTCGGACAGTATAAAGGGACTTGCATTGGTCGGAATAATTGTAGCTCTGCTATAGGAACTACCTGTTCATTCCGGGGAAATGAATGTAAAAATTAACAAAAGCTTTCCTAATTTCACAAGTATTGTTCTTTGTTAAAGGTGAGCATTTTCTCAGGTTGGGAGCTCATTTCTCACATGTTTGTTTTTTGAGACTTACTCCAAGATCCTTCTTTACAGAGGGAGGGACTTCTAGTCCCCACACCTGTAATGGGTCAATCCTTTACAATTAGCAAAAATTTGCCTTTGACTTGCCTTTTACAAAATTGTGGGAAAATATTTTCTCTAAAGAATTAGAAGAGAAAAAGATTGGTGTTCTTTTGAACTTCTACCCAGAGACCACATAATAGAAACGAAGCGGGGCACTGTGCTGCTTGGGTCTCCCTTCTTCCCCTTCTCACCTCATCAAAGAGAATGGAATGGACACTGACCTTGTCATTTCAAGTAGGGGAATTCAAGAGGAACTGAAATTTCTTTGAGGATGGTAAATGAACAAGGAAATGATGGGGGCAGGGCAATGGAGAAGAGGATCTAGTTTGGGCAAAAGGCTAGAAAGAGCTGTTGAGGTAGAACACTAATCAGCCAAACCAGAAGATCTGTTTGGTGAGTTGAATGGAGTTCAGGCTACAACTCCCTTTAACCCCTCTTTCCCCACAATTCATCATTGGGCAAATGTTTGCCTAGGATTTAAATCTCAGTGTCTTCCTTCAGTACCTTTTCATACTACCTGTGAGGGTGGAAAGTAGAAAAGACAAAAATTCCATCCTGACTGCCAATCATATTACAGCGTGGCAAACCTGGGGTGTAGAGTGTGTTCAGGGAGGACCAGTACCTTTGGTGTGATGGTTGCCAAGTCCTTTTTGGGGCTCTTTCCACCTTTGGTGTCCACCTGTTCCACCTAACTTTCACCTGTGGCTCCAAGCAACTGCAGCATGTGCAGTGGCCACACCTGATAAACCATTTCAAAAGACAGGCTAAACCAAGTTGAGGGTAACCAAGGATTCTCAAACCCATTGGTGAGTTAGGGGGATGTCTACCCCAAGCATGTGAAAACTTTCTGTGGTGGAATGGGTGGATGAAAAAAATTTGTTCCAATGACTGTGAAGGCAGATGTAGCAGGAGATGTGGAGAACTTAGAGCTTGGTTAGACACTGAAGATGCCAAAGTCTTCCACTGCATCCTGAGCCATCACCAGCCATCTTGACTCTGGACTGTCACTGGACTATGATGACTCTGGAGGAGAGAGTGAGACTGACAACCTCGTGCAACTCTGTCTCACTTTAAATCCAGTTTATGCATGAATCAAAAGACATCACCCATACCATTTCACTATTATGCCTCAAAGTCCTATGGTGATGGGCAAGTGATGAAACAGCAGGTGTGGATACATTGGGGGCTGTAGTCACAACCCTGCACACAGATGGCCCAGGTCATATAATCATTTCTCACTGGAAGCAGCAGTGTAACTCAGCACCTCCCTAAGTGTTTGAGCAACCTTTTAAGGATTGCATTGCTCACATCCTGGTGTGAGGAAGGGGGCTAGAAAAGGTGCCCTAAACATTGCCTGCTTACCCAACCCTGGCCTGATTACCGTGGCAGGCAGAGAATCCCACTATGCAATCGAAACACAAAAAGCAATGTACAAAATGAACAAAAACATCTGCAAAGATGATTTCACTTACCATAGCACATGGAACATGCACACACTAATAGACAACAGAAAAACCAGTCAACCTGAAAGAAAAACTACTCTTGTTGCAAGAGAACTCAACAGGTATCACATCCAAATTGCAGCCCTGAGTGAAACAAGATTGGCAAATGAAGGCCAGCTTACTGAAGTTGGAGCTGGATACACCTTTTCTGGAGTGGGCAGAGTGAAGGGGAGCGCCATGAAGCTGGTGTTAGTTTTCCAATCAAAATTAATATAATCAGCAAGCTGATATGCCTGTCAAAAGGAATGAATGACAAGCTTATGACAATGCAGTTGCCACTCACAGGAAAACACCATGCCACCATCATCAGTGCCTATGCTCCTACCATGACAAACACTGCTGATGTCAAAGAAAATTTTATAAAGAACTAGAGTGCCTTATGATCAATGTGCCAAAAGAGGACAAGTTTATAATTCTCAGTGACTTAAATGCTAGAGTAGGCCCAGACTACCAGACTTGGCAGGAAGTCCTAGGGAGGAATGGAGTTGGAAACAGCAACAGCAATGGTCATTTCCTGCTGAAGACTTGTGCATCGCATGACCATCTCATCACCAACACTGTTTTCTGTTTATCTAAACGCAATAAAACTTTATGGATGCACCCTCGCTGCAAACTTTGACATCTAATAGACTATGTGATTGTAAGGAGAAGAGACAGACAATATGTGAGAGTGACAAAGGCAATGTGTGGTGCAGAGTGTTGGAATGATCATAGACATATCTTTTCCAAGCTAAATAGTTACAGTCATTAAAAATGCCACCCCCAAGCAAAATGACTACCAGAAGAATTAATGTCAGCAAATTAGAACTCTTCTCTGAGCCTGAACAGTTTGTTGCTGAATTGGAGGGAAAGTTGAGCCAACACACAGTTGACAACAGTGGAGCAGGAAAGGAATGGGAAGCTTTCAGAGATTTGGTGTACAGCACTGCATTTGCTCCAAGACTGGTTTGAAGAAAATGATGGGGAAATTCAGAAGTTGCTAAATTAAAAACGAGAACTCCACAGGATTTACCAGCAGGGTAGTTCATACACCTCTAAGAAGGCAGCATTTAATTCCATCAAAAGCAAAGCACATGCAAAATTTAGAGAGATACAGGATTTCTGGCTCAGTAAGAAGGCAGATGAAATTCAGTTTTACATTGATAGTAACAATCCAAAGCACTTTTATGATTCCTTGAAAACTATTTATGGACCAAAATCCTATGGTGCATCATGACTACTCAGTGCTGATGGAGCCACATGGATTAGTGATAAGGACATGATCCTGGAGGGATGGGCTGAACATTTCCATAGTGTTCTCAACAGACTATCATCAATCAATGCTGAGGCTGTCGACCATTTACCTCAGGTGGAAGTTAATCCCTCTTTAGCTGAACTTCCAACTGAAGAACAGGTTTTGAGTGTCATTAGGCCACGTTCATGTGGCAAAGCACCTGGTGCTGATTCTATTCCAGGTGAGATTTACAAAGTAGGGAGATCATTGCTCATACAAAAACTGACTGAAATTTTCCAGGTTATATGGCAAGAGGAGGTTATCCCCCAGGATTTCAAGGATGCCTCCTTTGTTCATCTCTATAAGAGTAAAGAGAATAGATTATCCTGTGACAAACACAGAGGGAGCTCTCTCTTAGTCATTGTTGGCAAAATTCTTGCTAGAGTCCTGCTTAATAGGCTGATCCTTCATCTGTGAGATGATCATATACCTGAGAGCAAGTGTGACTTCAGAAAGGGCCAAGGAAGAGTCCATATGGTGTTTGCTGCCTGACAACTCCAGGAAAAATGCCAGGAGCAGAACAGAAGTTTGTACACAATGTTTGTAGATCTGACCAAGGCCTTTGACATTATTAGTCATAAAGGTTTATGGAAAATTACGTCAAAGTTTGGTTGCCTGGAGAAGTTCATCAATATTGTACATCAATTTCATGATGGCATTTTTGCCTGGGTTCTGAATAATGAACAATGCTCTCGTGCCTTCCCAGTCACCAGTGGAGGGAAAGAGGACTATGTACGTGTGCCTATGCTTTTTAGCACAACGTTTTCAGCCGTGTTGACAAACGCTTTCAATGAGGATGAACACAGCATCAAGGTCAACTACTGTACTGATGGCAAGTTCTTCAATTTGAAAAGGCTACAAGCCAAGACCAAAGTGGAGGGAGTGTTGGTGCATGATTTTCTGTTTGCAGTTGATTGTGCACTCAATGCAGCCTCTGAAGCTGAGATGCAACAAAGTATGAATCAATTCTCTGCTGCCTGTGCCAATTTTGGCCTAATAATTAACACCAATAAAACACAGGTGGCTCCATCAGCCACCACCACACCATTCATAAGTGAAACCATCACTTACAGTAAATGGAGAAGTTTTGAATGCTGTGGATAAGTTCACTTACCTTGGTAGTGTAGTTTCCAGGGATGTACACATTGACAATGAGATTGATGCACACATTGCCAAAGCTAGCCCAGTGTTTGGGAGGCTCTGAAGAAAAGTTTGGGAGAGAATAAGTATTAGAGTGACCACCACACTGAAACTCTACAGAGCTGTTGTGCTGATCTTATTGTTACATGCTTGTGAAACATGGACAGTCTACCAGCACCATGCCAGGAAACTGAATACCTTCCATTTGTATTGTCTTAGGAAGATTCTGAGGGTAAGGTAGCAGACACTGAAGTAATTACTTGAGCTGAACTGCCAGGTATTCAAACTATGCTTCAGAGAGCGCAACTCTGATGGACTGGCCACGTTGTTTGAATGCAAAATGTATGCTTACCAAAAAGACCATTTTATGGAGAACTCACATGGGGCAGGCGACCACATGGTGGCCAGAAGAAGTGATACAAGGACACCCTCAAAGTCTCTCTAAAGAACTTTGGATTTGACTGTGCAACACAGGAGATACTGGCAGAGGACTACTCAGCATGGCATGCCCACATCAGAAAGGGTACTGTGGCCTTTGAGCAAAGCAAAATTGAGACAGCACAAAGTAAATGCAGGATGTGGAAATTTGAAATATACACCCCAAATGTTCACATGGACTATCTGTGCCCAACCTGTGGTAGAGCATTCCAAGCTCATATTGGTCTGATCAGTCACAGTCAGACACACTGAAATTTCACTTTATCATGGTGATGTCATTTTGATCCTCTTGTAGGACTACAACCAATCTGTTGTTTCCTATGTTCTTTGATACTGTTAAGGTATCAGATTTATTTGATTCATTCTGACTTCCCTAATCTTGTAAGTCTGAGTGTGATAGATTGAGAAAGAAAACCAGATCAAGGGAGAAAGAGGTTCAAAGTCAATGAAAGCAGTGGAGACAGAGACAGAGACAGAAAGAGAAGGACAGAGAAAGAGAGATAGATGGAATAGACATGAATAGACAGAGAAAGACAGAGATATATGAATAGACAATATGGATAGATATGGATAGACAGAGAGCTATGGATAGATAAATAAAGAAAATACAATTGATATATCAGTGAATTTGGGACTGTAAATATCCTTTAAAAATTATAGTCCAATATATTTTTTGGTAATAAAAATGAATTTCCATTTTTCAGCAAGAGCAATTATAAGATTTTCCTAAAATATTCCATTGCGTATTTATATGAGTGAGCATTTTGTCTTTTTTCTAGTTTTAAATCAAAATCCAGAAATACACTTGATGCAGAATGAAATTTAAGTCTGTGTTTATTTCGTGTTGGGCCAAATATTGGAAACTTTTTCTGAAGAAAATGTTTAGCATTGAAATTATATATATATACACACACAGATATATATAAATACACACATGCACACATATAATTACATATATACACATGTGCACATATGAAATTACATGTATATACATACATGTGTACACATGGAGTTTTATATATAAACATACACATATATACAGATATGTGTGTGAATATAATATTGTGAAAAAACATCTTACATGCTATAAATTATTTAATTAAATAATATTTGTATTCAATAACATTTGTAAAATAAAGAAATTTAAAACTAAGTCATATAGATAACAGAAAGCATGTGAGGTATGACTGAATTATTCTTCTAATTTTACAGAATGTCTCAGATAAAATATGCATAATTAGTTTATACTTAGAGTTTTTAATGTTATATTTATTGTTTTCAAAATCATAAGTATAACAAAATTTTATATTTCCTTATCGTATAATATAACTTTTAATTTGGAAGTTTGGGAGCAAATTTGCCATGGTAGTTATTGTAAACACTTAACAAATTTGAGAGTATTTGTGATTTTATGTAAAATAAACCCAGGTATTCACAACACATTTTTCTACTGAATGGAATTTGTGGAGCAAAAAAGAACAATGAAAATCACTGATATAGACTAAACCTCATAAACCACCCTGTGGGTGAAACAATATGTGTTTGGAGACATTGAGAAAGAGAGCATAAAAGGATAGAGGGGAGGTACAGTTTGGAGGGGGATATTTGATGTACTCTAATTAAGTCAGTGATAAACAAAAAGGCAAAATGGGTACTGCCATCTCTCATGAAGAAGGAAAGTACAGGACAAGTTAGGACGCAAGGAGAGGGATTGAAAGAGAAGGAGGAGAAAGAGAGAGAGAAGGAGAGAGAGAGATCATAATGCCTCCCAGGCAAGAGAGGAATAGGAATTCTAGAAAAGAGCACTGCATGGGGAGAGAGATATATTCCATAACAAGAGATGGGTCCACTCTACAGTGGGTTAGTTCTTGGGGATAAGATGATCCATAGGAAAATTTCCTCTGAGAGTGTAGTTAACACTCTTGCACAGGAGAATGGACATGTGAGTTACTAGGGGCTCCTGGAATCCAGAAGGGTGAGAAGACAAGGACTCAAAGAGAACACTGCATGGGAAATGAAAAAGAAGATGATCCCAAGGAGGATGAGGAGGAGAATTGGACTGAGTGATTTGGGATATGGGCAAATTTCCACTTTGGGACAAGACATCTATCCTCATCAACTTCACTATGAATTTATTCTTTAAGACCAAGGTACAATAGGAAAGAGGGATGAGGAGGCAAGACATACATTGGAAATAAGATCAAAACTTGGTTTGAAGAAGAAACTGAAAGTTGGTGTTCTTGAAGATTTAATTTCATGAGGAACACAGACATTAATAAAGAAATAAATACATACATGGACCAAGAATCAAAGAATAAAAGATTAAAATCCACATTAAGGGAAGAAAATTAAAGTACAGAAAATTTAAAAAACCCTTTTCTGCAGAAGGGAATATAATTTTTTAGAAGATTTTGGAGAGTTAGAGAGGAAGGATATTGAATTAAATAATTACATGAGAGGAGGAAAAGGTAGAAATAGGTAACTAAATGTAAGAAAGAAAGAAAATAAAATTACAAGTGAAGTAAAACTTTAAAACTGGGTAAACTATTTATGGACAGGAAGGGGTGGGTATTAATAACAGGAAAAGAACCTTAGAAAATAGGGTTGTTTTAAAGTACATTAAGCAAAAGTAACTGTACAAAGTGCTAATTTAGAAGGAGAATAAAATCCTAACTTAGAAATAAAAGTGTTGAAGACAAAAATGTAAAGAGCTATTGGTTGAGATATCAGGGAAAGATGTAAATGAACTTTGGGGAAATGAGTCAAAGGAAGGAGAGCAAACAGGAAGAGGATTTGGGGGCCCTGAATACCAACTTCATCTACTTTACAATTTGACTGAAAGTCTGCCTTGCTCCCAATCAATCTATCAGGCTGTCAGTCAAAAGTCATCCTTTAAATGATTACTATGTGCTAGAGATTGTGATAAACGCTGTAGACACAAAGAAAAAACACAAACAATTCCAGTCTTTAGTCCAAGCTATGTAATGGAGGAATAGTTGCCTTGTACTCCCAGCTAGGGCTCTCTGAGGAGCTGATGCTTAGTGTTTACCCGGAGAGTCCCCAGCAGATCATGACATATTCAGTACCAGCAGTTTCACAATCAGAAAATATAAACCTAACTTTCATGACAAAACATGAACATACTGAGCAATCCAACAAAACCAGAGTGAGTGAAAGATTGGATTAGAAAACAAAGCCTCCCAATCTGATGCTTACAAGAAATTCAGCTAAAAAGGGGGGGGAAAAGGTGAAAAAGACAGAAAGGATAGCATTTCTATAACAATACCAAATAATCATGATAAATATGGACATCCTTGCTTTATCCTTGACAAAACTGGAGTGTCCTTCAGAGCTGCTTCTCTATTACACATAATACTAAGTCTTTGGTTTTAGACAGATACTATTTGCCATGCTAAAGAAAGATCCATTTATACCTATACTTTCCAACATTAAAAACATTGAAGAAAGAAGCATAAGTTGGTGTTTTCTCAAAAGCCTTTTTCTTCACTTCCCCAAAGAAGATGAAGAGGACCTAAAAGTCTCCACCTTCCCCATCAAACCTTAGTCTAAGTCTTTCTGTCTTATCATTTTCACTGACATACTTAAACTGCTAAGCTCATTTTAACTTTGGTGTTACTGGGGGAGAAGCTTTGCTTGCTTTCCCCTCATGGGTGAGATTGGAAGGATTTTAACGAAGCTGAGATAATTGGTATCCAACCTTAGACATTACAGAAAACACTGTGGAATGAGAATAATGTGGAGGAAGATTTCCCCACCTGTCACAATGGACTCAGCTCAGACGTTGATGCTGTGCTGGAGAGACCAAGAGGGCTGATCTAGGATGCAGTTTCTTTTGTCTTCATGATTGCATGTTAATGACATGAAAAAAAAACAACCCTGCCCTACCCAGCCTTCATCAAGCCCTCTCTCACTTCCCCATCTCTGACCCAGGCAAGGCTTATTTCCTGTTACTGCTGACAGACACATTCTCTGACCCCAAGTCCTCTAGTACCACTTCTTTTTCAAGCTCGTTGTCCTGGAATCTATAGCCAGGAGCTCTTTGATGGCTCAATAAGAGGCCAGGGAAGCCCTTTCATGAAGAAGGAGTCCTCTGGGCTATGACAGAATCACCTTCTGCTCAAGATGATCCTGTAGGTAGAAGGTACCAGATGAAGAATCTTCTAACACTATCCAGCTATCACCCCTGCAGCATGGCCTGGTCTGGCAGCTAGAGTTCCCAATAACTCCTTTTTTAGGGTCAAAAGTATGATTGACATCTGTCAGAACCTTGAATTTCTTATGATTTCATACTGCACAACTTCTGTAGGTGAATGTTTCATGAATACCATCCATTTCTAGGGGCTGAGCCTGAGACAGGGGCCTCCCAGGGATCATCTTTCAGGGCCAGGGCAGTAACAATGGGAAGACATCTGAACTCTGAATTCCAGCAGCATGGGATGGTTTCTTAATGGAACCCACAATTCTAGTCAGGCTTTGTATTAGCTGTGGATATCCTGAGCAGGAATTGCCCCCATGTAGCCAATCATCCAAACTACAAATATTTATTAAACAATTACTCCCTGCTCAGCACCATGATTGGGGTTGTAAGACATGAAAGAATAGCACTGTACATAATTCTAGTCCTTATGAAAATATAACTAATGATTTGAATTAATGCACATGTATGTCACATACAAGAAACTGATGCAGGATTCGAAAGAAGGTTCAAAGAAATGAAATTCCCATGGCTTGGGGAGATATTTTTAGATCTGAATTGAAGAGTAAAGGAATCATTGTCTCTAAATGGGTTGCTGTATAGTCTTAGTCTAGGAGCTCAAATTCTGTGGACTTCAGTTTCCTAAACTATAAAAGAATGGTTGGGGAGAAGATGGACCAAATGACTGCTGGGGTCCTTTTTGGCCTTCAACTGCATTTGAATTGTCAGGACTTAGCCAAAGGTTTAGAGCCTGGAAAGTCCAGGAGGGACAAGATCAGACCATGTCTTAAATCAGAGCATTTGAGCCTACTGACTGTTTGAAGTTTCCTGGTATGAGCTGTCCCTGTGATTCTTGAAGAAGGCGATTCTGAGAGAAAGCAGTAGCAGGACTCCGGAAAATGACCATTCACTGATATTCTCTTCAGAAAAATTTAGTCTAATAAGTAAAAGTGTAAGAATGAGTAGCTAAAGAAACCCTCAGCGTAAAGAACTACTAGGTGCTGAGAATCCAAATCAGAAGAGAACTCTGAAACAGAACGATGCTTGGAGTTTTTTCAACAGGTCAGTTGTACTACCTAGAAAAAATGATGCAGTAAGTTTTTAAAGTATCTTTAAAAAGATCTTAAGGTAACCTGGCAAATGAAAGAATAATGTTAAAGAAAATAACTAGAAAGGAAGAGATATTGGGAGGAAAACTTGAAGAATTAACTGCTTAGCACAAGAGGTACAAGCACTTACCCAAATAATTTCTTCAGGGGATTGGCAGTATCTCTTGATCTTTGATCTGAAAAACTCTTGAAGTGGTCAAAGATCTAAAAAAAATTACCTAAGTGTCCAGTTGTAAAGCTGAAAAATGTATAATCAGAAAACTCATCTGCTAATATTACTATTACCCTGAATGCTGATGTGTCAGAACTGCAAAAATTCAGCATGAGGGATTGATGATCTATGACTGCTTCCTGCTAGCTAAAGTGTATGACTTACTAGGAATCTTTTCTGTATCCTGCCTGGGGGAAAATTGGGGTACACTGGAACCTTTCTATGCATTGGTGACTGAGATAGAATTTTGATAAGGAAAACTGCACAGATTTTCTCATGCGGGGTTTTTCCAGTCTAGCATGGAGTGACTGAGTATCCAGCAAAGATAGTTCTCTTGAGATGCCACAACCTGATTTTCTGTTCTGTCACTGTTTTCCTTTCCGGTACCATTAAAAGCAAACGGCTCTTGACAGGGCAGGAAGAGGCAGCTAGTGTTGTAGACATATAGTTAATGGAATTTGAACTTTCCAGGTCCTTAGTGATGTAAGAAATGACCACCCCCTCTGCAGTGTGGAGACATCTTCATCTGCCAAATGGATCACGCTCTCTCTCCCTCTCTCTCTCTCTCTCTCTCTCTCTCTCTCTCTCTCTCTCTCTCTCTCTCTCTCTCTCTCTCTCTTTCTCCTCTACCCTCTCTGTCTCTCATTTCTCAATCTATACACATATACATATATATTTGTGCATACATACATATATGTCTGTATATATGTGTATATACGTATACACAGGCATACATGCATGCATACACTCATAACTACCTAAATATGTATGTGTATGTACAAGCATGTGTGTTTGCATTGTCAAACTGCAGAGTTTGATCAAAGAAAGGCAAACATGATTAGGTTATGTCCATTGTTTATTTCTCTCCAAGCAGATGGGATGCATGTATGGGAACTGCAGAGTTGGAACTGAACTCATTTTGGGGTGGGTTCTGACTCACAGTTTATACAGTGTGCACAGAGGTAATTTCACCCCATCATCATTTTGCCTCCAGACAGAGGAAATTCCTCTTTTATCAGACCACCTCCAGAATTTGGGCTCTCCAGAAAAAAAGAAACTATCTCCACCTAAGATTGAACAGAACATAATGGGTTCCCCTTAAATCAAATTACTTGAGAGCTTGTGTGGGGTTTCACCAGGATAAGGAGAGAAAATGCAGTGTCTTTATCAGTAATGTCCTTCTGTATAAAAACTGAACTTAAACTCAGGATTTTGGGAGAAGCAGGCTGAAGGAAGATCCGAATCTCCAAGATAAAGATTCTTAAATGTCATTTTTCACATCCCCCCATTTGATCGTAATGAGGGTTAACCTCCTCACTGAATCACTAACTGATACGGCTAGCACTTCATTAAGGGATTGGGGACTTATACCTGGTAACAACGGTGGGGAGAGAAATTGATCAATGCATTGACAAACCAAAGGAGGCGGTATCCTGAACAGATAAAACATGCAAAGGAGAAAAGTAAATAATCAATACAAATGTTCATTTAAGGCTCAGAAGCCTCATCTCATACAACTGTCTGGGGACACCATCTAATGAACTTCTCTGGTCTGGGTGTGCTCTAAGCAGTTTCCAGCCAACTGTCTTTCTGCTTTTTTTATTAGTTTATTTATTTTTAATTTTCAACATTCACTTCCATAAGTTTGCAATTTTCTGCCCCTCTTTCCCCTCTCCTTCTACAAGATGGCATGCAATCTGAAAGAGACTCTATACATAGATTCCTATTAAACACATTTTCACATTAGTCATTTCTTATAGAATTATAATTAATGGGAGAAACCATGAGAAAGAGAAAAGAACAAAACAAAACAAAAAAGAGAGGGAGAGACAGACGCACACGCAGAGAGAGAGAGAGAGAGAGAGAGAGAGAGAGAGAGAGAGAGAGAGAGAGAGAGAGAGAGAGAGAACTGGAGCCAAGATGGCAGAGTAGAAGCAGAGAATTGCTCCCCCAAGCCCAGTCAAATATCTGTAAAAATGAATCTAAACAAATTCTGGAGCTGAAGAAGCCCCAGAATGATTGAGTGAAGCAAATCTCCTGCTCAAGATAGCCTGGAAGGTTGAAGGCAAGCATCTATCATACCAGGCTAGGAGCAGAGTGCAGTCCAGTGTGGGCAACACTGGCACAAATGGGACCTGAGCAGAGCTAGGTGGGGACTAAATCTCTGGCACCCATGGCAGTTTCCAAACTTCACAACCCCAAAACAAACAGGAAAAATTGGAAGGTGAAAGTGCCCTGTTTAGTGTAGATTCGCGTGATTATACTTGTTAAATAGCAGTCTATATCCAAGGGGATCTGCAAGGACCTGTATTTCCCCTGACAGTAGCTGTCCCTCATGCAGTCATGGTCCTCCTTCTAAAGGGCAAAATCTCTTATTTCCACACTTTAAACAGAAAAACCAGTCGCTGTCAGTGATCATTATCATCCCTGATGCACTGTCCTGTCCTAAATCCTACTCACCTGTTGCCTATACCCAACAATGTACAACACCATGTCTTGATTTCTATCACTGCACAGCTCATTCCTTCCGAGCTTGACCTGAAATATGTCCCTCTCCATGAGTCCAAGCTTCACTTATTCCTGGATGGATGAGGATACTGTAAAGGACAGTTGGCCACAAGGCATTTTGTCTGCCCTCAGTAATCTCTCTAAATCTTACTTTCTCTCTCATAGCTGCTCTGCTCAATTTGCTGGACTTGTTCATTTCAATTAAGTCTGAATCACTGCTGATTACCAGACCACAGTCAAACTTATGGATCCAAAATATACATTTGGTATAGTGTATGATTTTAGTCTAACAGAGAAAATAATCGGATTCCTGCCTTCACTTGGAGCTAGATCCATGATGATTTCTCTGTGAGATGCCTAAGTCAAACTTCTAACTTTAAGGCTTGTAGAGCTCTTATTAAGATATTATTTGGGGAGGAGGGAGGGGAAGGGGTAGGGGGGCGGAGTCAAGAAGGCAGAGTTTAAAGATGCAACTACTCTAGCTCTTCCCCCACAACCCATAAAAGACCTATGAAAAATGACTAAACAAATTGTAGAAAAGCAGAAGCCCCAAAACGACAGAGTGAAAGAGATTTCCAGCCCAAGGTACCCTGCACGGCAGACAAGAAAGATCTATCATAACGGGCATGGAAACATGCAGGTTGAATCTATTTATCTAAATTATCTAAACATTGAATCAATTATTATGTTCTTTTTATCATTAACATTTTTATTATTGACACTCTGTCTGCTTGCTCTTACATAACTGGAAATTCTGGATGAGGAAAAGCCTCCCCTTGTACTCATGTAGACTCTACTGACATAGTCAAGAAATTCCTTATGGAACTCAGTACTGGCTGTGGGTTGTCACTCACTCTAGGAAGTAATCATTGCATGCATTTCATTGGTAAGAATTTGAAATATTTATATACATGTATATAATATTCTATGATCACATTATGTAAGTATGAAATATAAATATTGAATCAATATTATGTATTCATGTATTTGAATATCTGACTTATGAAATGTGTACCACTATTTAATATATCCTATCAATAAGAGAACTACCATCTACAATCCACCAGAGCTATTAAAGAGAGAAATTCCATTATAAACACACAGTTGGCCAAAGTTTATAAAGGAAATGAGCTTCAAAGGGCCTTCTACCATAGAACACAACTGAAGAATGCCTTTCTATGGGAAATGAGAGCAAGCGACCTGTACTTGCACTCCTTGACTACACTGGTAGTAATTTTAACCATATTGAAGTGTTAGCTGGCCTCCCATTTGGGAGCTGTATCCATATGCTCTATATGACTCAATCTGGGCTAATATGTTTACTCTCATTTTAGGCTAACCTGTCTATGCTTTATCTTTATATACTCCAATGCCATATCTCCAAACAGGACTGATAATACTTCCCTGTCACTGACCCAGGTTAGTGAGAGGGTTGGTCTGGAGTGATTGTACCAGCAGGCTCCATACAATCCCCAGATCAGAGAATGACTGAAAGCTCTTCTGGCTGCTGCTGCCAGTGCCATCTGGTGGTTCTATTTTTCAAAAAGGCAGGAAGATGTGAAAATGCTGGAGAGGTCCCTGGCTGAGGTCAGATTATGAAGGTTTTCAGATGTAAACAGGGGACTTGGTATGTAATTCAAGGGACAATAGGGAGCCACTGGATGTTTTCGAGCAGGGGAATGGTAGAGTCAATATTACTATGCTTCAACAATGTCATTTAATCACTTTTGTGTATTATGGATTCAAGAAGGGTGAGAGACTGGAGGCAAGGATATAAAGTGGGAGATGATTGCAATAGTCCATGGAAGTGGTAACCTCTGAGGTCCTTGTTCCCGTGAGATTCTAGGAATTCTATTATCTTCTACCATCTGGAAAATATGAGTGTTTGAGGAGAATCTTCCAATGAAACCCCTGCCTAGGAACTGATGATACAGTTCAATCTTGATCCAGATTGGTTCTCCTACCTCTGAGGTTGCCCAATCCTGGAGCACAGAAGAGAGCACTTAAATCTTATTCTAGAAATTCTAGGGAAAATTACTATGGTCTAGGGACCACCATGACTGCCATTCCTTTGTGTCTTGTGTCCTTTCCCTGCCATTGGGATGATGTATATGTGGAAAAAAGATCTGATGATGACTCTGATGATGTTGAATTCCCTGGTGGCTGCAGGCAGAGACAGCTCAGGTAACTGAGAGTTACTCAGAGCAGTAACTCCCCAGACAGCATAGGTTGAGAATAATGGAAACATTCCTCTCCATAAAGCTCAGACCAAAGAAGTTCTGGGAGCAGGCTGACACCTGGAAGGATGGAAAAGTGGAAGAAGCAAATCCTTAAATCCCATCATACTATTCCTGTTCTCCCTTCCTTCCTTTAACCCACATTCCAGGTGTACCCTTGTTTCCCCTTCCTTTCCCCATTCTTAAATCCATCACTTATCAGAGATTCTGAGTCTCTTCTGTCCTCATCAACTCCCACCTAAGCTTTCCTGTTGTAAACACCTTTCCATAGAGGATCTAATGTCCTAAAGTGCTTTGAACTTCAGTCTTTATAAGAGAAGAGTTTACCTGTTTTGTTTACCCTTCCTTGGAAGAATCAGAGGATTTGAAAACGTTATGTGAAACCAGGGTATTTGGGATCCATCCCTAGATTTTGTGTTAATGTGGTAATGGCAGGCATTTTTGCTATGCTTTCCCCTGAGGCAGGTCAGAGACCAACAATGAACTAGAGCGACCAAGAGGGCTGAGCCAGGATGGGATTTCTTTTATCTTCGTGATGCCTTGTTAATGGATGAAGAAATATTCCTGGTCCGATGTCCCCTAATCTCCATTTCTCTGTTCCAGTCAGGGATTATTTCCTGCTGTGATTGACAGATATACGTCCTGACCCCAAAATCAGCCACTGCTATCACCTGTCTCCTTTCTACTGCTCCCTGAACTCAAGATCTGGATCACAGAACTACCTGAATGAAAATAGTACCAGTCAATCAGTAAGCATTTATTAAGTACCTCCCACAGATCTAGCACTATTCTTGGTTCTTGTTGCTTGTCCTTTGTTCTCAATAAGGCCGGTGACATCAGGAGGGTGATGCCATGACTTGCAAGAGAACTGGATTTTAGCAAGAGAGGGCTGAGCAAATTCTCCAGTCTCACTTTCTCCTCTGGAGTCATGTGGGTCCAGTGGCAAGATAGAAATCAGACTATGAAAGCAAAAGACACAAATTAGTTCCTGCTCTCAAGGGGCTTAGAATTTTTCAGAGGAGAGTTTATAGAGATAGAATTATACAGAAAGAATAAATTAAAAATAAACACAAGCTAATTTATGGAGATGGGGCACTAATATTCCAGGGTATCACAAAAGGCTTCTGTAGAAAGTGCTTCTAGATCTTTGTCCTGAGGGAAGTCGGGG
Organism: Lagorchestes hirsutus; assembly: GCA_028533205.1. Classification (NCBI taxonomy): domain Eukaryota; kingdom Metazoa; phylum Chordata; class Mammalia; order Diprotodontia; family Macropodidae; genus Lagorchestes; species Lagorchestes hirsutus. The sequence continues at coordinate 196,936,734 of CM052671.1, forward strand.
ACACTAAGAGTTAGAAGTGAGGATCAGGTGCATTCCAGGCATAGGGATCAGCCAATACAAAAATAAAGAGATGAGTGATGGGATATGGTGGAGGAATAGTGAAAAGATTAATTTGGTGACACCATAAAGTTCAGGGAGTGGAATTGTGTATACAGTGAAACTAGAAATATAGCTTGGGGCCACATTGTCAAAAATCAGCTGTCCTCAAAAGGGAGCCTTCTGGGCTATGACAGAAACCTCTCCAATCAGAGCTGGGTTTGCAGGTCATTAAGTGATCAGATCAAAGTCCCTTTAATGCTCTCCCAAACATCTTCTCAGGAGCCTTTCCCGGCCCTCAGCTTGGACACTTCTTCCGTACTCAGGTCAATAACCTGATTTGGATCAATCATTCAGGATGTATCTATGACAATCTTCAATTTCTTGATGCTTGCAGCAGTACAACCCTCTGAGGAGAGTGTCCCATGTGTAACTCCCATTACCAGAAGCTCAACCTGAGACATCGAGCTGTCCAGAATCTAACAGTCAGGTTCTGAGCAAGCGAAACCCAACAGTGAGATCCAGGCCTTAGCAGAAGGATGGCTGCTTAGATAGTTCCTGAGATTCAATCAAGCCTTAAGGCAGCCATCAGTGAAATAAAGAGGCAATGCTCTCATGTAACCAGTGATCCAAAGTAGAGATGTTTATTAAGTAACTGTTCTCTTCTCATCCCTGTTCTTGGTTGTCTGAGGAATACAAAGTATCAGAAACGCTCTCACATAAAAGAAATTATGTACTCACTCATTCCTCTGGATTTCCTGAGAGGAAAGGGCCCCTCCCCACCTCACAGTAGCTGGGTCCCAGAGCACACTCCTCCAAACGCCTTGCTGGGTCTCCACCAGCAGCAGCACAGCAAGAGAGAATGTGTCACCTCTGGAATGGGTCCAGCCTGTGAGAAGAGGAGGGCCAGTAGAGGAGGCCACAAAGTCCTGGGCAAAAGGCACGCCCTGTCACCTTCTGATACAGGAGCTCAAATTTGATGGTATTGGCACTTGACCCCACAGGACAACGACTGCTGCCCAGGTAGAAACTGAACTGTCCCCTGAAGTCCCCATGATGCCAGTTTCCAAGTAGATGAACCTGAATTGTTCCAAGTCCCTTCTAATATCGAGAACCTAAATTGATTCTTCCAATCTAGGGCAGGAGTCCTGTCCCCAATCTGGGCTGGCATCTGTGGGCCAGTCGTACATAACCTTGAACAGACTTTGACCAAGGTCTTCTTCCCTGGTTAGCCTTTTCCAGATGCTGTCCCCAGGATAGCTGATGGTAAGCACAGGGCCCTACAGGACAAGATCTGCTGCCCATCCAGAACCTGAACTGTCCCCTAATGTCCCCATGTTGTCAGTTTCAAAGTATATAATGTCAGATTCTGCCTCACCCTACAGTGGGAGTTGGGATATGGAAGCTTGCCTCTTTCCTTTGGCTGCTTTCACAGCCCTACTCCTTATATCTCCTGTGAACCCTCTGAAAATGGAAGATGCAAATAAAGCATTCCCTCCCTCAAAAAAAGAGAAGTTATGTACTCAATATGGAGCAATTACATCTGGATTTTAATGTAGCCCCGGCTTGGTGAGCTCTATACCTCTAAGTACTGCTGTGAAGAAGACAGACTTAAGCAGAGTTCACCAGCTTGAGATACTCAGGGAACCTGCAGTTCTGGAACCAGACTTTACAGAAATCCTGGGAGAGAGAAGCTGGTCACTGAAACTAGCAACAATTTCAACCACTGACAACATGAGAGAAAACATGGGCAGGATCAAGTAGGTCACCTGATCGCTGAGTGGTGACTCAGCTGCCTTATGGACCTCAACCCAATAAGCTCCAGGTGTCTACAATATAAGTTGAAAGATGGGAGTGGTTTTTCCTCCCATCACCAGTAAAGAACTGATGGGCATCTTGGTGTGACTCTTGCTTTAGGTAACTTTGCTTTCCTCCTCATTTACCTATTAAAGAGGGATTAACTCAAAGCCTGTATCTTCACTGAAAGAGTGAATAATTTCTTGTCACTTTAGAAGAGTTGAACTCAGGAGGGAATTCTGATTAGGCCCTGAAAGCCAGGAGCAGGCTTTGGGATCTCCTTCCTATGGCAGTAAAGTGCACCCATCCCACGTACTTCACTATTCTTTCATTGCTATAATCTGATTTTCCCCCATGCCTCATAGAGAAGAAAATTTTGTGGTGGTTAAATCCTTTTATGTTGTCATTAATGCTGATGTGAGTAGATATTTGTTGAGAGGTTTGGATCTATGTTGAGTAATACTGTACACATTCCTACTTTACAAAACTGAGGTATGAAGAGAAGAAATGTATACTGGTTAATTTGGAGACACAAATACATGGAAAGACATTGAAATCATGCTTTATATAGACAGGTGTACTTTTTCACAAATAGCTGAGCCTATAAACAAAGAAAGCAAAATCACATTTGTGTGCATACACATAGACACTCTCAGGAATAGTGGAAGTAGTGCCAGACTTGAAATCAGGAAGACTCCTATTTATCAGTTCCAGTCTGACATCACACACTCAGTATCTGTATGATCCTGGGGAAGCCACATATGCCTGTTTGTCTCAATTCCTTATCTGTGAAATGAGGTGAAAAAGGAAATAACAAAGCCCTGCACTATCTTTACCAAGAAAACCCTCCAAAGCAGGTTCATGAAGAGTTGGATATGATTGAAATAACTGAACAACCACAACACGCCTTGTGGTTAAGGGAGGCTTATGCCTGGAGGGCTCCCTCAGCCAAACATAGTTCCTATCAGTTAACACGTTTGTCCAGGCAACCAGTGGAGCATCATTAAAGGAAACAGACACACCTACAAATTTTATATATGGAGACAACATTTCTGTGTTTTCCTTATAAATGGGAGCCTATGCTCATTCAAGTATACATATGGAAACTTGTCTCTCCATAACTTACACGTTGGATTGTTTCTCCATTCACGCCTTACATAGAGGAAAAAGAAGAACTCCAACAAAGCAAAATCCTTATGATTTATGACACAAAACTCTAGCACTTACAGTGCTCACTCAGAGACTTAACCTGAGTCTGCAGAGACACTTCCCCAAAATGAAGAAACACTGCCCAAAATACCCTCCTGTTCCTCAAAGTGGAGGGGGGAAAATATGGAAAATAGTAACCCAGATTAGTTAGGGGAAAGAGAAAAGACTGTGCCATATGAGAGAGTAAGGTGAGGAGCTGTGAAAAATATGGACAGAGAATACCAATGTAGTTAGACTTGAGCCTTGACAGAGGTCTACCCAATCTGCCCATTCATGCCTGCTTCTCTCTACAGTCTCATCTTTGTGAATTTCTGTGTCGTTGTGGTAAATACGCACTTTGGGAAGGATACCTACAGGCTTTTCTAGAGTTTCTAGACTTGCTGTATTAAAAATTCTTTTCTCCCTTTATCAGATTGGCCTAACCCACATGGACAACGACTCATGTCCAGAGTGGCAGCAGTTAAGTTGTAATTCTGTGGGAGATTCTGAGATTGTAATTATGTTCCACTAATTTTCTTCAACCTGAATGGCATTAAAGGAAGCCTGGGATTATGGATTTGTCTTTTTTAAAACTTTTGTAGAGTGAAAGAATATTTGAGATTGCAATGTGTAATATATATACGTACATGGATATATATGCGTATATATATGCATATATATATACATATGTCTCTTTGATATAATTTTCTCTATAAAGGCTTGTCAAAAGCTCCAGGGTTTTTTACAGGGGTTTTTTTTTTTAATCCTGAACCTATCCTTAAGCATAACAATATCTAGGTTTTTACTTCTTTGTTTGTATTGTGGTAGATTTATTTCAGCAGTAGCAGTACCTAACTTCACAGGTAGAACAAGGCATTTTTCTCCTATTCTTTATGCCTCTTTTTTGTCCAAATTTCTTGTGCATTTTTTTTGCAGGCACGTCAGTAAGGAACACAATTTTGTGTTGTGGTCATTGTTTTTGAGGACCAGAGTGGTCAAATGTGATCACCAGGTGGTCTAAAATTAGATTCTTCAGAATAGTCTAAATGGCCAGGTAGAGTTGCTCAAAGGTTTTAGAAATGTCTCAGTAGCTCCAATCTTGCTATAAATAGTGCAATGATTTAATCAGAGGTCCCCCTCCTGGTCTGGTCAAAACTGATCCCTGAATCATTACATCTATTTGCAAAAACACATCTCTAGAATATACCTCAGCATCATATTGGGGATAGGTCAGAAATCATCTGGGGATCTTATTCTTTCTGATTACTGACTCAGTTATTTATTTCAAAATGTTGTTGCCACCGCCAACAAGGAAAGCTTTGAACTGATATAAACCTTTCTTTGAATGGCTCAGTGAGTTGGTTTCAGTTAATTTGGTTCAGTGAATTGCTTTCAGTGATTCTGGTTTTGTAGAAAAAAGTGTTTCTGAAATCATTCTTCTTTGGGATCCTGAAGAATCTGGTTCAATTAGTCTTGCAAAAAAATTATACTCTAAATATGGATCTAGTCAGTCTGCTTGTTCTCAAAACATCCTTATAGTTTGTCTTCTATATAATTGGGAAAAGATTTCCTTAAAGTAATTAGAGCTATCCAAAGTTCAGCTTTTTCAAAAAAAATATTCTGCCATAATTTGAAAACGCTGTCCAATAACTGGTTTTAACACCTGTGTCTACATTGTAAAACTCACAAAGCCCTGCCTCCTAATAAAAGCAAGGAGCTATGTTCCTAGTCCTAGTTCCTAATACAATAATTATCTGGATCTTATATTTCAAAATGTTGGCAGTTTCTTCATTGCAATGATGTTGTTTACAACCCTGCTATGCCTTGCTAGAGGGTCTTTGTATATTGCTGTGACGAAAATTGTTGTTATCTGGTAACCAGCCTTCTGTTGGTGGCCCTCTCTCAATAAACTTTCCTGACTTTTACCAAGAAAAGTGGTGCTCCAGAGAGCTGGAGCAAGTTTAGGAAGCTTAAATTTAGTTAGCTGTTACTTATTGTCCTTCATTCTTGAGGAGGATCAAGACGATATTGCCATGTCAGGGTCACAATGTACAATATGTCTGTCTCTGGCTGATCTGATCAGGAGAACTTCAGAAGGCTCCAGCACAAGTCAGGCACAAATAGACTGTATGAGCATTTGGAATGGAGATGTCAATAAATTTGTGGATCTCACATTTCTTTTGAACTACTTCTATTGTATTTTGCTCATAGAGCACAATGCTTTCTTTGACGTGGGCATGACATGCTGAGTGATACTCTGTCAGTGTCTCCCATGTCTGACAATCAATGCCAAAGTTTTTTAGAGAGACTTTGAGTGTTCTTGTACGGCTTCTTCTGACTTCCATGTGAGTGCTTCCTTTGTGTGAGTTCTCTGTAAAATAGCTTTTTAGTCATATCCATACTTGGTATTTGAACCACATGTCCAGCCCATCAGAGTTGTACTCTCTGCAGTAGAGTTTGAATGTCTGGCAATTCAGCTCAAGAAATTCAGTGTCCTGTACCTTATCTTGCTGGGAGACCTTCAGAATGGAAGTGATTCAATTTCCTGGCATGACACTGTTATACTGTCTATGTTTCACAGTCATACAACAATTAGGTAATCCCAACAGCTCTGGAGCCCTTCTTTTTGGTAGGTAGCCTGATACCCACACGATCCTTTGGAAACTCCCATACACTGAGATCACTCTGGCAATGCATGTCTTCACTTCATTATCTATCCAACTATCTGTCGATCTACCTATCTATCTATCTAGATACAGATATATATATATGTATCCTGGAAAATTAAACTATCAAGTGCCAACTGTACAGAGTTCATTCTTAAGAAGGAGAAACAAAAACTGGTTGTCTGCTATTTATTTCTCTCAGAGCAGGTGAATATTGCAAGTTCATTGAGAAATGAGTTCAAAGAAATGACAACTAAAGGAGACTATAATACACAGACATACATAAACAAACAAACACACAACATATATAAATACATACAAAGATCAATTATACAAATTTGCTACAAAAATAAAAACTAGGACACAGTTCTAACAAAGTCACTTATCATAACAGAAGACAAAAAATTACTTACCTCTGATTTTGATTCCAGGTTTGAGGCATATCTGACAGCCAATCATGTAGTCACAAGACATTAAAAGAAATGCTCAGGACCAACCAGGTGGGGAATTTTCCTTTTTAGAAAAGAATTAGCACAACTGGGAAATAGAGTCAGGAGTATCATATCTAGACAGTGTTGAAGATTGTCCCCAAATCTTTTCCCAGACACAGACATCCAGTTTTGCAGTCCTCAGCCTTCAGGGCATATCATTTCCTATTATTGACTTCATGATAAATCTATCATCTATCCATGTAATCAAAGATCAAAACAAAAATAAATTACAATCCCATGAAGTGTTGAATAGGGTGTTCCAATAGTCAGACATTGCATCACAGAAAAATACTACTGCTCTCAGAATCCCTTCAAACAATTGGACAATCTTTAAGGCAAGACTTAATTAATTTGCATGTTTTAATTCCATATTAAATAAGAGAAATAAGAAAAATCAGATTTCCCATTATGATGACATAGGATAGCTCATAAGTTACTACTCTTCACTAACATAACAGTTTATACTGTTTGTACTGAAGTGGTTTCTGACTTTAACCTCACAAGTTGATAGATTTATATTCTTGTTTCAAGAACTTGCTTGTCCTCTAATTATACTCATTATGCTGAAAGAATGAGATTCTTCAGAAAATGAATCTTACACATATGACACAAAAACACTCATTCAACTTCCTTAAGTTATGGAATGACTACAAATTCAGATGAAACAGAAAGATTTCTTCTACTTACATCTCATTATGGTAATTTAACCATACATTACCTTGCAAATGAAAGTTTAGTAGACCTTCTAAAAGTTACACAAAGAATTTTGGTAAACATTTCTTCCTAAAATTACTTCCCTCTCTTAAAAACAGTTTAACAATTATCCTGACATTAAAAGGAATAATCACTAAATCTTTATGGAGTAAATTAGTTGAAAACCACTAAAATGATAGATCTCTCTCTTTTCCACCTTAAAACAAAAATACATCTTTAAAATGATAATTTATCAAAACTCAGTTGGTTTAAAATGTGCTTCATACAAATTAATCCAGAAGTACTATATCAAACTAAATTGCTACTTACCACAGCATTTCTAGTTATCACAAATTCCCTAGTTACCTCCCTCTAATCAAAGGAGAGTTTATAATAGGGAGGAAATTCAGTTTCTATAAGCCAAGGAGAATATACCCAATTAAATTAGCATAATTATAATAGCAAAGTTTACCAGATCTTTAAAATTTTACTCAATAAATTTTCCTCCTTTTATTTTTAAATATATCACTACAAATTAAGAAAATAATTACATTCTGGATACCTTCATAATACCCCAGATTTTCAAATGGAAATTTGTTATTATACTAAATATCATCATCCTTATCATTATTTGTTCATAAATAAGTATGCCTAATTAAATATTTAGCACTTTTCAAACTACTTTTTATCACATCCTTTTAAAAGTCCAATTCATTTGCAACAAAACCCAGACTAGTAGTTACTTTGTCTAAAACCATTTCTGCCACAAAATGGTTTCTCAGATTTTACACTATAAGAGAATTTTAGAACTACAATAATCACATAAACAATAAACTTCATATGGCATCAATTGCATTTCCAAACTATCACATAGAGAAATTATTGTTCTCATTATCTTTTTCATTTTAAAACTACCTTAAAGTTATCAGTTGAGAAAAGAATTTGATTAAACTGGAGAGATAATAATAATGTTGTGAGGCAGAACCAAGATGGGGGAGTAGAAAGACACACATACTATAGTATTTCCCCTACAGCCCATAAAATATCTTTAAAAATGACTGAACAAATTCTAGAGCAGCAGAAGTCAGAGAATGACATAGTGAAAGAGATTTCCAGTCAAAGGCAACCTGGAAGGCCGACAGAAAAGGCCCATCCCAGCAGAGGGAGCCCAATCCTAGCTGTGCACACAGGAAGGAACAGGACCAGAACAGGCCTCTGGGACAGAATGCCCAGCAGGAAGGGTCTCAGATCCCTCAATCCACACATGTCAAAGAAAACTGCAAAGGTCAGGAAAGGGACTTTTCCAACTGTGCGAGAGGGGAGCACACCCCACCCCCAGCACTGGCCCCAGGAGGTGGCAGCATTAATGGCAGCAGTAGTAGGGGTGGCAGCAGCAGCAGGCATCCATTTGTGAAGCACTTGGCCTAAAGCCCCTGGGGGAATTAAGCAGGTGATCTGAAACTCAACACTGAGCACGGTCCTGGGGTGAGAAGGAGTACTGGGGCCCTCATCTTGACAAAGCATTCAGAAGTTAAGTAACTGGTTGGGAAAATGCTCCCAAAAAAGGGGGAAAAATAAGACCACAGAAGGTTACTTTCTTGGTGAGCACATATTTTCTTCCATCCTTTTGGATGTAGAAGAACACTGCATACAGTCAGAGGAAGTCAAAGCTTTTGCATCTAGTACCTCCAAAGTGAACATACAATGGGCTCAGGCCATGGGAGAGCTTGAAAAGTAAGTCAGCACCTTCCCAAAGGAAATCCAAAAAAATTGCTGAAGAAAATAGCACCTTTAAAAATAGGCTAACTCAGTTGGAGAAAGAGATCCAAAAAGCCATTGATAAGAGGAAGGCTTTAAAAAGCATAATTAGCCAAATAGTAAAGGAGGTTCAAAAGGTCACTGAAGAAAATAGTTCTTTAAAAATGAGAATGGAGTTCAGGGAAGCTAATGCCTATACGATAAACCAAGAAGTTACAAAATAAAGCCAAAGGATTGAAAAAACAGAAAATAATGTGAAATATCTGATTGGAAAAACAACTGACCTGTGAGAGTACTTGAAAGCCATGATCAAAAAAAGAGCTTACATATTGTCTTTTATGAAATTATCAAACAAAATTTCACTGATATTCTAGAACCAGGGGATAAAATAAATATTGAAAGAATCCACCAATCATGTCCTGAAAGAGACCCAAAAAGAGAAACTCCTAGAAATATTGTGACCAAATTTCAGAGTTCGCAGGTCAAGGAGAAAATATTGCAAGCAGCTAGAAAGAAACAATTCTAGTATTCTGGAAATACAATCAGGACAACACAGGATCTGTCAGCTTCTACATTAAGGGATCGCAGGGCTGGGAATAGGATATTCTAGAAGTCAAAGGAAATGGGATTAAAACCAAGAATCACCTACCCAGCAAAACTGAGTAAAATACTTCAGGGGAAAAAATGGTCATACAGTGATATAGAGGACTTTCAAGCATTCTTGGTGAAAAGACCAGAACTGAAGAGAAAATTTGACTTTCAATTGGAAGAATGAAGAGAAGCATGAAAAGGTAAACAGGAAGGAGAAATCATAAAGGACTTTAAAGCTGAATTCTACATTCTGACAAGGAAAGATAATATTTGTAACTCTTGTGACTTTTCTCAGTATTTGGGTAGGTGGAGGGAGTATACACACACAGGGAACAATAATCTTAAGTAGATAATCCTAACTAGCTCTATAGGTAGTAGGAGGGGAAGGGGGAAGAAAGGGGAGGGAAACTAAAAGGGAGGGAAGAAGCAATAAAAGTAAAGGGCAGTAAAAGGGAGGGGGGCTAAAAGAGGGAGTATACACACAGACACACACACACATAAACATATACAGACAGAGAGCATAAGTTGAGTTGACTCAGAAGGGATTATCTATAAAAAATAAAATTAAGGGGTGAAAGAGGAATATATTGGGAGCAGAAAGGGAAAAATGGAATGGGGCAAACAATCATTCATAAAAAGGATAAGAAAAATCTTTTTCAATGGAGGAGAAAAGGGAGGAGGTGAGAGGGGAAGAGTGAAGTTTACTCTCTTCACATATGGCTTAAGGAGGGAATATAATGCTCACTCAATTTGGTATGAAAATCTATCTTACACTACCAGAAAGTAGGGAAGAAGGGGGCAAGTGGGGTGAGGGGGATGATAGAAGGGAGGGCAAACAGGAGAAGGGAGTTATTAGAAGTAAACACTTTTGGGAAGGGACAAGGTCAAATGAGAGAATAGAATAAATAGGGGACAAGGAAGGATGGAAGGAAATGGACTTAGTCCTACACAACATGACTATTATGGAAGTCTTTTTCAAAATGAAACATATATAGCCTGTATTGAATTTCTTGCCTTCTCAATGGTGATAGGTGAGGAGGAAGTAAGGGAGAGAAGCTGAAATTCAAAGTATTAGAAATGAATGTTGAAAATGGGAGTAAAGAAATCTATCTTGTCCTACAAGAAAAAAGAGAAGATGGGGATATGGGAAAGGTGGGGTGTGATAAAAGGGAGGGCACATTGAGGGATGGGGTAATCAAAATGCAAGGTGTTGTGGGGTGCAGGGCAGAAAAAGATGGGGAGGAAAATCAGAACTCAAAATTTTGTGGAAATGAATGTCAAAATACAAAAATAAATAAATAAAACTATAAAAAAATAATAATGTTTTGTCTAGCACATGCCAGTTATTGTGTTACGTACTTTACAATGATTACATATTTTGAGCCCATAACAATTATTATTTTTTCCCTTTACAAGTCAGGAAATGGGGCAAACTGAGATAAAATTACTTGCCATCACTTAGAAAGCTAATACATTTATGCAACAGCAGCAGAGAATTCTTTTTGGCAAGGCTTAGGGAATGTGGTTATGAGAGCCAATCTGTTGACTTTCCCCTTCCCAAAAACTACAGATGCTGCTGGAACTGGGACCACTAGTGGCTGCTGGGGCAGAGTGAGCAGAATGTACTGCATCTGGTTGAGAGTCCCAGGCTTTGCCCAGAGTGGTGGACTGCAGGGTGCACAGGGGCAGAGGGCCACTGGGGCCACTGCCATTGAAGCCTCTACTGTGGGTGCTTCCCCCTTCCTTCCATCAGGGAGTGATTCAAATTTTGCCTACAATTCTCTAGCATTCTCTTTTCTTAGTATGATCTAAGGTAAGAGCAGTTAACAGGGAAAACATAAGCCTGCTTGCATTACCGTTACCAACGTACACTCTTGACTCTGGGGGAGGGAGTGGGAAATGCTGAGTGATCAGGATTATGAGGAGGTGTTTCGTCAAGGGGTGAATTGCTGGAATTATCCCAAACTTAAAGAAGTTTTCTTTTTTTTTTCCTTTTTTTTATTTGTTTATTTTTTATTTAACTTTTAACATTCATTTTCACAACATTTTGGGTTCCACATTTTCTCCCCTTTTGTCCCCTCCCCCCACCCCAAAACACCGAGCATTCTAATTGCCCCTATCACCAATCTGCCCTCTCTTCTATCATCCCTCTCTGCCCTTGTTTCCATCTTCTCTTTTGTCCTGTAGGGCCAAATAACTTTCTATACCCCTGTACCTGTATTTTTTGTTTCCTAGTAGCAAGCACAGTTCTCGACAGTTGTTCCTAAAACTTTGAGTTCCAACTTCTCTTCCTCTCTCCCTCCCCACCCCTTCCCTTTGGGAGGCAAGCAATTCAATATAGGCAAAATCTGTGTAGTTTTGCAAATGACTTCCATAATAGTTGTGTTGTATAAGACTAACTATATTTCCCTCCATCCTATCCTGTCCCCCATTACTTCTATTCTCTCTTTTGATCC
>CM052671.1:196948909-196990163 GCA_028533205.1 Lagorchestes hirsutus
AAATGCCTGTTCACCAAGAAAGTAGCCTTCTATAGTCTTATTTCTTTTCCCTTTTCTGGGCATTTTCCCAGCCAGTGACTTGATCTCTGAATATTCTCCTCACACCCACCTTGCCTCCTGATCCTCCCAGCCAGCACTTGGGGTCTGAGATTCAAATGCTGCTTCCCAGCCTCAGGGCTTTGGGTGGGGGCAGGGCTGCTATTCAGTGTGAGATTAAGTTCAGGTGCTCAGGGCAGGGCAGGGCCGCCTCTTGGTCTCAGTTCCCTCAGGGGGTTTATGCAGAGACCTTCAACAATGGATCCAGGCTCCTGCCTGCTTGGGGAGCCCTGGTCTGCCTCTGCCTTAGCTGCTGCCTCCCGAGGGGGCCTGAGTTATGGGGGCACCCCACTCCTTCTCAACCCACCAAAAAGACTTTCTCAACGACCCCCGACACCTGTGGGTGGAGGGACCCGTGTGGCCGCTGGAGATCCTGTCCCTGAAGCCCGCGCAGATGTGCTCCTCTCTGTGCCATGGCCAAGGCAAGGCTGGGCTGGGCTCCACGTCCGCAGCACGACGGACCTTTTGCGAGAGGTTTGCAGGTTCCTCTGGAACAGAAATCTCCTTTGCTCCACTCTTCTGTGGCCTCTACTGCTCCAGAATTCACCGTGAGTTCCTTTTTTACAGATGTTCTGTGGGTTGTGGGTTCAGAGCTATATGTATGTGCATCTTTCTACTCCACCATCTTGGCTCTACCCCCCTATAGGTTTGTTTTTAACCCATGCCTTTGAGTCAATTGTCATATTGGTAGTACCAAATTCTCCCCTCCTGGCATCAGAAGATTCTGGTGTATGAACTTTGGCCCATTCAGGATTCAGGCAAGGGATAATAACTAGTTGGGCAACTCTCCTTCTGTTATATGATCAGGTTCGGTATCCAAATTGTGCAAAATTATTTTAATTTCTCCCACATAGTTGGAGTCAATTACTCCTCCTAGTACACCTACTCCTAAAACAGCTAAACTTGATCAGGATAATATCTGCCTATAATGGCAGTATTTTGAGGCTAGGGAGAAATGTGATTCCAGAATTGGGGCCCAAGTACATGCACCCAAGCACCCCATCATTCCCCCCTTAAACAGATGGGACTCAAAATCTTTCTGGGGTAAGGGACGAAGGTCTCAGATTCTGAAACTGCTTCGTGCTGAGATTGGATGTAGAGCTGTCCCTGCCTTGAGAGGTCCCATTCAGGGGTTTGGCTCTTCAGTCAGTATCAGGACCATGATCCAGGTCCAGACAGTGATGTGTAATGGTCTCAGACAGAGGGTGATATACAGCCAGAACAGTCATCTGCAAGTGGAAGGAACTAAACCTGGAGGAGACAAAACTGGCAAGGAGATTAAGCAAACAAAGGCCAAAAAATGACCAGAAGGGGTTAAATATGGGTTGGTATCCTTTAGGTACGGCCATCTCAAATCTGGTAGGGTACTAATTATCAAATCAAGTTACAACACTTTTCTGTCTTCTGAAAATACTTCCCCACACTCTCTCAACATACTTAAACCATCTGAGACTGGTACAAAGGTATCCAGAGCAACTATCTGGAGACAGAAGAGGCTTGGACGACCCCCATTTGTCCCAAATCTTATCTGCCTTCTGTATTTTCAATCAAACCTTTATTTATCTTTCAAAATCTCGAGCCCATTATTCAGATTGCTTCACTCTCCTTTATATTTCTACCACAGACAAGATAGCTCACAAGTTATTACTCTTCACTAGTATAGCTGTATTGCCTTAAACAAAAGAGGTTTCTGACTTGAAGCTCACAACTGAGTAAATGTACATCGTTGTTTCACAGGCTTGTTTATCTCTTTCTGATTATTCACTCTGGAAGAGAAACTTTAGAAATTAAGTTGTTGTTGTTACTTACGTATGATAAGTTCAAACACTAATTTTAACTCTTGCTTAGGCCATGGGATGACTACAAATTCAGATCAAAATACCCAAATCTTTTCTGCTTTGTAGATCATTACATTTTAATTTAGCAATACATTATCTTGAAAATGAAAATTTAGGCCTTAGAAGAGAGATTTCTTCTTTTTTAAAAAAAAATTCTTCTAAAAGCATTTCCTTTCCTTTTTTTTAAAAAAAAGAATTTAAATTTTATCCTGATGTTAAGAGAGTTACTAAACTTTCATAAAGAAAATTAGTTGAAATCTTTTAAAGTAACTCTCTTTTTACTTTGAAGCAAAAAATTAAACTTTAAAATTGAAGTTCATTAAAGCTGAGTTGTTATAAAAATGTCCTTAAGTAGTATGAATTCCCAAAGTATTACAAACTAAATTCTTAGTTATTGCAGAATTCCTAGATATTACAAAATGTTTTAGTCAAAAAGGTGTTGTAATGGAATCTCACATTGGTAACAGTAAGAGACCAATCACAGAAAAACATGACTGCTTTTAAAATCCTTTTAAACAATGGGAACATCTTAAGATGAGTCTTAAGCAGTTTACATAAATTTCTCCACGTGTTCTAATTTTAGATAAGAAATAATATTTGATTTTCTAGTAAGATTACACAAAAGGGCTCACACATTTACTGACTACTTGTTCTGTTCATAGAAATTTGCTAGAGAAGGAAAAAAGCAGGGACATGTGACATACTAAATATGACAGGATAAAACATCCTTGACTCCATTTGAATTCAGATAAGAGTGAAATTCTCCAATCATGCAGTTTCTGTTTCATAGCCAGACTCAGGTGGGAAACATTCCTTTTTAAAGGAACACAATGGGGAAACTGAGCCAGGGGGATCCCATCCTAGATTGAGGCTAGGATTGTCTCCTTGGCAGTTCCTTTCCAAATACAAACTTCACCTGTTAACAGTACAGGATCACATTCCCTCTGAGTAACTTGTGGCATTTCTCTCAGATACTGATTTAATGCGAACAACTATACCCAAATTCAAACTCAAAACAAAAATAATTATGGTCCCAAATACCTTTTATCTTAAATAGCAAATTTCACTAATCACAGTTTAGAGCCAGATACAGTTATTTGTATTCCCATGGAGTTGCAACAAGCAATGAAGATTAACAGGACTCACATACATAAGAGATTCCATTTAAGATCCTTCCTTCTCAAATTTAAAACTTGTCCTGATATAAAAGCCAATCGTCAAAAATCTTTTCTATCTATTACAGCTTTTGAGCAAGTCATAATCATTGTTTATGAATTATATAAGCCAAACAAGTTCTTTTCTTTCCATACACAGTAATCAATTAACAATTTTAGGCCTAGCATTAAAACAGTAACTCCAAATAACTTAGCTAACAATCTTCCAACTTTTATGCATGATAGCCAAATTGTTTTAGCTGTAACTTCTCTAACAGGCAAAGGTGAAAATACCTGGTTTTCTAATGGCAGTTATAAAACATTATAAGACAAGGTTAGCAGGACTGATTAAGTAACATAGCTAGTTTTACACAATTTTCCCAACATCTTTTAGTTTCAACAAAATTCAGATTAATAATCACTCTGTCTAACATTATTTCTGAATTACAATGGCCACTCAATTTTTTACAATCTAAGAGAAATTCAGAAATACAATCTTAGAAATATAGTTTTAACACAACAATAACTTCAGGTGGTATTATTTACATTTCCATAAATTATTGATCTTATTACCTTTAGTAATTAAAACCTCTTCAAAGTTAACAATTATACACCAGTCATTATGTTAAGAATCTTATAATCATTTTATCATTTTGATCCCATAACAACAACCATCATTATCTTTACTTTTACAAATCAGAAAACAGGTCAAAGAGAGATAAAATACATTTTTGCAACTGAAACAGAGAAGTAAAGTTTACCAAAAGCAGAGAAGGTGATGATTCTTGTAGGCAAGCAGTCATCTGTAAGGGTTCTGCAGTTTTAAGTCTACTACCCCAGTCTTCACAGGGTCCTGTATTCTGCGCCCAGGTCTTCACTGGAGAAGAGAAGGGGGCATCTTCCCATCCCGGGACTTCAACCGGAACAGGGTTCTCAACTGATTTCTTAAAGAGAGGCATTTACACAACGAATCCTGTTCGTGACGCCAATTTATGTTTTGTGATTTTTGGGGGTTCGGATTTGTTCCTGTAAATAACACTCCCACGCTGCTTTAAAAATGAAGGTAGTTTAATTATACAATACAAGGAATAGACTGTCTATAATAACATCCAATAGAACAGATAATACACAATAAACACAGAATAATAACTATAATAATCAGTATAGCAGAAAAAGATAAAGAAAACATCACTAGTTCGGGGAGGCACCAACACCTGAATTTCATCAGCTGGGGAATCCCGGGATGCAGCTTTCAGGGTCCGAATTATGAGCAAGTGGTCCCAGGCAGAGCGTCCTCTCCATGGGTGAGATTCCGAGGACTTACACTAAGCAAGGAGAGTTTATAGGGACCTAGACAAAGAAGGCTTTTTGCCAACAGCTCCTCACACTGTTCCAAGCTGGTCAGGCACATGGCCATGGGAATACAAGTTTTGTCCATCAAGGAGATATCATATGAGGGTGACAAGATATAAGTTAATTAATCATATACTGGGAGGATTAGCCAAATCTTCCAAGTATTATCTATGTGTTCCGGGAGTGGCTAGTTCCCAAAACATTAATGCATGGCCAACTCGCGCGTGTTATGTTCCTTGAGAGGTCACCAAAAGGACAGAGTGAACTTACTTTATTCAAGGGATATGAAATATTCCTTCAGGAGGACACTCCTCTTCCTTGATTGTGCCACCTTGGAGGAACTGAGAACTTACAGGTCCAGAGAGATATCTCATAGAACAGCTGCACAAAACCTCTGAAACCTAGGGTAGTATGGCCTCCACTTGACAAATGACACAAACATCAAGTAACTGAAGGGAAAAATACCCCAAAAGGGAAAAACAACCAAGACTATAAGAGGTGACTTTCCTGGTGAAAAGGCATTTTCTTCCATCCTTTCTGATGAGGAAGAACAAAGCATACCATCAGAGGACGACTGTAAGGTCAAGACTTCTAAATCTAAAGTCTCCAAAAAAAATAGGCAACGGTCTCAGGCCATGGAAGAACTCAAAAAGGATTTTGAAAATCCAGTAAGAGAGATGGAGGGAAGAAAATTGGAAGAAAAATGAGAGTGATGGAAGAAAATGATGAAAAATGAGTCAACACCTTGCTAAACGAAGCCCCAAAAAATTCTGAAAAAAATAACACCTTTAAAAATAGGCTAACCCAAATGGCGAAAGAGATTCAAAAAGCCAACGAGCAGGAGGATCATTAAAAAAGCAGAGTTGACCAAATGAAGGAGGAAATTCAAAAGCTTACTGAAGAAAACAGTTCATTAAAAATTGGAATGTAGCAGACAAAAAACTAATGACTTCACGGAAAATCAGGAAATTATAAAACAAAACCAAAAGAATGAAAAAAATAGAAGACAATGTGAAATATCTGATTGGAAAAACAACTGAAATGGAAAATAGATCTAGGAGAGATATTTTAAAAATTATTGATCTACCTTAAAATGATGATGAAAAAAAGAGTCAAGACATCATCTTCCAAGAAATTGTCAAGGAAAATTGCCCTGATATTCTAGAACCAGATGGTAAAATGGAAATGGAAAGAATTCAACAATCACCTCTTGAAAAAGAACCCAAAAAGAAAATTGCTAGGAATATTGTAGTCAAATTAGAGAGCTCCCAGTCAAGAAGAAAATATTGCAAGCATCCAGAAAGAAACAATTCAAGTATTGTGGAAATACAATCAGGATAATGCAGGATTTAGCAGCTTCTTTGCAAAGGACTTGGAATATGATATTCCAGAGGTCAAAGGAGAAGGGATTAAAACCAAGAATCACCTACCCAGCAAAACTGAGTATAATACTTCAGGGGAAAAGATGCAACTTCAATGAAATAGAGCACTTCCAAGCATTCTTGTTGAAAAGACCAGAGCTGAATAGATAATTTGACTTTCAAATACAAGAAACAAGAGAAACATGAAAATGTAAACAGGAAAGAGAAGACTTAAGAAACTCATTAAAGTTGAACTCTTGACAATCCTACATGAAAGTTGTTATTTGTAACTCATGAGACTGTTTTCAGTGTTAGGGTAGTTATAAAGATTATGTGTCTGTGTGTATACACACATATACATGTGTATATATGTAAATATATATGTATGTATTCATATATATGTAGGTGTATATGGGTATGTATGTATGTATGTTATATATGTGTAGATATTTATTTGTACATGGGACTATGCATGCATATATTTGTATATATTTATATATGTATATATATACATAGAGGGCACAGGGTGAGCGAAAATGATGGCAATATACCTAAAAAATTAAACTTACTGTTGAGTGGAATATACTAGGAGTAATAGAAAGCGAGAGGTAGAATGTAGGAAACAATAAAAGAGGCAAGAAAGAGTTTTTACAATGGAGGGGAAGAGGGGGGAGATGAAAGGAAATAAGTGAGTCTTACTCTCATGTAATTCGGCTTAAGGAGAGAATAACACACACTCAATTGGCTATGGAAATGTATTTTACCCTTAAGGAAGGCAAGGGGTAAGGGGAAAGGAGAAAGAAGTTAATAGAAGGAACACCCAATTGGGGAAAGGGATAATCAGAAGCAAACATTACTGTGCAAGGACAGGTCAAGGGAGAGAATGGAATAAATGGAGGGCAGGATAGGACAGAGGGAAATGTGGTTAATCTTTCACAATATAACTATTATGGAAGTGTTTTGCATTGTTATACATGTATGACCAGTATTGATTTGTTTGTTTCCTCAATGAAGGTGCAGAGGGAGGGAGGAAGGAAGAGAATATGGAATTCACAGAATTAATAATGAATATTAAAAATTGTTTTAGCATGCAACTAGAAAGTAAGATATACAGGCATAGAAATCTAGTTTGCCTTATAGGAAAATTGAGGGGAGAGGAATGGAAGAAGGTGTGTGTGGGGAGGGGTAATAGAAGAGAGTTCAGACTTGAGGAAGTGGTGGTTGAGGTGTATGTTGTTCTATTTTGGGGGTGGGGAGAGATGGGGAGAAAATTTTGAATTCAAATTCTTGTGGAAGTGAATTTTGAGAACTGAAAAAAGAAATAAATTATATATCAATAGAAAAAAAAGAATCCAAGAAAAATAAAATAAAATACAATCCTTCTTGAGCTCTTCCAAGAATGCTTTTTTAATTTCAGACCAGTTCATATTGCCTTTTTAGGTTTCAGATGTGGGTATAGTGTCAATGCTGTCCTCTTCTGAATTCATATTATGATCTTCCCTGTCCCCACAGTAAGAAACTTTGGTTTATGCTGTTGTAAATAGATTTTTCCTCCTCGTGATTGCATTTTTCCTGCTTTTAAAGAGGATCTCTGCTTTTGGGGCATGGGGACTCTGTTCTATATTTCTTGTGTTAGGGACAAGGGGCTCAATTGTTGGACTTTTGTGCTGGGACCTCTGGTTCTGGCAGCTAGAAGTTATATAATGCTTACTGTGATGGAGTTTGTTGGTGTGTGCCAAGGCCAGGTGAGGTCTTTACTGGGGTTGCATTTCCCTGGGGTTACACTGGAGCTCACGGAGTTAGGTGCAGGGGTAGGATGGTCTGGACAATGAAGGTCTCTTCCACCCCTAAGGCTGGGATGGAGCACAGGTAGGCTCAACTGCTGGTGTCTGTCAACATCCTTGCTGTGCAAAGGTATGCATAGGGTCCTGGTGTTGGTGCTTGCTTTCTCCACCACCCGGAGGCTCAAGATCTCTTGCTTATCTACTAAAGTGGAGTTTACTGCTCCCTTTCTTGGATGCCACCAGCCCTGTACTGGTCCCCTTCAGCCACAGAAAGAGGGAAACTTCCCCATTATTTCCCCTAGCCTCTTGAGCTTAAAAAGTACTGAGCCCTGTTTTTTCTGCTGGATCCACTATTCCAGGATTTTTCCTGTGGCAATTTTCTCAGGGTTTTTAAAAATCAGCTTGGGAGGATGAGTGTGACTTACTGTTTACTCCATCCTGACTCCCAGAAGTTTAAATTGGTGACTTTCACACATTCAATCTGTGGACTGATTGCCCCAGGAGTAGCTGCTGCCAGTGCCACAGGTCTTACAAAGTATTGTGCTTCCCTCTCTCCCAATTTGGACAGGCTCCCTCCTCTCCTGAAAAGTCAGGGAATTTCCACTGCTGTCAGTGATTCCTGGGGTCCACTGGATTCTGTCCCAGCTTTGTTACAGTTGAGACTGAGCTGGTGTAACTTGCATACTAAACTGTACTCTTCCAACCTAGTGCTGCAGTTCCTTCCTGTAGACCTTTCAAGTTGTCTTCAGCTAGAAATCTGTCACACTCTTTCTCTTGGTGCATTCTGCTCCTCTAAAATTTCTTCACATTGATTTTTCAGGGGTATTTGAAGGAGTTTGTAGGAGAGCTTTCACTCCCTCATTTTGGTTTTACCCACTCTCACCCCACCCCGCCAAGCAACAGTCTTCTTAGATGCGTTGTAGAGATCCTCTTTCTTCTTCTACAGAATTGCTGCTACCACAATTTTAAACTACTTTGCCAAGATCCAGGTCAAATAATGAAAATTATAATGAATGTACTTAGCACATAGGCACCTACATGCTGAGGACCCACAAAAAAAATAAAAAACAGTCCTTGTTTTCAAGGAGCTCCAAGTCTAATGGGGAGCACAATATGCAAACAGCTGTGTATGAACTCTGTGTGTACAGGAAAAAGCAGAAATTATCCAGAGGGAGAGAGAGAGACAGAGAGAGAGAGAGAGAGAGAGAGAGAGAGAGAGAGAGAGGTGGACCCAAGATGGCAGAGTAGAAGCAGAGACTTGCTAGAGTACTCCCCTCAAGCCCAGCCAAATACCTGTAAAAATTAATCTAAACAAATTCTGGAGCTGTAGAACCCATAGAATGATGGAGTGAAGCAAATCTCCAGCTCAAGATAGCCTGGCAGACTGAAGGGAAGTGTCTATCATGACAGGCTGGGAGCAGAGTGCAGTCCAGTGTGGTCTGTGCTGGCACAGATGGTAGCTGAGCAGGTCTAGATGAGGACTAAATCTCTGGCACCCATAGCAGTTTACAAACTTCACAACTCCAAAACACTGAGGACAAACAGGAAGGTGAAAGTAGCCTATTTTGTGTAGTTCGAGGTGATTATACTTGTTAAAAAGCAGTCTATATCTAAGGTGATATACAAGGACCTGGCACTTCCCCTGACAATAACTGTCTCTCATGCAGTCATGGCCCTCCTTTTAAAGGGCAAAATCTCACATGTTTGTAGCACTTTAAATAGAAAAATTAGTTGCTCTCGGTGGTCAGTACCATCCCCGATGCACTGTCCTGTCCAAATCCTACTCATGTGTTACTGCTACCCACCAGTGTAGAACACCATGCCTCTGCTTCTATCAACACACATCTCCTTCCTCCCAAACTTGACCCAAAAATGTCCTTCTCCGTAAGTCCAATCCTCACTTAATTCTTGGGTAGATGAGAAGACTGTAACGGACAACTGGCCACAGGGCATTCTGTCTGCCTTCAGTAACCTCCCTAAAGCTTATTTTTCTCTCATACCTGCTTTGCCCAGTTTGCTGGATGTGTTACTTTCACTTAAGCCTGTATTATTGCTGATTATCAGACTGCAGTCAAACTTATGGAACCAAAATATACATATGCTGCAGTGTATGATTTTAGAACATTGTTATTTAGATATAAAATATTACTTAGAAAAATTATTATTATAAAATATATTATTTAGAAATTAATAAGATTCCTGACTTCACTTGGTGTTAGATCCATGATGATTTCTCTGCAAGATCCCTACTTCAAACTTCTCAACTTTAAGGCTTTTAGAGTTCTTATTAAGACATTATGGGAGCAAATGACCAGTTGGTCCATTTTACTGGGCTATCCATCATTTCAATCCAATAAAACCATAGCTAAGTGCTTGGGCCACAGGAAACCCTTAAGAAATACTTATTTCCTCTCCCTTTCCAGCCCTTGAACTCCTATATTTGATCTCATTTGTCTATATCCATAGACCAGCAATCCCTGATTAGAATTTTTTTATCTGACAAGATCAGGGACCGTAAAAAGAAAAAGATGGTTGCCTTGAATCATATTCTCTGGGTTATGATAACCTGATATTTCCCTCAGATGGTCATTTGAGGGTGTCAAAAGGACTTCTTGCACTCCTTGACACACTCTGCTTCATAAGGGCAAAGAGAGAACCATCTTCTTGTTCTGGAGTCAGAAAAATTGTCTGCTTCAAATTTACCCTCCTTGGCAAAAAAAAAAAAAAAAAAAAAAAGCAAAAAGCATTATTTCTCCCTTCCATCCAATTAACTTGGCCTTGAAATTGATCAATGGAGAACAACCACACCTGCTGTCCACCATAGGAACCATTTAGAAAGATGAAGGTTGAATTCACTTAATCATCTAAATATTGAATCAATTATTATGGTGTTTTTTTGTCACTGACATTTTTATTGTTGAAAACTCTCTCTGCCCGCTCTTGTCTAACAGAAGATTCTGGATGAGTAAAAGCCCTCCCTTGCACTCATGCAAAGTCTACTGACATAGCCAAGAAATTCCTTCTGGAATTCATTGTTGACTGTCACTCACTTTAGGCAGTAATCATTACACACATTTCATTGGCAAGACATTTGAAATATTTATATGCTACACATGTATATAATATTCTGAGCATATTATCTAAGTATGCTGTATAAATTTTGAATCAATATGACATATTTATGTATTTGAATATCTGACTCATGAAGTGTGTCACTATTTAATATATCCTATCAATAAAAGAGCTATAGTTTAGCTACATCTACAGTCCACCAGAGCTGTGAGAGAGAAAAATTCCATTATAAACACACAGTTGTAGAGGAAATGGGTTTCAAACGGACTACTGCCACAGAACGTAACTGAAGAATGCCTTTCTATGGGACTCGTACTTGTGCTCTTTGACTACATTATGCCTGGATCCAATAGCATTGACAGTAATGTGAACCATATTAAAGCTTTTCTGGTCTCTCACTTGGGAATTGTATCCAGATGCTCTATATGACTCAATCTGCCATAGTATGTTTACTCTCCTGTTATGCTAATCTGTGTTTCCTTTATCTTTATATACACCAAATGTGTATCTCCAAGCTGGACTGATAATACTTCCCTGTCACTGACCCAGGTTAGGCTGGTCTGGAGTGGTTGTACCAGAAGGCTCCAACCAATCCCCAGACCAGAGGATGACTGAAAGCTCATCTGGCTGCAGCTGCCAGTGCCATCTGGTGGTTCTATTTTTCAAAAAGGCAGGGAAGTGTGAAAATGCTGGAGAGATCCCTGGTTGGGGTCAGATTATGAAGGCCTTCAAATGCTAAACAGGGGACTTGGTTTAGAATTCTAAGACCAATAGGGAGCCACTGGATGTTTTTGAGCAGGGGAATGGTAGAATCTGTCTTGTTTTAAACTTTTATAGGCTAAAAGAATATTTGAGAGTGCATTATATAGTATATACTCATATACATGTATGTATATATATATGTGTGTGTGTGTGTGTGTGTGTGTGTGTGTCTTTGATACAATTTTCTCTATAAAGACTTGTCAGAAACTCCAGGTTTTTCTTTAGGGTTTTTTTTTAATCCTGATCATGTCATTAAGCATAATAAAATCTAGGTTTTTACCTCTGAAATGTTTGTGTTGTGGTAGATTTATTTCAGCAGTAGTAGTACCTACCTTCACAGGTAGGACAGGGCATTTTTCTCCTATACTTTGTGCCTTTTTTTTGCGTAAATTCCTTGCACATTTTTTTTTGCAGGCACATAAGTAAATGACACAACTGTGTTATGACCATTGTCTCTGAAAACCAGGGTGGTCAAAGGTGGTCCAAAATTAGACTCTTTAGAATAGTCTAAATGGCCAGGTAAAGTTGCTCAAAGGTTTTAGAAATGTCTCAGTAGCACTGATCAGGTTTAAAATAGTGCCGCAATTTAATTGGAGGTCCTCTTCTTTGTCTGGTTAAAGTCGATACGTAGAACTTTCTATCCAGTTGTAAAAACACATCTCTAGCACAGACCTCAGTATCATATTGAGGACAGGTCAGAAATCATCTGGGGATCTTACTCTTTCCAGGTCCTAAGTCAGCTATTTACCTTACAATATTGTTGCCATCACCAGCAAAGAAAGCTTTGAACTGATATAGACATTTTTTTGAAGGGTTCAGTGATTTGATTTCAGTTAATTTGGTTCAGTGAACTGGTTTCAGTGAATCTGGTTTTATAGAAAAATTTATTTCTGAAATCATTATTCTTTGGGATCCCTGAGAATCTGGTTCAATTAGTCTTGGAAAAAATTTATACTCTACGTATGGGATCTAATCAGCCTGCTTGCTCTAAAATCATCTCTATAGTTTTCTACCTATATAATTGGGAAAAGATTTTCGGGAAGTAATTAAAGTTATGCAAAGTTTAGCTTTCTCAATAAAAAATTCTGCCGTAATTTGAAAATGCTGCCCAATAACTGGTTTTGACACCTATCTCTACATACACATTTATGGGCTTTGAAATTCAGAAAACCTGTCTCCTAATAAAGGCAAGGAGCTAGAGTCTGAATCCTAATAGCTAATACAATACACTTTCCTGCCTCTTACCAAGAAAAGTGGTGCTCTGGAGAGTTGGAGCAAGTTTAGGAGCTTAAAATTAGTTAGTGTTAGTTACTGTCCCTAATACTAGAGGAAGACCGAGAGGACATTGCTATGTCAGGGTCAGTGTAAAATATGTCTGTCTGTGGCTGATCCAGTGAAGAGGACCTCAGAAGGCTCCAGCACCAGTCAGACACAAATAGACTGTACGAACATTTGGAATGGAGATATCGCTAAATTTGTGCATCTCACATTTCTTTTGAGCTACTTCTATTATGCTTTGCTCATAGAGCATAGTGTCTTCTTTGATGTGGGTATGACAGGCTGGGTGGTACTCTCTCAGTGTCTTCCATGTCTCACAATCAGTGCCAAAGTTTTTTAGAGAGATTTGGAGTGCCCTTGCATTGCTTCTTCTGACCTCCATGTGAGTGCTTCCTTTGTGTGAGTTCTCTGTAAAATAGTCTTTTAGGCAAACACATACTTCGTATTTGAACCATGTGACCAGCCCTTCAGAGCTGCACTCTCTGCAGTAGAGTTTGAATGCTTACAATTCAGCTCAAGAAGAGACTTCAGTGTCCATTAACTTCTTTTGCTAGGTGACCTTCAGAATTGAAACGATTAAATCTCCTGGCATGACACTGGTATGCTATGTTTCACAGCCATAGATCAATGAAATAATCCCAGCAGCTCTGGAGCCCTTAGCAGGCAGCATGATACCCACACCTTCCTTTGGAACCTCCCAAACACTGAGTTAGCTCTGGCAATTCATGTGTTCACTTCATTATCTATGTGTATATCCTAGAAAACTGCTCTATCACGTAGCAACTGTACAGAGTTCATTCTTAAGAAAGACAAACAAAAATAGGTTTTCTGCTGTTGTTTATTTCTCTCAGAGCACATGAATATTGCCTATTTATTTGAAAATGAGTTCAATGAAATGCCAGCTAAAGTAGACTATAATACACACACACACACATACACACACACAAACACACAACATATATAAGTACTTACAAAGCTCAATTACAGAAATTTGCTACAAAAATAAAAACTGGGACATAGCTATAACAGTGTCATTTATCATAACAGAGGGGAAAAACTTCCTCACCCCTGATTTTGACTCCAGGAATGAGTCATATCTGACAGCCAATCATGTAGTCACAAATTATTAAAAGTAGGGCTCAGGATTAACTAGGTGGGGAATTTTCCTTTTCAGAAAAGAATTAGCACAATTGGGAAATAAAGTCAGGAGTATCATATCTAGGCAGTGTCGAAGATTGTCCCCAAATTTTTTCCCAGACACACTCATCCAGTTTTGCAGTCCTCAGCCTTCAGAGCATGTCATTTTCTGTTACTGACTTCATGATAAAGCAATTAACTATTCCTGTAATTAAAGATCAAAATAATAGTAAATTACAATCCCATAAAGTTTTGAATAGTAAGTTCCAATAACCAGACATTTCATCACAGAAAAATACTACTGCTCTCAGAATTCCTGCAAACAATTGGACAATCTTTAAGGCAAGTCTTAGGTAGCTTGTGTACATTTCTGCACTGTTAAGGGTGTAAGCTCAGTTTTCACGTGAACAGTCTCAGGCAGGTAAAGGTGAGGACTTCCAAACCTCAGAGTTCTCATGAGGCCCCCCAGGGAACAGCTGGGAATTGAGGCGTGAAACACGGGCTATCTCGTGCATTTCCACGTCTTCTCAGTGGGAAACTTGCTGGGGAGAGCATTCCATCCTTGAAATTGGCCTGTGGTCTGAGCACACCTGTTGTTGACTAGCTAGGGGCTGAGAGCACACACAGTATTCACGTGCAAACGATGCAGCTGGCAGAGCTTAAGTAGGGACAGGAAAGCCTGAAGGCCCTCTTCTGGATGCGGATTCCCCTCTGGGGGTTCTTCGTGCTGAGGGGCCCTTGGAGGGAAGAGGGTCCCCCCCCTCCCACTCCCATCCTCTTGCTGTATCATCCTTGCCCCTTGGGAGTAGGAGGATTCCTCTCTCCTGAGGAAGAATTCACCCTGCACATATAACCAAGACCCTGAATAAAGCCTAACCCTTGTTCAACTCTGGAAAGTCTCTTCCCTCAATACGTTTATCTGGTTGGCCGCCGAAGACCAGTGAAAAGGTAAGACTCGGGTAGTCCATCGGCCTCTAGGCCCAACACTGCACATGTTTTAATTCCAGATTAAATAACAGAAACAAGTAAAATCAGATTTCCCATTAGGAAAACATATGATAGCACCTAAGTTACTACTCTTCATTAACATAAATGTTTGTACTGAAGTGGTTTCTGACTTTAACCTCACAAGTTGAGAGATTTATATTCTTGTTTGAAGAACAAGATTGCTTGTTCTCTTGCTTGTCCTCTAATTATACTCATCACGCTGAAAGAATGAGATTCTTCAGGAAACAAATCTTACACATATGACACAAAAACTCTGATTTAACTTGGGTAGGCTGTGGAATGACTACAAATTCAGATCCAACAGAAAGATCACTTCTACTTACAGTGCATTATAGTAATTTAGCCATAAATTACCTTGCAAATGAAAGTTTAGTAGGCCTTCTAAAAGTCACAGAAAAGAATTTTGCAAAATATTTCTTCCTAAAAGTGCTTCCCTTTCTTAAAAACAGTTTAAAAATTATACTGACACTAAAAGGAATTAAATCTTTATGGAGTAAATTAGTTGGAAACTACTAAAATGATAGATCTCTCTCTTTTCCACCTTAAAACAAAAATAAATCTTTAAAATTATAGTTTATCAAAACTAGGCTTAAAATGTGCTTAACACAAATTAATCCACAAAGTACTATAACAAATTACTTGGCCACAAATCTACAAATTTAATTGCCACAACATTTCTAGTTATCACAAAATCTCTAGTTACCTTCCTCTAGTCAAAAGAATGTTTGTAATGGGAAAGAAATTCAGTTCTATAACCAAGGAGAATATACCCAAATAAATGAACCTACACAATAACAAAGTTTACCAGACCTTTAAAATTTTGCTCAGTAACTTTTCCTTCCTTCATTTTTAAATATTGCACTGCAAGTTAAGAAAATAATTGCATTCTGGATACCTTCATAATGCCCCAAATTTTCAAATGGAAATTTGTTCTTACAGTAAACACCATCTTGATTATTTTTATCATTACCTGTTCATAACTAAATATGCCTCATTAAATATTTAACAGTTCTCAGACTATCTAATTTGTTATGACATCCTTTTGAAAGTCCAATTCATATGCAACAAAATCCAGACTAATGATTGCTTTGTCTAAAACCATTTCTGCCACACAATGATCTCTTAAATTTTACAATACAAGAGAATTTTAGAAATACAATTAACTTCAGATGACATTAATTGCATTTCCAGATTATCACATAGAGAAAGTATTGTTCTCATTTTCCTTGGCATTTTAAATCTGCCTTAAAGATACCAGTTATGAAAAAAATTTCATTGAATTAGAGAGAGAATAATAATGTTGTGCCTGGCATTTGCCAGTCATTGTGTTAAGCACTTTAAAATCATTATATATTTTGAGCTCACAACAATCATTATTTTTTCCCTTTACAAATCAGGAAATTTGGCAAACTGAGATAAAATAACATGCCATAAATTACACAGCTAATACATTTATGCAACAGCAGCAGAGACCTTCTTGATGGCAGGGCTTAGAGAATGTGGTTATGGGGGCTAATCTGTTGATTTCCCCCTCCCAACAACTACAGATGCTGCTGTAACTGGGACTACTAATGGCTGCTGGGGCAGAGTGGGCAGAATGTACCGCACCTGGTTGATAGTCCCAGACTTTGCCTAGAGTGATGGACTGCAGGGGGCCCAGGGGCAGAGGGCCATTGGGGCCACTGACATTGAGGCCTCTAGTGTGGATGCTCCCCACTTCCTTCCATCAAGTTTGTGATACAAATTTTGCCTACAGTTCTCTAGCGTTATCTTTTCTTAGTGTGATCTAGGATGAGAGCAGTTAACAGGGAAAACATAAGCGTGTTTGCATTCCCCTTATTAAGGTATACTCTTGACTCTGGGGGCGAAAATGGGAAATGCTGAGTGATCAGGATTATGAGGAGGTGTTTTAGCAAGGGGTGAATTCCTGGGATTATCCCAAAATTAAAGGAGTTTTCTCCTGCAATATTAAAATGATTAATTTCCTAACTCCTTAATTATCAGTCTCAAAACCTCTAGAAACTGCCAAGATAGTTTAGCTGTACTATGTTTTCCTGAAGTCCCAACTTGACCAAAGTTGAAGTCACAAAAAAAGTCTTACAATATTTGTCTTTTTAAAATAATCTGATTTGTCCTGTTTCCAGGTATGACCTCAAAATAACAAGAAATTTTATTAATCATCCCCAATATCTTCTCTAGTTACAGCCTTTAGAATTTTTTCTAGCTCATTGCATTTTAGATCTTTTAAGATAACAGCATCTTACTCCCAGCAGAAAAATATACTGATATTTTGTAACACAGAGACGCACACAGACAAATACAAATGATAGGAAAAGGGGAAGTCTGAAAGCTTGGAGGTGTTTGTTAGAAAGCCCCCAGCATGGAGAGGTTATAATTATTTCAAAGAAGAAGGATGGGAAATGCAAGGATATAAGAGCAACAGGGTGGCCCCCTGTATCCATCCAAGGCAGTGATGGGGTGGCTCTATACACCTCTCCCAGGTTTTAAAGAGAGTTTTAAAGAGGGGCAAATGGGGCCTGGATCCTGCAAGCTTTCCTTGGAGAACCTATAAACTTGCAGATTTAAAGGGGCAGGTCTCAATGAGGTTAAGTTTTATCAACCACTGGCCTTAGTGGTTGATATACCGCACCTTCATATGTAGATGTCCATCAGCCTTGAAACTTTACAAAGTGGTCAGTATTTTTCTCACTTTTGAGTAAACAACCATGTAGTCATTGTGTGTATAATTATAGAATGAGATTGTTTTCTTATCTGTTTCTTGATATCTGCCCCAGGATGGATTTACACTGGAAAGATAGACAAAGGTAAGACTTTGTATGTGCTTATTTTTAACGGTTATAGGAGCAACATGAGGAACAATAATGTTAATAACTATACTTAGCCATAAACTGTGCATAGCAAAACATACTATTTGAGGTAAAATTTCTTGGAACTGTACTTTGATATTACTTTGAGTTTTAGCTTTAGGTATAATTGTAAAAATTGTCATCAAATTAATAAATGATCATTCAAGAGAAATACCACAAAGTGTTCAAAAGGAGTGCAGTCTGAGAACTGTTGCATGTGGAAGTCTACATCTGGGCAAGGTGAAATGGCCTCACAAAGATAATGACAGGATCCTGTTGAGTTCTTTTCTCCATTATTCAAATTCCTCTCTGAAAAGGAAATTTTCCCTCATGCTTCATGGTGAGCCTGGCTATGATACCCTGTGAACAATGTGGAACTTTGCAGAGTAATGGATTATTTTTTTTTAAAAGGCCTAACTATGACTCTTACCTGGAATCAGACAGAGCCAGGAAAACTTTATACTGGCACACTTATATCAGCTTAGTCCGTGCCTGTAAAGAGAAAGTGCTAGAACTGTTACAACCATTTCCCTATTTCTTCCTTTCACAGCAAATAGCTATAACCATGACAGGAAAACTATAAAGATTTTTTTTAATGTAATGAATCTTCTTGTTGCAGTACTCAGACGCCTCTGGCTTTCTATAATGGGATGCAAGTATAAAAGATATATGTATATATATATATAGAGAGAGAGAGAGAGAGAGAGAGTGAGAGAGAGAGAGAGAGACAGACAGACAGACAGACAGACAGACAGACAGACGGATAGAGATGGAGAGAGACAGATATGGATATAGATATAGATATATGTAGCTATTTAAAATTTATGATTATTATTTCTTTCAGGTTCCTATCCTAAATAACTAGATAAGTAATTTGCTAGTCTTGCCTTCCATGTCCTTGTTTATGATTTTGTAGACATAGATATCAGATCTTCAAAATATCGTCTCTTTTCTAGATGAAATGATGATATATACATATTTATATCCTCAAATTGGGGCTAGGAGAAAGGTGTCATGTGATCAAGACATAAAAGTTTAGTTTTATACAAATTTCACTATTAGGAAAGCAACAAGACTCTTTTCTCAGAAATAGAATGTGTGCATGGGTGAATGTGGCTTCTGAGTGTTTCTATTAATAACAGTGACAAAAGTATCAGAAAACATGACATTCCTGGATGATATATTATTCTTTTTTTCTTTTTGATCCTGAAGGTAATTAAGAACAAGAATGAAGAAGTAGAGAAGAAGTAGAGAAAAGCACCAATCAATCATCCTTCAGTTTCACTCAGATATAGATTTTTGCTGTTGTTACAAAAACATTTTTTCTTCTTTTCCCTCAGGGATATACATCTTCTAATTATGTTTCAGTAATAATTTCTCAGAAATTATTTATGGATTTTGCATATAAAAACTTCATGAATAATAAATGATTTTCCCCCATTTCAAAGTCTTTCTCTGATAATATTAAGAAAGAGAAAGTCTTCATTTTACATGTTAAGATCTCACAGAGCCTTTTAACAGCTCTTCAGTATGTAACTGACATTGTACACATCAGGTCCAGGGTTCAGGCAAAGAAAGAAAAACTGTAATTCTCTGAACTCTCAGGTGAATTATGGGTTCCTATTTGATATTTGTCTTACAGCTCTGTTGTTAATAAAGGTTGTTCTATAAGACCTGAACTGGTTTTTACCCCATGAACTAGTTACTGACAGACCTGTTCTTTCAGGTCAAATTCAAGAGGATCTGTTAGGCCTTACTAAATTGCATTAGGTCTTATCACTAGCAGGTTTTAGCAACATTATCTAGGGAACCCCTGCAAGTGACTTGGAATCAGTGAAGCCCATCTACTAGGAGGAGTCCTGCCCAGAGGTGTCCTGCCTATTCCAGAATTTCCAGGGGAAAATGTTTTCCAGGATGAGATGGCTACATGGGATAGCTAAGACTCAAAATTAAATAAGCTGATTAAATGGAGTTAGGGAATGGATTATGAGAAGTAATCTGGATTAAGGAGTTCTCCATTTATTTAATATTAGGGACCATTAATGTGTCCTGGTGCTTGTATTTGACTAATTAAGTGTGTGACTCTTTGGTCTTTCAGATATTACAAAGCTCTCTATAACCAAAACAAGGAAAACTGTGGTGGGAAACTTTCATTTCTTTTTTTTTTTTTACTGTGCTGTGTCTACTAAATATCTGGCTGATTCCTGAACTAGGTTTACTATTAACCTCACTCACTTTTACAAAAAAATCATGGAATGACAGTATCAAATATCTGACATAGCCAAGATAAGAAAACAAATGATAGGAGGGGGATACACCATCTTTAACCCTCCAAAATATATTATTTGTGGATGAATTTCCCTAACACTCAGTCTTAATAATATACAAATCCCTTTCCATCAATTAACTCACTCTAATTTACTTAAAATGTAGCTCTGTAGGTTTTATAAGTGCAGAATTTTGCAAAGCCAATGTTTAATCTACAACCTGACTTAGTTTCCCTTTTGAGTCTGTTCAACCAGGTATGTATCCTTAGGAGATGGATGCAGTGATGTCCTTGTTTTATTAAATTTGTTCAGATTTTATATTAAAGAAGCATAGGATTGTGAATCTGTTTTAAAAACATTTTTATACCCTAGAAAAATATATTAGATTGTATGATGTAAGAGTATATAGATTGCAATATGGTAAAGAATTTATTTCTCTGTCTGACATAATTTTTCCTGTGAAGGCTTATCAGAAACTCCAATCTTTCTTGTTTTTTTTTATCCTGAACCTGTGATTGAGCATATTAAAATATAATTTTTTAATGTTTACAATATTGGTATTGTAGCAGATTTATTTCAGCAGTAGTATCCACATCCATAGCTCAAAGAGGAGATATTTCTCAGATAACAGGGTCCATAGGCTTCCCAAGTTTGCCAAGGAGTTCCTGAACACAGAAGAGGTTATCAACCTGTTGGGAATGGACTATTAAGAGCTGGATTTTTTACTATTTCAAACTCAACTTATCCCTAAAAGAGTTTTCATTATTTCTTCTGAAAGCTTCTCTTCCTTGCTGCCTAGTCTCTCTGCTTCATCTCTCCCCATCTTTTTACTCAGCTATCAAACTGATCTTTCTAAAGCAAGTTTGCATCATCTCTCAATTCAATCAACTCCAATGGCTCCCTATTGCCCTTAGGATCAAATATAAGTGTAAGAGCTCTTACAACCCTTCATAAACTGGCTTTTTCCTAACTTTGCAGCCTTCATATATGCCTTACTGCCCTTCATGTATTCTTTGATCTGTGATACTCCACCTCCCAACTCCTGGCATTTTCACAGGCTTTCTGTCTTCCTGGGACACATTCTTCTTCCTCTCCTTCTTCTACCTTCCCTGACTTCAAGTCTTAGGTAAAGTCTTACCTTCCACAAGAAGATCTTCAAAGTCCTCCTGCCCTCTGAATTTATCTCCAATTTACCTTGTAGAGCTACATAGCTGTTTGCACACTGTCTCCTCCCCTACACCCTGAGCTCAGGAGCAGGGACTGTTTTTTGCCTTTCTTTATATTCCCCCAGCTTATCAAAGTGCCTCCCTCACAGTACACTCTTCACAATTATTTCCTGATGTAACCACATAACTTGGGATTTCTCTGTCTTGGTGAAAGCCACCTCCATTCATTCAGACTCTCCTGTGGAAATCCTGGTGTTATTTTTGATTCTTCCACTCCCATGATCAGCTATTAGGTCCTTCTAAATATATCTCTAGGGCATCTCTCATGTTTCTTCTTTCTTCTCTATTCCTAATTTTCTCTGCTATAGGAGAGGTCTTTATTAATGATCCTTGGGACTATTGTGCTATCGTCTAGTATGGACTTCTCAACCTATTGAGGCAAGTGTCAAGTATCAGGCTGAGGCCCTGTGTGTCCTGCTAGGTGCTTTTCCTAGAAGATTATTATTCTCTTCCGTTTTTCCGGTTTTCTTTTACAAGTCTCCTAGTTTTATCATTGAACATGGTCCTGTCCTGTTGTCTCTGGTAAGCATTTTCCACAAATTCATTATTCTTAATGTGGGCACCAACATCCTTCCAGTCATGCAGGTCTGGAACTTCAGT
Source organism: Lagorchestes hirsutus (assembly GCA_028533205.1). Taxonomy (NCBI): domain Eukaryota; kingdom Metazoa; phylum Chordata; class Mammalia; order Diprotodontia; family Macropodidae; genus Lagorchestes; species Lagorchestes hirsutus. The sequence goes on from CM052671.1 coordinate 196,970,713, forward strand.
GTCCTCTTCCCTCTCTCCACATATCCAGTCATATATTAGGTGTTTGTGTGTGTGTGTGTGTGTGTGTGTGTGTGTGTGTGTGTGTGTGTATGTGTGTAACATGTCTTATATATTTCCTTTTCTGATTCAGGCTTTCATGACCTTATTATTATTTCATCAGCTTTCCAGTTTTCTCCCTACTTCATTTCTCCCCACACCAATCCTTTAGGGGTTTGCCGAGGAAATTTTCCCAAAGTATAGATCTGACCCCCGCATTTACCCAGTAAGTTCCAGTGCTTCCCTATCACTTCCTTTCTCAAAACTTATACAAGGATATATTTATTGTTTAAAATCTTTCCATTTGCAAATGTTCCATTTCTTCTGCTTAAAAAAAAAACAGGGAAGGATCTATTCAATGGAAGGGGTCAGTAGGACTAATCTGGAGATCTGGGCACGGGTAGGGGTCTCCAAATATGAGTGGGAGGCTGGGGGGAGGCAACAGCTCCAGAAGACACAGGCTCAGGGGTTAGTTCAGGCCTCTGGAGAGGACAGAGAACACTCATGTAAGAGTCTACGGGTGGGTCAGAAACTCTAAGAAGAACCACTTCTTCCCACTAAGGACTCCCAAGTCATTTCTTAGGCTCAAGCCTCACTGGGCAGAGATTGTAGCTTTAAGAAGCCTGATCCCACCTGGGTAGAAGCAGGTCACCTGTTGGCTGTGAACCCAAATTTCCTGGGAAAAGAAGGAAGATAAACAGATACACAAACACTTGTAAATTCTTGAGCCACAGAAGCAAACAGCACCAAGGTCCTGAGCACTGAGGGACAGGATGTCAAAGACCCATCTGACCAGGAGTACTGAAATATAGACAAGTATTCAATATAAGAAATAATCCTTCACTTGATTCTCTTGGCCCTCACTAGGTTATATCCTTTTTCTCTGTTTCATTCTCTGTATTCATCTGTATCCAAATTCCTGGAAAACTCAGTAACCTAAGCTTATAATACTACTCGTAAATGAGTGAATAACATTATTTACTAATCACCAATGATAACGCTGAGCGTTGGGAATGCAAATACAAAAGTAAAGAAGTCTTTACTATGAAGCAGCCTGCATTTTAATGAGGGAAAGAACATTCATAGATAGTGGTGGTCATGGAGGGAGACTGGGCAGAAGGTGGAAAATGCAGCCACAGGACAGTAGATGGATACAGCCCATCAAGGAACAAGAGAAAAGTAGCTTTCATCACAACTCTTGGCTCCTGATTTTATTTTGGGGAAGAAGGAAGGGCTGCGAGGAAAGGGCAGGTGCACCTCTATGAAAAGGTTGGCAAGGGGGTTGTGAAGAAAGACGCTGCAGAGAAGGGAATGAAGTGAAGCATGGCAGAACCTTTTCTGAAATAGCACTCAGGCTTAAGAGCAGCTACATGACCCAGTGGGTAGAACACTGAGCTTGGAATGAGGAAGACCTGAGCTAAAATATAGCCTCAGACATGTTCTAGCTGTATGACTCTGGATGGGTCACTTAGCCCTGTTTGCCTCGGTTTTCTAATCTGTAACATGAGCTAGAGAAGGATACACAAACCATTACAGTATCTTTTCCAAGAAAACTTCAGATGGAGTCACCAAGAGACAGATATGACTGAAGTGTCTGAAATACACAGTACTGTGGGCTCAACCACCAATCCAGAGAGCAGGGCCCCAATTCAGAAGATCCTCCAGGGTAAAATATTTGGTTTGAGAAGCCAGGTGATTTGTAAAGCCTTAAAGGAAGTGTTTCCTCCATTTACCTCATTTTACAAATTATAATAACTTTGTCTCCAAGCTCATCCTTCTGTCACTGCAGCCTATGACACTGATGGTCACCTCCTTGAAATCCTCCCCTCCCTGGGCTTTTGTGACACCTACCATCCCCATGTCTTTCTTACCTCTCCAACTATTACTTGCTTGTCTCCTGGGCTGACTCCTCGTCTTCTCAATCACTGAACTTATTCGGGGACGAGGGGAGGGGTCTTAGTTTCCTCATATGTTGGCCTAGATGATTTCTAAGATACAAATTCAGGGATTCCTTGCAGAAGGGGAGACAGTTTGAGGGACTCACCCACAGGTTAAAAACTCCTTCAGAAGAATAAGAGTGACTCAAAGTCACCACCTTCTGTTTTCCTCTTATATACTCTCTCCCTCAGACATCTTCTTACTCTCACTTCTTCTTTTCTCCCTCTACAGATATCTCCTGAATCTAGATCTTGGCTCACTCTTTCTCATAAAGAATCACTTCCCACATTTCTAGCTCCCTGCCAAGTGTCTCTACCTGGATGCGCCCAAGCATATCACACTAAAAATGTAAAAGTTGTCACCTTGTCCCTGAAATCAACTCCTCTTCCTCATCTGCTTATTTCCATTAATGTCAAATTCTGCCTTATACCAGTTATACAAACCTGGAGTAATTTGGGCCTCTTGTCTCTCTCTTTCCCTCAGCTCCCATAGACAAGTAAGAATACCTCACTGATTCCTCCTCTCTAGTGCCTCCTCTCTGCCCTAGTTTTTCCAGTCACACCATGACCACCCAACTTAAAACCCTTCAATCCTCAAATATCTTCACCCAAACAAATATAGCAGTTTACCATACTAACTACACTACCCTGGTAATTTTGACTGTCACCTTGTCTGAGTCAGTAAGCTGGAGGCCTGAGTTTCTTCATCTGTAAAATGAAAATATTAGCCTTGATAATCTCTAAGGTGCAAATCTTCAGATTCTGTGCAAAGGAGGAGACGGTTTGAGGGACTCACCCACAGATAAAACTCCTTCAGAAGACTAAGGGATTAGGGGGAAGGGGAACACTTTGGCCTCAAATATTAGAGCTCAAAATGACAAAAATGTGGTCACCAATTCAAGTGAGTCAGACTAGATCTGGACCCTTTGTAAACAGGATAGGGAACCTGCATCCTTGAAGCCACATGTTTTCCTTGTTTCAGAAATTTTGACTGAGTCCATGTTTTATGGAACAAATCCTTTTATTGAGGAGATTTGTTCTATGAAGTTTGGATTCAGTTAAAGGCCACACTTGAGGACCTACAGGACCACAGTTCCCCTGAAATGACCTCAAACATCTTTAGCCTCCTGGATTCTCAAGCATTTGCCTATCTTTTCTTTAAAACTCATGATTTAAAAGAGAAAGTGAGAAAATATGTTCTAACATTTTTCCACTTTTAGAGCCTGATGTTACCAAATTCCAGACATTGTCCTTCTGAATCTTGAACACATCTGAAGCTTCTAGCCACTCTTTGCTTCCCTGATACCTTAAGCTGGCTGTACTGGTAACTCCTGAGTCCATTCCCATACCTTTGACTGCCCTACTCAGCTCAGTCCTCCCTACCAGGATGACAGTCTGCAACATGGTTCTCTGCCCAGCTACAGAGGCCAGGCATGATGGGCTAAGATTCAGTATCTGCAAGGACCTCCTAACTGTTCCCTGTGATTTAAAAATCTTCTCTCCAAAGCACCCAGACAACACCATGATTCCTAACTGTCATTTAGATAAGAACAACTTCTTTAGCCTAGAAATCAAGGCCTTCTCCTCCACTTTTCCCACTTCGCTTTCTAACCTTCTTTTCCATATTTGCCCACATGAAGTTCCAGCCTAAGCCAAAGTCTATTGTTAATCCCTTTGTTCCTCCTTGTGCTTGGCCTTCTCTGTGCTCATTCTCCTACAGACATGCATGCTCTCTCTGTTACTGGTGAGGTACCTGCATACTCCTAGTCACCTCAGCTCACAATCTCAATATTATCCTTACTCTCATACTGAGTCTGTTGCCAAAACTTGGCAAGTTACCTTTTTAACATCTTGAATATTCCCCATTTTCCCCATTTTCTGCTCTGACCCTGTCCTGACTCTGAAGCAGGCCCTCAACACCTTCCACCTGCACTATTGCAATAGCTTGCTGGTGAGTCTGCCTGCCTCCAGGCTCTCCAGGCTCTCCCCACTCTCCCTACTCTAGTCCATCCCTCATTCAGCTGTCAAATGGATCTTCCTAAAGCACAGATCTGACCCTGTCACCCACCTGCTCAATCAACCCGAATGACTCCCTATCAAAATCCTCTTTGGTCTTCAAAGCTCTTCACAAATTGACCCCTCCTACCTTTTCAGTCTCCTTACTCTTGACTCCCCATCCCCTACCCATATACTCCGTAATCCAGTGACACTGGATGCCCTCCTGTCCCTCCTACTAGACACTCCGTCTCCCAGCTCTGGGCATTTCCTCCGGCTGTCCCCATGTCTGGAATGCTCTTCCTTCTCATCCCTGACTCGTGGCTTTCCTGGCTTCCTTCAATTCTCCATTAAATTCCCATCTTCTATAGAAAGTCTTTCCCCAACCTCCTTCTATTGGTAATTTCCAAATTATCCTAAATGTAACTTGTTTGTGCACATTTTTCTTGGTGTCATCCCCAGGGACTTTTATATTCCTTTGTATCCCCCACATTTAACACAATTAAGCACATAGTAATTGGTTAATGAAACTTTGACTCACTTCTAGCTGGGAGGCAACTTCAATATTGTGTAATTTGATGATTGTCCACATGAGGGTAGCACCTGCTCAGTACACCCATGACTGACAGCAGGATGATCCTGGAGTTGTCAACTAAGTTAATCAGTCATCACCCTGCTAGGACTGCCCTTGGGTTTCCCTTGCTCAGTCCCTAACAGACTATCTCTGGAAGGTTCCTTCTCTGGGTTTTACACATGGCGTACTTTCCCCCCAGAAGCAGTGCAGGTGGCAATGCTCAAGAGCAGGGATAGATTCAGAAGGATGGCTCTAGAGCAGGTTAGGATCCCAGAGAGACTGTCATTGTCCATGTCAGTTACCAGGCCAGACTGCAGAGACAGTAATATGTACTGTACCAGTGGGCCTTTTATCTGCTCTCCTATAATAATTACACTGGCTGAAAGAGGATTTTGTCCCATACCAGAGGGCTCCTTTTCTGCCCAGAATCAAGGATCTTACGACCCTGCTGTGTCATTACAGAGGCCCCTTTCTACAGACCAGGGTTTCAGGGAGAGCAGCAGACGTGTGGAGACCACCAGTGACACTAAAAGGCTGAAAGGGGGAGGAATGAAGAGAGGGTAAGCCCTGTCAGATTTAGAGGAGTGTGGGATTGAGAACACTGAGCATGCACCTCATTTCTCAGCCCATTAACAAAGGATCATGAAGACCGAAGAAAAACCAGCCTGGGTGAATCCCCTCAGTCCCTCCAGCCCAGTATCTGACTCTAGCCTGCCTCCTAGAAATGGATATGCCCCATAATCCCTACTCCACCATGATGTAATTCACAAAACCAGGAGTGGTCCCAAATAGTCCAGCTCCACTTGTGGACTTGAAATCACACCTGGGAAATTAAAATGAGAAAGTCTACCTCTTCCTCCTCCACTAACAGCCAAATTAATATTTCCAGCAGTTTCTATGAAGGTTTTTAGAAGCCAAGAAAAGTTTAGTTGATAGTGGGAGACCTTGACAGACTGTATTACTTCCCAACCAATAAACTCCACTGACTCCTTATCACCTGCAGAATCAAATATGAAATCTTCTGCTTGGCCTTCAAGGCTCTTCACAACCTCGTGCCTCCTACTCTTCCAGCCTTCTTACTCTATATGTTCCCAGAACCCCAGCACTCTGCTATCCAGTGACACCAGCCTTCTTGTTCTTCCTCCCATAAATCTCTCCCTCTTCCTATTCTGGGCACTCTCTGGCTGTCCCTCATGCTTAGAATCCTCTTTGTCCTCACCTCTGCCTCCTCACATCCCTGTCTTAATTCAAGTATCATTACATATTCCACAGAAAGCCTTTCCTGATCCCTCTTGATGTTAGTGACTTCTCTTTTTTATGTCCACTTTATCTGACGGCCATCTCCAGTTCTCCTGATCTACATCTTGTGACTGGACCCAAATAGTTTCAGAGGACAAACTGAGGGTGGTGATTATACATAGCATTTCCTCACTGAAATCCAGTTCACTTACATGTCATTGAATCACCTCTCTCATGTCATGGTCTTTGAGAACGAAGGAAAAATTTCAACCTCTGTAAATAGTAGGAAGAGCTACTCCAATGGGGACACAAATGGAACTGGCCAATTGGGCAGAACAGTTTCTTTCCATCTTTCCTTCCCTCCCTCTTTCCTTCCTTCCTTCCATCTTTCTTTCCTTTCTTCCATCTTTCTTCCCTCTTCCCTTTTCCTTTCCTTTCCCTTCCCTAGCCTGAATCATTCATTTTGCATTGCCTTAGTGAAACTGAGATCTATTAAAGACCTTTGCTTAAAAAATCAAGTTCTCCCACTGAATCCAGGGCCATCTCCAGTCATACTGATCTATATCTCACCATTGGATCCAGATGGCTCCTGAGGACAAAGTGAGGGTGATGACTTTGCACAGCCCTCCCTCACTTACAACCAATTCACTTGCTTATCATCACCTCCCTGGTGTCATGGTCTTCCTTGAGAATGAAGGACAAACACCAACAACAGTAACAACCAATTTATCGTGTATTTATCTTGATTGTATGGAGTTGTTTACCCCTTGTCTCCCCCATTGGACTGTGAGCTCCTTGAGAACAGAAAATGTCTTTTGCCTTCCTCTCTATCCTTGGCATCAGCACAGTGCCCAGCAGACAGTGGTGTTAATAACTGCTTACTGACATACTGGTTGCAGACTCAGTCCTTAGAGGAGCAGCTGTATGAGGTCCTTGAGCCCTGAGGAAAAGGAGAAAGGAAGCAAAGGACCTAAGGGAGAGTTAGTTAGGAGGGAAGCCTGTCCTAATCCTTCCTTTGTCCTGGGCCCTACCTGGGCTCTTTGGGGAGCAGCTACTCTGCAACTTACCCGGGGCATGTCTGCCTGCAGCCTCTTGGGAAGTCAGCACCAACAGGGTCACAGCCAGAACCTCTGTCTAGATGCCCCAGGGGAGGAAGACACACAGTATCCTGGAGACAAGATGAATCTAAAAGACTCAGAGAGATATAACAGCCAGGATGGCCTTCACTTCATGGAACTAGCCCCTACATCTCCCAGACTAAGAATTTAACGACTCTCTTGTCTGCCCCTGGGTTGGGAAACCTCAGAGCTGAGTGAGCCAGTTAGCAATAGCAATGAAGTGCATCATTTGTTCCCAGGCAGAGGTTCCTTTTCGGGGCCTTTTATAATACTTAAGAGTTTTTTTGATGAAGAAACAAAAAAAGGTCACAGGAATCATTGAATCTCAGGGAAGGAGGGGGCCCCAGAGGTCATGTCTTGTTTGGACTATTGCAATCGTCAAATGTTAGGGTGCTGAAGCTGAGCTGCTAGTGGAGGTCAGTGAAAGTCTTCTCTATTGTAGTGGGTCCCATAAAACAGGAGGACAAATTTTCCTATATTTTGGAAAAGGGAAGATGAACATGTACATAAGCTACGGTTCAATGAAAAAGCAAAACAAGCTATGATATTTGATTTTGATGAAATATTATTGTGCTGTAAGAAATGGGAAGGTTAATAATTTCAGAAAATCATGTAAAGACAAGAAATGATACAAAATGAGGTGAGCAGAACCAGGACAGCACTGCAAATACTAACAAGAATGTTGTATGATGAAGAATTGTGAATGACTTTAGCTATTCTCAGCAATATAATGATCCAATCCCAAAGGACAAATAATGAAACATACTATTAGACTCCAGAGGAAAAAAACCTGAAACTATCTGAATATAGATTGAAGCATGCTATTTTCATGTTCTTTCTTCCTCTCCTTCCTTCTTTCTTTCTTTTTATTTGAGTTTTCTTATACTAACAGGGAAATGTTTTACATGATGGCACACGTATATCAAATTGCCTACATTTTCAGGGAGGGGGGAAGGGAAGGAGTGAGAGAGGGAGGGATTGAATTTAGAACTCAAAAAATTTTTCAATGATTATAAAATTGTTTTTATTAGGTAAATGGGAAAAGATTATATTAAACAAAAGTAATCAGGAAACCAACTTTTTTTCTAAAGTTGTCATTCCCTAGACTACAAATAGTTGCAGGGGAAAGTCAACCCAATGATGTTATATGGAATGACAAGGAGAGAAACAGAGAGCAATCTCACACAGAAGACCATTGTAGAAATTCCTATTATTTCTAGTATGGTTAAGGAAAACATGGAGTCAATTTCCCATGCCTGTGTGTAATTCCAAAGGATGTTCTTCCAAGGATGCCTCCTTGATGTTCTCTGTACATATCTCTACAAGTAATTTCCCCAAAGTTTATGCAGCCAAATGAAGATAACCCCTTACACAGCTATGCAACATCTCACTCAGTATTCTTTTCACCAGTCAGAAGTCATATGTCCATCCACAGAAGCAGCATGGAGCACAAAGCTGTCCCTCCTGCACTTTTTTTATGCCCTTTTCAAACTTTCTCCACCAGGATGGGAGCCAAGTCACAGTTATTATGACTGGAGTGTGAAGGAAGATCTGATGGGGGCTGAGAAACCCCAGTACAAGAAGTGATATGGACAGAAATTTGAGCTTTCATTGTCTCTTAAAAGTTCAGAGTTAATGCTGGAGTCACTTCTGGTAAGAAGCTATCATCAGGTTTCAGAAAAGAAAAATCTGAGAAGGCCCATGCTGAGATCTGTCTCAATCACAAATGCCATTTAATGAAATATCTCCACTTGTGGTTCCAAACACAGCAGAAAAAGGTCTGATGCAGGGAAGAGGGAGGAGGATTTCATATATCCCCTCTCAGTAAGTAGGATGAATGCCATCAGTCTTTGCTGATATCTGTATCTGTATGTAACCATATACTTTTCTCTCTCCATACTCTACTTATGCATGCCCAGCTATGTCTTCCTTAAACTATCCCCCAGGCCTTATCCCTCAGGGTCATGGATTCCATCTACAAAGCCTCTAATCCCACTCAGGAAGGGAGGAACCAAATAGTTCTCTTTCAGATACACTGAAGGGCTGGTGGATCCTGAGCTTCCTGAGTAGGGGGAAAGTTGCAGATTGAAGAACAAGCTTTGAGGAAGATGTTAGGGGAAAACCTTTCCATTCTGCCTTAGAAGGGAGAAAGCTTGGGATCTGAAAGGGATCTGGAGGAGTGGGGAATCAACAGTTCCATATGAGTGTGAAGCAAGGTCTACAGTAGAGACAGAGAACATAGAGAGATTTGGAAACCAGATAACTGTATTTCTCTAGCCAACTCCTAGGGCAAGATGTGACAATAGCATGGCTAGCTCCTTGCTGGATGACTGAATGCCAGTGATTGTGAATGACAAGACAGAAAGTGTAAGAAAGATGAGCCCAAGCTCAGACCTGCTCACTCATGGAAGGGAGCTGGGTCCAGAGTCTATCTTCAACAGCATCATCAGCATCAGAACCAGCATTCAATATTTACAAGGTGATTCTGTTCAGTGACTCAGTGAGTCATTATCACTTATCACTATGGTGACTAAGGACTGAGGGTGGAAAATGGGGAAATTCTTACCTGAGTTTGGCCTTGAAGACAGAAAAAGAAGTCCCATACATGTCAAGACCATGAGATAATTCTATCTCAATGACAAATTTAGAGAGTCTCATGCCCATTGCAAGCTTTACCCAGAGGCCTGATCATCTTCATAGCTTCTGAAACACATTGAGACCCAGGCATCTTTTTGCAATTCTTCTTCTCTTATCTCTTCCCCTTTATAATCTTGTCTCTTTATGACTTCATGTTCCTCCCAAACCAGCTTCTGTTTTTCAGGCCTTTCCACACTCTTCCCACCATGACTCCCCAACCATTCATTCCAATCATGCTACTTCTGTCCAAAGTTGGACAGGAGGAGGGATTGTGAATGAAAGACTTCATGTAGAGGGAGAAAAAAAATGGATTACTGGGGGAGTAGTAAATAACTAAATAAAGGAGAAAAAGATAAAGAAATTAGAAAGTTAAATAAAACTCTAAAAATGGATATGGTGGACAATTTGGAGAAGAGGTGGAGTTTGAGGTGAAAAGAGCTGGTGGGAAGATAGTTGCCTTAAAATAAATAAAAGAAAGCTGATTATCCAGATGAAGTAATACCTTAAGAATGGAAGAGGAAAAACAGCCCCAAAACTGAATTCAGAGAAAAAGACACAAATGCTGTTGAAGGTGGAGAAAATCCTGTGGCCCTACTGACCAGGTTCAAACTGCTGTTCTATAACCTCACCTACAGTGTCATTGTTGAAAGGAGATTCTTTTATACCTTACTTAGCTCACTCACCACTTTTGTTCCTCAGGATATTTTCTTCCTTCCTCAGCCTTTCCATAGTTTGGCCAACCATGATGTCTTAGTTGAAAACTTGCCCTCATACTACGAAAAAAAAATTGAAGTCACTCACAGAGAGCCCTCAGTTCTTCCTTCCTCATCTCCCATCTCCAGGCACTTTCTGCCACTATCCCCTCCTTCAACCCACCTGACATCATGAAGAAGTCCTCCTCCATGTCAAGGCCAACATGTCAACATTCCTAAGTGATCCCATTTCGTTCTCTCTTTTTCAGTAGATGGACCATCCTATCATCACAACCCTCCCATTTATCTTCAGCCTCTCCCTATCTCCTGACTGCTTCCCTGCTGGTTAAAAGTAAGCAAAAATGGCCAGAGAATGGGCGTGACCCTGCCACTTGCTGTCCTAGAAGCTCCCTCATGGATTGTGGGAGGGAGGTGCAATCAGGTGGCCTCAGGCAGCCAAAGGGACCTTTTCATTCCCAGTACCTGGGAATGAAAAGGCAGTGACTAGGATGGGCCATTCACCTTTGCTACTTGGCACTGCCTAGGTCATAGGGAGCCCAGCTCTGTGAGGTGAAAGAGGGCATGTCTTGAGAAAATAAGTGTAGTCTTTGTTATTGCTGCAGAGAACTGGAGTGAAGACTCCAGCAAAGGAAGTTGGGTTTGCAATGAGGGAAACTGTCAAGGCAGTTTGAAAGGTCAGCAAATCTCCACCATGGATTATCCCCCTTGTTTGTTTTCCGGTGGTCTGTGCTATCTCCACTCTGCCTTGACTGGATGTGGAAAGAGGGTACCTTTTATATCCTAACCAGAGTTTGTGAAAACACCCTTGAGTCTCTATATGCAAAAAAGAACTCATGTGAGTATCAGGACTCATATGAGGCTCTTCTCAGGGGCCAATAAACTAGATTAAGACATTCTGACTAAGATGATCCCTGGGGACTGAGTTTTCTTGTTTTATGAATTTTAAGTTGGTGCCTCAGAAACAAAGAAAAGTTCGTATTGAGTGACTAATAGAGCTTTAGCTACATTTGGTAGCAAAGAGATTCCTCTCTCTCCCCCAAAATTAGATTCCCTGAAGCCAGGAGAAAACTCCAAGCCCTGGGAGGTGGCAGAGAGGGCAAAAACTCACAGCTTGAATGCTTTCAGGGTTCCTCACCTTCCTCTGATCTTGTGTCTGCCCCACTAGTCTCTGGAGAAGGTGTCGATTGAAGGAGGCAATGAGGAGGGTCTGACTGAGGCTGAAGAGGTGTTAGGCACCATCCATGAGAAAAACCTAGAAAACGTCATTCTGAGATGAATGGGTGCTGTCATTCACAAATGTACTGCGATTGTCTTGAGCATTGAAGTGGCAAAGGTTATGCCCACCCTGGTGTCCATTGCCTCATTCCAGACATACCTCATAAGGGAGAAAATATAAGCCTACAGGAACGACTCATCCCATGCCTGACTGTGTGTTTGCTTGGAAGGTGGACATGATCTGTCTGTAGGCCCAAAAAGAGACCATGAAGGTGAATGAGAATGGCTTAGAGGCAGACTGAGAGACTGGAGCCTGAGTCTTTCACTTCAGTCTAATCATTCCCCTCTTGGGGGATGGCAAAGACCCCATGTCTCCAGTGTGCCTGTCTCCAATCAATTAATCAAGATTGAATGAATGCATGTGTGAATGAGACAGTGAGTGACTGGAGAGTAACATGGGCTGAGAGAGTGAGAAACCAGATGGTAGCACTGAAGTTACTGAGCTAGAAGAGGGGTCAGTGCCTGATGTTAGGAGGACTCTTAGCAAGAATCAATGAATGACAAGTTATTGAGGAAGGGCCTGATTCACCTTAACCTTTTAACTCTCACACAGATAACAGAAAACCAACTCTATAAGACAAGTGATTTTTATACTGTGTGAGGGCTGAATGAGAAAGGGAAAGGAAAATGGAATAAGCCCCTACTATGTGGTAGGCATTTTGCTAAGTGCTTTAGAAATACTGCTCTGTTAAATCCTCACAACAATCCTATGAGGTTGTGATTGACTGTTATCCTCATTTTATGCTTGAGGAAACTGAGGGAAAGAGAGGATGAGTGATATGTTCAGGCTCACACAGAAGCACAACAGGGCTCCTCAACATGAACTTCACCTTACAATAAGAGAAAGTATCCTGATGTTACATTAAAGGTTTCAAATGAACTTGATCCCTCAGCATATTCCTGCCATTGTGTTTTCTAGGGTGGTCTGCTATCTCCAACCTGTTTTGGTTGCAAGAATGTGGTTTCTTAATGTGATACCTGTGGTAGAAGAATGAGGAACTCTGAGGGTAGGCAAAGGGGAAGCCCTGGGAGATGTGAGGCTGCCCAAAGAGCAAGGCCTGCTCTTCCCTGGGGGCCAAAGAGGAAACAGCTGCTGCTCTGAGCTGAATTCACTGAACAGATCAGGGAAGTCTTTGTTCAGGGCTGAAGCACTGTGAGAAAGGGAAGCTTTTATACCACTGACAGCAATTATCTCCAATATCTTTGGGCTCCAAGCTGCTGATGGTGAGAGTGAAGTCAGTCCCAGACTCATAGCCCCTGAACTTGGCAGGCACTCCAGATTCCAGTCTGGTAGTCCCATAGATGAGGAGCCTGAGGACTTGGCCAGGTTTCTGCTGGTATCAGTTTAAGCGTTCATCTCTATTAAACCCTTTAAAGGAAAGGGCTCTCACTGGCCTTGCAGCTGATGGTGACTCCTTCTGGAGATCTGGATAAAGAAGATGGAGACTGGGTTAGTACAGTGACCCCATTGTAATCTAGAAATTCAACAGAATTACATAAATTCAAAAATGTGTCAATGCCCAAGTCAAAGAATATGAAGAACACAACTTGTGGAGACCAAGGAAGCCCGAAATTAGTGACCATTGGCTCCATTTGCTTCAAAAAGAAAGCCATGATCCAGCTTCCCCACCAAATTCGCAGTGCTCGCAATCTGGAACCAAGTCATGCTTGTAACGCCTGTTTTCCCTTACTCTGCCTAAGCTTGCTCATCCACCTGTAGGGGACTTAAAAGTTTTTCATCCTGGAAAAACTATGATCTTCCAAACCCCTTTACTACTCTCTTGTTTCTTGCCCTGAACCTAGAGCACCAGGAGCCAAAACAGCTGGCAGGGAAAGACCATCCTGGCACTTGCAGACCTGTAGACAAATCACCCTGAGTAGAGAGTAACACAGGTAGCGAAAAGGATGCCTTTGTGTCCCAAGCAGAGCCTGTCAAAGTTCCCTTGGGTCTCAAAATGAGAAACAATACCAGACAGCAGATTTTAATGTGTGCCTGATTTCAGAGACCTTATAATGGAGGCATCATCAAACCAGCTCAGACTGACCATTCTGTTCATTCTCCCACCCGCTAGCATCATCATAAAAAAAAATCTCATATTTACCTTGTATATTAATACCTGTGTACATATTATTTCTTCTGATTAAATTTGAACTTCTGAAGAACAGGGACTCTCTTTTTTTTCTCCCCCCCCCTCCAGATTCTGCCACAGTATCTGGTCCTTAATAAATGTTTATTAATGACTTATTGATATCTGTGCTCAAACCTGTGACCTCATGGGGGGTCAGAGACAAAATGGTAGATTAAAACAGGGATTTGTTTGAGGTCTCCACCAAAGCCCTCCATGTACCTATAAAAAAGACCCTAAACAAATTCTAGAGCTTCAGAACCCACAAAATGGCAGAGTGAAAAAAATTTCCAGCCCAAGGCAACTAGGAAGGTTGATAGGGGAGATCTGTTGCTCTGGTCTGATAGAAGAGTGTAGTCCAACCTGGACCAAGCTGGCACAGACAGGGCAGGAGCAGGCCTCATGGAACTGAATCTCTGGCACCTGTGGTGGTTTCCAGACTTATCAACCCATAGACACCAAAGACAACTTAGAAGCTCAATGGGAAAGGTCTGTAGGACATGGGTGATAGAGGAGCAAAGTCTGAGCTCCAAGGCAAAAGTGGTAGTGACAGTGGCAGTGGCTGCTTCTGGAGCTCTTAACCCACAGATGATGGGGATCCAGTAGCTTCTGGGAGGTAGATTGCAAGTATCTCTTTGGTGGTATTGAGGCGGGATTCTTTTGCTTTGATCAATCTGGGTGGCATTCCTGGGGTGACAAGTTGTGCTGGCATGGCAGACTTATGATGGCAGTAGAGAAGGAATCCTTCTCACAGCTTCAAGGAAGAAAAGAGTGCTATGATCACTCAGAGACCAGAGTACAGCCCAGGAGAAGTGTAAACACCTCTCCTTTCATCATACAATCTTGGAAGAACTGTAAGTTTACAGGTCCCTAGAAATATCTCTGAAAATAGTTGCACAAAATCCCTGAAGATTGGAATATGTGAATATCCTTCACATTGGAATCAGAGACCTACCTTAACAAAGAGTTAAAAAGTCAGATAAGGGACTGGGAAAATGAGAAAACAGAAGGGGGAATCTGACTATAGAATCTTACTTTGGTGACAAGCAAGATCAAATCATACAACCAGAAGACAACAAAGTGAAAGCTCCTATATCCAAAGAAAAATATGAAGACCATGGAAGAGCTCAAGAAGAATTTTGAAAATCAAGTAAGAGAAGTACAGGAAAAATTGAAAAGAGTAATGAGACTGATGAAAGAAAATCATGAAAAATGAATAAACAGCTTGCTAAAGTAGACACACACAAAAAATGCTGAAGCAAATAAGAACTTAAAAAATAAACTAACCTTAATGGCAAAAGAGGTCCAACAAGTCAATGAACAGAAGAATACCTTAAATATTGGTCAAACAGAATTGGCCAATGGAAAAATTGTCCAAATTGAATTGGTCAAATAGAAAATGAGATCCAAAAGTTCACTGAAGAAAAAAATTCCTTGAAAATTAGAATGGAGCAAATAGAAGCTAATGACTATGAGAAATCTAAAAAAAATTATAAAACAAAACAAAAAGAATTGAAAATAGAAGTCAATGTGAAATATTTCACTGGAGAAAAACAACTGACCTGGAAAACAGATCCAGGAGAGATAATTTCAAATATTTTTAATAATTTAAAAGTCATTGGACTACCTGAAAGCCATGATGGAACAAAACAGCCTAGACATCATCTTTCAATAAATTTTCAAGGAAAACTACACTGACATACTAGAACCAGAGGGGAAAATAGATATTGAAAGAATCTACTCATTACCTTCTGAAAGAGACCCCAAAAGGAAAATGCCTAGGAATATTGTTGCAAATTCCAGAGTTCTCAGGTCAAGGAGAAAATATTGGAGGCAGCTAGAAAGAAACAATTCAAGTACCATGGAAACGTAATCAGAAGAGGGATCAGAGGGCTTGAAATATGATATTCCAGATGTCAAATGACCTAAAATTAAAACCAAGAATCACCTACCCTGTATAATTTGTCAGGGGAGAAAATGGACATTCAATGAAGTAAAGAATTTTCAAGCATTCTTGATGAAAATACCAGCGCTGAATAGAAAATCTGACTTTCAAATACAAGAATCAAGACATGAAAGGTAACCACAAAAGAGAAATTATAAGCAAATTATTAAAGTTGAGCTGCTTAAGTTCCTACATGGAAAGATAATATTTGTAACTCGAGTCCTTTCTCAGTGTTAGGGTATTTGGAGGAAATGTGTATGTGTATGTGTGTGTGTGTGTGTTTGCCTGTGCGTGTGTGTAGATATAGATAGATATCTATAGAAATGGACACTGAAAACTAAAAATTGATTAAGAACTAATAATAAAAAGATTGTGACATCATGAGCAAATAAGATATTTTTGATATAGTGCAAGATGCCCCCAGATGTGGATAAACAGAACCCCATTCTTATTCCACAGCTGAGACTAGTCCCCTTGCCTCCATTACAAACATTTCCAAACCCTTCAGAGCTGCTTGCAAGAAAAGAGGAGCTTACCAGTCTTTAGGTTCTGTGCTGACTAGCTTTGCTCATGAACCTGACCCAATACCATCTCTAGAGGTGTGGTGATTAATTAATGATAACTGAGGAAACAATGTGATCTATATGAGTTATTAGCAAAATCAGCCTGATAAGTGGGAAAATGTATTCTCTAGTCAGTCTAAAGACCCTGAATAGAGTAAAATAATTTTTATGTATTAAAAACAATCAAATGAAACCACTTAATTGTATGATAGCAGTCAGTCAGGATACAAGCCAAAGTACGAAATTAATTAATATGATTTTTAATCAGAGGAAAGATTGGAGGTATTTCAAGTTTGGAGGAGGTAAGAAAGAGTTTTGGTTGAGTTGTGAGGAGAATGAGTAGATTTAGGGTAGATTTCCTTTTCCCAGAAGTGAGACTGATTGATTGCAGCCATCTGTATTTATGAAACAATAGATGGCTAATATCATCTAACTTCCTAAGAATGACTTGCAAAAAACAAGATAAAAGAGAATATATGTGATAGTACAACATGAGGTGAGTATTTATGAGAGAGAATCTAATTGGCTCCCTTAATTACCACACAAAACTAACTCCATTTTGTACCTGGCCTTCACTTGATCTCATCAGTAGACAATGTAGAAAATTAATGATGCAGTTGGGAAGGTCAACTTGAGATTTGGGAAGGGCTAAGAGGACATCCTGAAAAATTTAGAGTACAGTCCCATTCTTTTATTTGGTTAAATCTTTGTGCCTAATTTGAGGTTTTTCAAGTGAAGATCACTGTCTCAAAAGCAGGAGTTACTACCTGTGAAGAAAAGAACATAAGCAATTATCAAGAGATATTTTGCTCAACTGTATGCCAATGAAACTGACATTCTAAATTAAATGGATCAATATCTACAAAAGTCTAAATTGCTGTAATGATCATTTAAATGGGAAGATCTTTCTCATTCATTAATAGGCCTATGTGACCTGCTTAAATCACATGGAAGTCTAAGTTAGATGCGCTGGGAGGAGCTTGGTGAATAAGTAGAATATGAAGAGTGGAGTAGAACTGGGACAAAGTTGATGAGAGCAATTGGGAGGGAGGAGAAAGGACACTGGAAGGCACAGGTGGTCTTGTAAGTGTTTGTTTGTGGAAAGTCCCCAGCATGGGGCAGGGGAAGGTTTGGGAATGACTTTGTCTCCTGCAGTGCTAATGTGTACTGACTTCTTGGTTTCTATAATGGATTTGGTTTTCTGGTGTTGGGATTTGGCTTTCTGATCTCTGAAGAAATATTTTTGTCTTCTGCTTTCTACATGGAGAGTTTGTTATGTTTTGTGATTCATTTGTGATTGTGCCACAATATTCATATTCATAGTTTCTGTGAGTATTGCTTAGGTGATACAATTGCTCATATGAACAGAAGAGTGTGTGTGTACGTCCTTCATTGCCAAAGAAGATCACAAGAGCAAACAATACTTAAATAACCCCCTCCCAGAAAAACAAATCGAATAAGCCATGAAAGATCTCCCTCTGATAAAGACCCAGGGCCAGATGGATTTATAAGTGACTTTTACCAAAATCTTGAAAAATAGATTTCAATATTCTACAGACTGTTCAGAAAAAATAAAATTCCTCCTATGACAAAAATGTACCCTTGATTCTACAACAAGAGAGAGAGGCAAAACAGAGAAAGATGATTAAAGACCAATTTTCCTGATGAATATTGAAACAAAAAATTGTTCAATAGAATTCTAGCAAGGAGACTGCAACAACATACTACAAAGATCATGCACTATAACCAAACTGCAATTACACCAAGAATTCAGGACTAGTTCAATATTATAACAATAAGCAAAATTCAAGTCTGCTGTGTGTTGCATTTGATAGTGACTGAACACCCACAAGAGTGTAATAGACTGTACCAAGGAACAAAATCATGAGATTGTTTCAATAGAAGTAGAAAAATCTTTTTACAAAATAAAACACCCATTCCTGCTTTAAACATATAGAAAACATAGAAATAAATGGAGCTTTTCTTAAAAATAAAGAATATCCATTTAAGAGCAAAATCAAGCATTATTTTCCTTTTTTAATTAATTTATTTAACTTTTAACATTCCTTTTCACAAAATTTTGGGTTCCAAATTTTCTCCCCATTTGTCCCCTACCCCCACCCCAAAACATCGAGCAATCTGATTGCCCCATCACCAATCTTCTCTCTCTTCTATCATCCCTTCCTTCCCTTGTCCCCATCTTCTCTTTTGTCCTGTAGGGCCAAATAACTTTCTATACCCCTTTACCTGTATTTCTTATTTCTTACTAGAGAGAACAGTACTCAACAGTTGATCGTAAAACTTTGAGTTCCATCTCCTCTTCATCCCTCCCTCCCCACACATTCCTTTTGGAAGGCAAGCAATTCAATATAGGCCATGTCTGTATAGTTTTGCAAATGACTTCCATAATAGTTGTGTTGTGTAAGACTAACTATATTTCCCTCCATCCTATCCTGCCCCCCATTGCTTCTATTCTCTCTTTTGATCCTGTCCCTCCCCAAGAGTGTTGACTTCTAATTGCTACCTCCTCCCATTGCCCTCCCTTCCATCATCCTCCCTACCCTGCTTATCCCTTTCTCCCCCACTTTCTTGTATTGTAAGATAGGTTTTCATGCCAAAATGAGTGTCCATTTTATTCCTTCCTTTAGTGGAATGTGATGAGAGTAAACTTCATGTTTTTCTCTCACCTCCCCTCTTTTCCCCCAAACTAAAAAAGTCTTTTGCTTGCCTCTTTTATGAGAGATAATTTGCCCCATTCCATTTCTCCCTTTCTCCTCCCAATATATTTCTCTCTCACTGCTTAATTTCATTTTTTAAGATATGATCCCATCCTATTTAATTCACTCTGTGCTCTCTGTCAGTCTGTCTGTTTATGTGTGTGTGTGTGTTTGTGTGTGTGTGTGTGTGTAATCCCACCAACTACTCAGATACTGAAAAGTTTCAAGAGTTAAAAATATTATCTTTCCATGTAGGAATGTAAACAGTAGACTTTAGCAAGTCCCTTGTGACTTCTCTTTGCTGTTTACCTTTTCATAGTTCTCTTCATTCTTGTGTTTGAAAGTCAAATTTTCTTGTCAGCCCTGGTCTTTTCTCCAAGCATGCTTGAAAGTCCCCAATTTCGCTGAAAGACCATTTTTTCCTCTGAAGTGTTATACTCAGTTTTGCTGGGTAGGTGATTCTTGGTTTTAGTCCTAGTTCCTTTGACTTCTGGAATATCATATTCCATGCCCTTCGATCCCCTAATGTAGAAGTTGCTAGATCTTGTGTTATCCTGATTGTATTTCCACAATACT
>CM052671.1:196990663-197013555 GCA_028533205.1 Lagorchestes hirsutus
GGTTCTAGAATATCAGGGCAGTTTTCCTTGATAATTTCATGAAAGATGATGTCTAGGCTCTTTTTTACATCATGGCTTTCAGGTAGTCCCATAATTTTTTAATTGTGTCTCCTGGATCTATTTTCCAGGTCAGTTGTTTTTCCAATGAGATATTTCACATTATCTTCCATTTTTGCATTCTTTTGGTTTTGTTTTGTGATTTCTTGGTTTCTCACAAAGTCATTAGCCTCCATCTCTTCCATTCTAATTTTGAAAGAACTATTTTCTTCAGTGAGCTTTTGAACCTCTTTTTCCATTTGGCTAATTCTGCTTTTGAAAGCATTCTTCTCCTCCTTGGCCTTTTGAACCTCTTTTGCCAATTGATTTAGCCTATTTTTCAAGGTGTTATTTTCTTCAGCATTTTTTGGGGTCTCCTTTAGCCAGGTGTTGACCTGATTCTCATACTTTTCTTTCATCTCTCTCTTTTCTCTTTCCAGTTTTTCCTCCACCTCTCTAACTTGATTTTCAAAATCCTTTTTGAGCTCTTCAATGGCCTGAGCCCATGGTATATTTATTTTGGATGTGTGAGACACAGAAGCCTTGACTTCTATGTCTTTCCCTGATGGTAAGCATTGTTCTTCCTTTTCAGAAAGGAAGGGAGGAATTATCTGTTCACCAAGAAAGTAATCTTCTACAGTCTTATTTTTTTCCCTTTTCTGGGCATTTTCCCAGCCAGTGACTTGCCTACTGAGTTTCCTTTCCACCCCTACCACACCTCCAGATCTGCCCAGCCAGCACTTGGGGTCTGATATTCAAATGCTGCTTCCCAACCTCAGGGCTTTGGGCTGGGATGGGACTGCTATTCAGTGTGAGATTAAGTTCAGGTGCTTGGGTAGGGGCAGGGCCGCCTCATGGAACTCAGTTCCCTCAGAGGGTTTATGCAGAGGCCTTCAACAATGGATCCAGGCTCCTGGCTGCTTGGGGAGTCCCCATCCGCTGCCACCCCCGCTCCTGCCTCCCGAGGGGGCCCAAGCCATGGGAACATCCCACTCCCCTCTCGGCCACCCAAAAGACTCTCTCACCAACCCTTGTCACCCGTGGTGGAGGGACCTGTGTGGCTGCTGGAGATTCCATCCCTGAAGTCTGCTCAGTTCTGCTCCTCTCAGTGCCACACGGCCGTGGCAGGGCTGGGCTCCACTCGCTCTGGGTCTGGAGTGTGATGGACCTTTCACGTGAGGTTTTCAGGCCTCTCTGAAGCAGAAATCTTCTCCACTCCGTTGTTATGTGGCTTCCACTGCTCCAGAATTTGTTGGGAGTTCTTCTTTACTGGTATTTTATGGGCTGGGGGTTTGGAGCTAGCATATGTGTGTCTTTCTACTCCACCATCTTGGCTCCTCCCCTCAAGCATTATTTTCAATGAAGAATGATGACAAGCCTTTCCAGTAAGATGGAGGGGGAAATAAGGATGACCATTATCACCAACGTTACTCTCCTAATGGAAAAGCTAACGATAACAATAAGATATGAAAAAGAAATTGAAGGATTAAGCAAAAACAACAAGGGGACAGAACAGTCACTTTTCAGAAATAATATTATGGTTTACTTGGAGAATGCTAGAGCACCGACCAAAAAACTGGTCAAAGCAATTAACTGCTCCAGGAAAAGTGGCAGGATATAAAATAAACCCACACAAATGATCACTGTTTCGGTACCTTACCACTAGAATCCAGCAGGAAGAGATTAAAAAATAGAAATTCTATTTAAAATAATGACAGATATAATATTCAGGAGTCTCACTGCCAAGATATACAGGAATTTTATCAACATGGTTACAAAACAACCTCATGAAAATAAAGACATGCCAAAAACAGGAGAAAAACTTGTTGTGTGTGAGTAGACCAGACCAACATAATTGAAAATGATAATACTATTTAAATCAATTTACTTAGTCAGTTCCATACCAATTAAATCACTAATCTTACTTCTACCCAAAACCACACTACCTTTTTTAAAGCAAGATAAAAAATGTTGAAATTCATCTAAGGGAACAAGAGGTAAAGAATTTCAAGGCAATCAATCAGAAAAAAGGAAAGAAAGGGGGCTTCCCAGTTCCAGACTCCAAATTATACTAAAAACCTGTAATTATCAAAAAAAGAATAGTTGATCAAAGAACAGATTAGTTACACAGTACCTGGAAGCAAATGAGCACAGTAACCTAGTGTTTAATGACCCCAAAGATCCCAGCTATTGGAACAAGAGCTCATTATGTATCAAAAAGTTCTTAGAAAACTTGAAAGCAGTTTGGCAGAAAATGAAAGTAGATCAACAAAATTTCAAAATATGTACGTGAATAAGACAAAAGGGTGACATCATATGTAAATTGATGGAGTATTGAAGCAATCACCTGTCAGACCTATGAACATATGAAGAGTTCATAACCAGACAAGAAATAGAAAGGTTCATGGGAAGTAAAATGAATATTTTTACTACATAAAATAGATAAGTTTGACCAGAATCAAAAACAATTCAGCTAAAATTAGAAGAAAAGTAGAAAACTGAGGGGAAATATTTAAAGTAAGTTCCTCTACTAAAGGACCATTTCTATTATAAGGGAATTAAGTAAAAATTATAATAACAGCCATTCTTCAACTGGTAGAATTCAAGGGATAGGAACAAGCAGTTTTCAGAGGAAGAAATCAAAGCTAGTAAGTTACATGAAAAAAATGCTCTAAATAATTAATAATTCAATCTATGTAAATTAAAACAACTCTTGAGATCCATACACCATACTTATCAGATTAGCTAACATAACAGAAAAAGAAAATGACAAATGATGGAGATGTGGGAATATAGATATACGAAAGCACTGTTGGTGGAGCTTTAAACTAGTCCAACCATTCTGGAGAGCAATTATATACCAAGCTCAAAAAAGTAAATAAACTGTACCAAAAGCTAATTGGTTGGTTATTGAGAACCCCTAGTTCCCTTCAAAACCACCTCCCTGTCTGAACTAGTGGACATGACCTGAAGGTTTTCATTTTTTCTGTTCTGAAACTTCCACATTGTGGAAACTTCCACAATCCATGTCTTGATTGACAAATGTCTCACCTGGATCAGGATTTCAAGCAGCTCCAGTTGTGATTCAATATCCTAACTATGCTGCCCCCATTTCCTCTCCTTACCTTGGTGATTTATGTGTCACTTTCATTTCCCAATTCTGGAATTACAGTAATTTCTTTATCTACTACTTCCATTTAGACTGCCTTACAGATAGCCTAGAACAGTGAGCCCTAAAATAACCTGGGAAAAGAGGGTCCTCCAGATCACTAGTCTTACTTCTACTTATTTTGATTATATTAAATTGAAAAGTTTTTGCACAGACAAACCCAATGCAACCAAGATTAGGAGGAAAGCAGAAAACTGGGAAAGAATTTTTGCAACTAGTGTCTGTGATAAAGGCCTCATTTCTTTTTATTTATTTATTTTTTTGGTACATGGATATCATTTTTTCTGATACAACACAACCTGTTCTCTCTGTCTATATATGTGTAAGTGTGTGTGTGTGTGTGTGTGTGTGTGTGTGTATACAATCCCTCTACCTACCCAAATACTGAGAAAAGTTTCAAGAGTATTAAGTATAAAGGAAAAAAAAACATATATATATATGTGTGTATATATATATACACACACACACACACACACACACACACACATATATATATTTTCTTTCCATGTTGGAATGTAAACAGTTCAGCTTCAGAAACTCTTTTATGATTTCTCTTTGCTGTTTACCTTTTCATGCTTCTCTTCATTCTTGTGTTGGAAAGTCAAATTTTCTATACAGCTCTGATCTTTTCATCAACATGAATGCTTCAAAGTCCTCTATACTGTTTAATGACCATTTATTCCCTTGAAGTATTGTATGCAGTTTTTCTGGGTAGGTGATTCTTGGTTTTAATCCCAGTTCCTTTGACTTCTGGAATATCCTATTACAAGTCCTTTGATCCCTTCATTTTGAGGGTGTCAGATCCTGTGTGATCCTGATTGTATTTCCACAATACTCAAATTGTTTCTTTCTAGCTGCTTGTAGTATTTTCTCCTTGATCTGGGAACTCTGAAATATGACCACAACGTTCCTAGGAGTTTCTCTCTTCAGGTCCCTTTCAGGAAATGATCAGTGGATCCTTTCAATATTTATTTTGCCCTCTGATTCTATAACATCAGGGCAATTTTCCTTGATAATTTCATGGAAGATAATGCCTAGGCTCTTTTCTTGATCATGGCTTTCAGGTAGTCCCATAATTTTTAAATTGTTTCTCCTGGATCTATTTTCCAGGTCAGTTGTTTTTCCAATGAGATGTTTCACATTATCTTCTATTTTTTCAAACTTTTGGTTTTGTTTTTTAACTGCTTGGTATATCTCATAGTCATTCATTTCCCTGAACTCATTTCTCTGTTTCTACAAACTATTTTGTTCAGTGAGCTTTTGAACCTTCTCCTCCCTTTGGCTAATTATCCTTTTTTAAAGTCTCCTTCTCTTCATTGACTTTTTGGACCTCTTTTTCCAATTGACTTAGCCTCTTTTTAAAGGTGTTATTTTCTTCAGCATTTTTTTGGTTCTCCTTTAGTAAGCTGCTAAGTCCCTTTTCAAGCACTTCTATTGCCTGAGCCCAGTTAAAGTTCCCTTTGGAGGCCCTGGAGGCAAGGGCCTTGACTTCCTCTGACAGTATGCCTTGTCCTTCCTCATCTGAAAGGATGGGAGGAGACACCTGTTCACCAAGAAAGTAACTTTCTTTGGTCTTTTTTTTCCCTTTTTAGGCATTTTCCCAGTCAGTTACTTGACTTCTGAGTTTCCTCTCCACACCCACCTGGCCTCCAGTTTCACCAAGCCAATACTGGGGGCTGAGATTCAGATGAGCTGCTCCAATCCCCTAAGAGCTTTAGGTGGAGACAGGGTCCCTATTCAGTGTGAGATTAAGATCAGTTGCTCAGGTGGGGGCAGGGTGGCCACACAGGGCTCAGTTCCCTCAGGGGCTTTACCATGAGGCCTTCAACAATGGATGAGGGCTGCTGTCTGCCTTGGGAGCCCCTATCTGCTGCTAACTGTGCTACTGCCACCTGAGGAGGCCTGAGTTATGGGGAAAACCTGCTCCCTTCTCGGTCACCCAAAAAACCTTCTCACAGACCCTTAGCTCCTATGAGTTGAGGGATCTGCGCTGCCACTGGAGATTTTGTTCCTGAAGCCTGCTTAGTCCTGTTCCTCCCAGTGCTGCACGACCAAGGCTGGGCTGGGCTCTGCTCTGTGTCTGGTGTGACAGACACTTCCTGTCGATCTTTCAGGTCATTCTGGGCTATAAATCTACTCAACTCCATCGTTCTGTGGCCTCTGCTGCTCTAGAATTTCTTGAGAGTCCTTCTCCACAGGTATTTTATGGGCTGTGGAGGAAGAGCTAGTGTATGTGCATCTTTCTACTCTGTTATCTTGGCTCTACCTCTTAAAGGCCTCATTTCTAAAATATAGAGAGAACTGAGACAAATGTACAAGAATACAAGTCATTCCCCAATTGATAAATGCTCAAGGGATATGAACAAGCAGTTTTCGGAGGAAGAAATTAAAGCTATCTGTAGTCCCATGAAGAAATGCTCCAAATCTCTATTGATTAGAGAGACACAAATCAAAACAGCTCTGTGGTACCATATCACACCTATCAGATTGACTAGCATGACAAAACAGAAAGATGATAAATGGTGAAAAAGATGTGCGAGAGTTGGACCATTAATTCAGTGTTGGTGGAGCTATGACCTGATTCAACCATTCTGGAGAGCAATTTGCAATTATGCCTAAAGGGATACAAAATGTGCATATTCTTTAATCCAGTAATATTGCTTCTAGGACTATATCCCAAAGAGATCGCAAAAATGGGAAAGGGTCCCACATGTACAAAAATGTTTATAGTAGCTCTCTTTGCAGTGACCAAGAACTGGAAATTGAGGGGATATCCATCACTTGGAGAATGGTTGAACAAGTTCTGGTACATGAATGTAATGGAATCCTATTGTGTTTTAAGAAATGATGAACAGAAAGACTTCAGAAAGGTCTGGAAGGACTTCTATGAACTGAGGCTGAGTAAAAGGAGCAGAATCTGGAGAACTTTGTACACAGTAACAACCACAGAGTGCGAGGAATTTTTCTGGTAGACTTAGCCTTTCATAGCAATGCAAGGACCTAAAAAATACCCAGTGGACTCGAGGCAAAATTCCTTCCACATCCAGAGTAAGAGCTATGAAACTAGATTGCAGAACAAAGCAAACTATTTTCTCTTGTGTTTTGTTTTGGTTTGATTTTTTTTTTCATGGTTTCTCCCATTCATTTTCATTCTTCCATGCAACAAGACTAAAGTGAAAAATATATTTAGTAAGAATGTATGTGCAGAACATATATAAGATTGCATACAGTCTTGGGAAGATAGGGGGGAGGCAGGGGAGAAGGAGATGGTAGGAAGGAGAAAAAAATCTAAAACTTATGGAAGTGATGGTAAAAAACTGAAAACAAATTTTTTTAAAAGGAAGAAAAACTTAAAGTTCCTGCCACAACAAGTGGTATAGTTATAAATGATGGAATAGAATAAATCCTGCATAGACTCCTGGGAATGTTTTCATAAAGCATGGCTCAGAACTATGAATAATTCCCGGAGATCAAGTTGGGATTTGTTGATTTCTGCTGAATGGACATTTACCATTATCTTTCAGAATAAACATTGATATTTATTTTTCAGTGCTTCATTCAGACTCTTTACCATTTTTTGTACCTACTCCTATAGGGACATTGAACCTTTACATTAATGAAAGAATACACCCCATGAATAAAGCACCTGCCTTAAGAAAGAAGCAAACCTTTCCTCTGCTACCTAACTATATTTATGGAAGGAGTTTCTCTTTCATTTTAAAATAGAAAAATGATATTACTGACAACTAATTCTTTACCAGTAAAATAAGAAAATGAAAATTTCTTCTTTAAAATCATGGGTCAATCATAGATTAGATTATTTGTCTGAGTTACAAACAGGAATTGCCAGAGAATATAGAAATCTAGATGTTACATAGAATTTCAGATAAGAATATTAGATGACTGATCAACATGTAAATATTTGTGTTTAATATCATTTGAGTTTTCTAGGTCTCAACTGACTCCAATATTTCATTTGGATTTCTAGTTAACTCAGAAGTACCATCAACTGAACAATATGAACTTATTCTAAATTTGGAAAGTGATATCTCACACAGATAATCTACCTATTTCCCTGTAGAACTGAATACAGTTAGTAGTGGGAATTTAAAGTAAATGTAGCTCTTGCTGAATTATATCCCTACATGAGTATATTCTAAGAACTCTCATACAATCATGATCTGTTGATGTGGATAACTCTGCATTGAATCTGTAAGACAAAGAATACCATTGAGAAAACCTGAAATCATACAAACTTCAAGAAGGACCACAAGATACCCTTTAGTGTAGTGAACTCAAAGTTCAAGGGGGATGGCAGGGAAAAAAGAGACAGTTTAAGCACCATGATCACTGAAAACAGAAAAGTCAACTTGAAACTGAAGTGGTAGGAAAGAAAGAAAGGAGCAAGCCATACAAGAGATAAGAAGTAACATCATGGTGACCCACAAAATCCAGAAGGAATAAGAATGAGTGCCAAAAGGGTTGAAATGAATAAATGAAGCAGCAACAGAGTGGAGAAGAAAAAAGTGAATGCTAGATCATATAAATAAACAGCAGAAGAGAGGCAAGTATATGCTCTTAACTACTATAGAGGATAAAATATTTATGCTTTTCTAGACATCTACAAAGAAAGGAAGAGATAAACCTTTAAAAGAAAAGAGAAATGGGTCATAAAAGGAAAGTGTCAACAAGCAGGTATAATGTTTAATATGCTGGTTGACTTTGTATGAAATCAAGACTCAGGAAAAAATGCACTTTAAATTCTTTGTTATTTTGTAGTAAAACACAGCTTGTATACACAACTGTGTTTGACAAACACATAAATTAACACTGCTACGAAGTTTTCTATGATTTTTTTCAGTGATATCATCCCATGATACTCCAGTTTTTGATCTAATGCTCATTGAAAAGGCAAAAGATTCTTATAAAAAAATGCAACTTATCTAACCATGTATATTTTCCGAAGGATGTTTTTGGTATTGTAATGTTGTACATGACATTAGAAACTTAGATTTAATTGATCTTAATTATGACTAATGCACAGCAAGATTCTTAGCCATCACAATGCAGTTAGCTTAGTGAAAGACAGTAAAATTGAGACAAAAAGTCAACTATTGTATTTTTGAAATCTTTTTACTTAGAATTAAAGATTAGCCATTAGTTACACACACTCATGCCCTAAGCATCCTGATTAATCAAGGTTATACTTTAATATTTTTCATAAGCCAAAATATTCTTGCATATATGTACTTTAAAAACAAAATGGTACAATGAAATAATTTACACTATTAGGTTTTTTCTTAATATTTGTGTATCAAATTCTCATTAAAAGTAAATTACATAAAAACTTGTGTTTTTTTATTAAACACATTTATGTCTGTGGTCCATAATAATATGTGATTGAGAAATTTTTACGTAGAATTCACATGATGGTTAAGTTCCCAATTTTAAAATTAAGGAAATTTAATGCTTTGTACCTTGTGTTCTGACAAAGCAGACCCTTTTACCTGGAATATTTATCAAATTGTTTAGGGCTACTGTTGAAAAAGAACTGATTTCTGGCTAACGTGCCAAAAACAAAATTTGTTGAATATAAAAAAGAAAGAAAAGAAAAGAACGTGGTAAATACCGATTCACATTGGCTAGAGGAAAGAAGGAGGAGAGTCAAACAAAAAACAAAAAAGTCAATAAAATTTTACTATGAACTTCCACAAGCCCACATGACTGACATTCCTGGTCAAATTGGCAAATGGTGCCAGTTCTATTCCTGGAATTTCTCCTGGAGTTGTTGGGCAGCAAATACCACATCTACCATTCTTCAGCCCTTTCTGAAGCCACAATGACTCTCAGGTAAATGACCATCCTCCTATTATGGAGGATTCTGACAAGAACCTTGCCAGCAGTGATTAAGGGAGAGGTATTTCTCCTCCACTCCACCCCTACACTGGCCCCTTGATTGTCACAGAACAATTCAATTTCCTTTCCTTTTCTTGAGATGAACAATGGAGGTATCCTTGAACTCTTGGGAGATTACGTCCTCTTGCAACATAACCCAGAACATTTCATTCAGCTCTTGCATGAGTAGTGGACCAGTGCACTACGTTGTAAATTTCAGCTGAAACAGAATCAGTACCAGCTTCTTTCACACACATTGGCATTCAAAACCTATTCTTCATTTAGATGTTCAGCTCCAGACGGACTGACTTCAACTTGAGGCATATGTTCAGTGTCTGTAGTATTGAGTGATGATAGTCTGTTTAAATAGATATGGAAGTGCTCAGTTCACCTTTCCCGGGTCATGTCCTTATCACTAGTCAATGTGATTCCATCAGCATTGAGTAGTTGAGATGTACCATAGGTCTTTGGTCCCTAAATAGCCTTCAGAGAATCCAATTCAAAGTGCTTTGGATTGTTACTATCAGCATAAAAACTGAAGTTTTACATGAGAATCCTACTTCTAAGTTTGCTCGTACTTTACTTTTAATGGAACTAAATGCTACCTTCTCAGAGATGGATGAAGTATACTGCTGGTAAACCTTATGGAGTTCTTGCATACCTTTTAGCAGCTTCAGAATTTCTTCATCATTTTTTGCAAGCCAGTCTTGATATTTGCAAGTGTTCTGGCCTAGATAAGCAAATACAGCGCAGTACACAAATCTCTGAAAGCTGCCCACTGTTTTCCTGTTCTACCATTGCTAACCACGTGTTACCTCAACTTTCCATCCAAGTTGGCAATAAACTGTTCACACACAGAGAAGTGCTCTCATCTGCTGACATTGAGCTTGCTAGCCTTCATCTTGCCTTGGAGTCACCACTTTTGTTGAATGTAAATGTTTAGCTTGGAGAAGATAACTCTATGATCAGTCCACCACTCTGCACCACACATCACCTTTGTCACTCTCCCATCCTATCTGTCTCTTCTCCTTACAATCATGTAGACCATTAAATGCCAATGTTTCCAGCAAGGATTCATCCACAAAGTTTTACTGCACTTAGGTAAATGGAAACCAGTGTTGCTGATGAGCTCATGAGATGCCCAAGTCTTTAGTAGTAAGTGGCGATTGCTATCACTGTTCTGGGCTCCATTCCTCTCAAGCACTCCTTGCCACGTCTTATAGTGTACTTCATTCTGGCAGTAAAGTCACCAAGAATTATAAACTTGCCCTCTTTATACTGTTATACTTATGACAGATTGGTTCGTGCATTTGATGAGATAGTCTTGGTATTGATATAAGCATGTTTCTAATTCTTCATCTTATAGCAAATGTCTATAACCTTGAAAGGTAAACTTTAAAATTTTTGTAATATAATTTTGTTGCAATACTCGAACATTTCTAGGTTACTTTAATAGGATGAAAGTATGAAAGAACTTAATGGGTTTTTTAACACTCCTATTCTAAATTTGGGGCTATTATTTGTTTCAGGTTCCTATTTTAAATAATTAGGCAAGTAAGTTCTTTGATTTGCCATCTATCTCCTTGGTAATGATTATGCATTCATGTGTGAAATCAAGTCTGCATAGTACCATCTCTTTTCTTGATGATATAATGGCTTATACATACTTATATTCTCAAAGGGGGAACAGGACAAAGATGTGATGTGATAAAAACGTAAATCTTTAAGTTTCATACCAACTTTATTTTGAGAAAATCAAAAAAACCCTTTTCTTAAAAAGAAATAGAAAGTATATATATACATATAATTGACTTCCAGGCATTTCTATTAGTAACAATGAAAAAAATACAAGTAAATATAAAGTTCCTGGATAATATATTTTCAATTTTTTTTCTTTTTATCCTAAAGATTATTAATTACAACTAAGAACAAGATTGAATAAGTAAAGTACTGATCACCTTAAAGGTTCAATCAAATATACACAGATGAATATTTTTGTTGTTGTAAAAACATTTTTTCTTTCATTCACCCCTAGGATAAACAGACTTTAATTATGTTTTAGTATTGTAAGTTCTCAAAAATTAATTGTGGATTTTACATATAAAATTGCATTAATAACAAATCACTCCTCACCCCTCACCCCCACTTTAAAGTCTTTCTCTGATAATATTAAGAGACAGAAGGGCTCATTTTACAAATCAAGACTTCATGGATGCTTTTAATGTTTCATTCATCCTGTAGATGGCATTATTTTTGTGAGGTACAGAATGCAGATAAAGATAGAAAAGTGAAGTGGCATGTAAAACCTGGAATTCTCTGAACTCTCAAATGAATTATGGGTTCTTAATTAGATGTTCTCATAGTTCTGTTATTAATAAGGTTAGCTCCATAAGACAAGAGCTGGTTTTCACCATATTAACTAGTTACTGGAAGAG
Organism: Lagorchestes hirsutus; assembly: GCA_028533205.1. Taxonomy (NCBI): domain Eukaryota; kingdom Metazoa; phylum Chordata; class Mammalia; order Diprotodontia; family Macropodidae; genus Lagorchestes; species Lagorchestes hirsutus. The sequence goes on from CM052671.1 coordinate 197,002,199, forward strand.
CAAGTTAAAGAGGTTCAGTTAGTCCTTACTAAATTGTATGAGGTCTTATCACTAGGAGGTTTTAGCAGCATTGTCTAGGAACTCTGCAAATAACCTGGATCCAGGGAAACAAATCTGCCAGAAGGAACTCTATTCAGAGTTGCTCCAAAACTAAGGCCTATTCCAGAATTCCCAAGACAAAATGTTTCCCAGTATGTGATGGCTACATGACACAGCTCAGAACCAAGAAGAAACATCTTATTAATGGACATTTGGAGTGGGTTATAAGGGGCAATCTATATTAAGGACGTTTCATTTTATTTAATATAAGTGATCATTAATGTTTCCTGGTATTTGTAGTTGCCTGATAAAATATGTGATTCTTTCATCTTTGAGGTATTGCAGACTCTTGTATGATGAAAGCAAAGCAAATAGTGATGGGAACATTTCAATTTATTTTTTAAATTATATTTTATTATGCCTTTTCTCCTGAACACCTGGTGACTCCTGAAACCTATTTCCTGTTAACCTCAACTGACTTAAAAAAAAACAATCAGTGAACAGAGCACCCACTCTGGAATCAGGAAGACAGAGTTTAAATCTGGCCTCAGATATTTGATACTGGATGTGTGACCATGGGCAAGTCACTGAACTTCAATTGTCTCCAAAAAAACAGTCCCTGAATCAGGGGAAGACCTTTGACATTTCCAAGATAAGAATCCAAATGAGAAAAAGAAAAGAACACAATTTCTGACCAATAAAATTTTATATGTGGAAGAATTTCCCTAACACTGAGACTTAATGACTTCTAAATCCTTTCCTCTCAATTAGCCTACTGTGACTACTTTAACATGAAGCATTATATGCTTTCTAAATACAGGATTTTTCAAACCCAGTGTTCATTCTGTAATCTAACTTAGTTTACTTACTGAGTCTTTTAACTGGTGACTTAGGGGGTATCTTCCCCAAGCATGTCAAGACTTTCCCTGGTGGAGTTGGTGGATGAGAACAATTTGTTCCAATGGCCATGAAGGCAGCTGAAGCAGGCGATATGGAGTGCTTAGAGCTTGGTTAGACACTGAAGATGCTACGGTCATCCACTGCATCCTGAGCCATCACTAGTTGTCCTGATTCTGTCCTGCCACTGGATTGTGATGACTCTGGAGGAGTGAGTGAGGCTGATGACTTTGTGCAACTCTGCCTCACTTAAATCCAATTTATGCATGAATCAAAAGACATCACCCATAATATTATACTATTATACCTCAAAGTCCTGTGGCAACAGACAAGTGATGAAGCAGCAGGTGCAAATACACTGGGAGTTTTGGTCACAACCCTGAACACAGGCAGCCCAGGCCATAGGGTCATTTCTCACTGGAAGCAGCAGTGGAACTCCGCAGCCCCCTGGGTATCTGAGCATCCTTTTAAGGATCTCACTGCTCACCTCCTGGTGTGAATAAGGGGGTTAGAAAAGGTACCCTAAATATTGTCTGCTTATCCAACCCTTACCTGATTACCATGGCACAAGGGGAATCCCACTCTGGGGTCAAAACACAAACAATGTATAAAATGTACAAAAACATCTTCAGAGATGATTCCACTCACTATTGGCTCCTTATTGTCTTTAGGATCAAATAGAAAATCCTTTGTTTGGCTCTTAAAGCCCTTCATAAACTGTCTGCTTCCTACCTTTCCAGTCTTTTTGTACCTTAATGACTTGAAGTACTGTTTGACCCCTAACACTCCATTCCCCAACACCCAGTATTTACAGAGGCTGACCTCCACGCCTAGAGCACATTCTTTTCTTACTTCCCTAACATCTTTCAAGTCTCAGCTAAAGTCGTATCTTCTACAAGAAGCCCTTCCAAGTCCTCCTTCATGTCAGTACATTCTCTCTGAGGTTATCTTCAATTTTTTTCTGTAAAGCTCTTGTTTAAACTGAGCATGCTGTTTCCTCCCTTGCACCCTGAGCTCAAGAGCAGGGAATGTTTTTTGCCTTTCTATATATTCCCCCAGATTAGCAGAGTGCCTGGCTCACAGGATGCTCTCAACTATTTTTTTAATGTGAAAACATAACTTGTGATTTCACAGTCTTGATCAAAACCACCTCCATTCATTCAGCCTCTCCTGTGGAAATCCTGCTGTTATCTCTAAGCTTTCCTCTGCCATGACCATCTCCTAGGTGCTGCTAAATGCATCTCTAGGGCATCTCTCATGTTTGCTCTTTGTTTCTATTCTTAATTTTCTACTACAGGAGAGGTCTTTATTAATGCACCCTGAGACTAATGTAGTACCCTCTAATATGAACTTCTCAACCTATTGAAGATAATATCACAGGTAGTCTTGGCCCTGGAGTGTCCTGTTAGGTGCTTTTCCTAACGAATTCTTATTATTTCCTTTTTTTATTTTATTTTTAAACAGGTCTCCTAGTTTTATCATTCAGTGTTTTCCAGACTTGTTTTTGACATCCCGTTTCTCACATCTCATTTCCTTTTCCCCCATATCCACTATTTTTTTACTAGACAAATTTTGTTTTTCTTTAGCAATCAAGAAAGAACAGAATTGTAAGTATCCAATATTCTTGCTTATGTAGAACTGAAATCTGTACCTGAAACTGATCAAGGTGATCAAGGCTGATCTTCAGCTTGGTGCTCATTTTCTGAGGATACGTTCTGGTTCTACACTTTAAGCTGAACTGGTTCTGTCTCCCAACAGCCTTTCTGTCCTTTCAGACCCTCATTCTCTTCATTCAGTTCACTAATCCTCTGCTCATCGGTGATGTCTGTCAGAGACTCGTCTCCCCTGCAGTTGCTGTATCCTTTGGAATTCACCCTGCATGTCTTTCTGCTTCTGGAGACTAACACAGGTGTCTCTCAGCTCCTGGTTCTGTTGGTGCAGTTCCTGGTTGAGCTGCTCAGTCCCTTCTCCTCCTCTCCCTGAGAGGTGACCGCGAAAATGTCCTCCTCACTTTCTGGATGGAACTGGAAAGGGACACTGACCCCCCAAAACAAAACAACACCATTGTACCTGGATAGGTAGGAAGCTTTAAACTGTATATTTTGCTGCTAAGACAATTTGCTGTGGAGGTTGGCAGGCAAAGCAGACCCCATAAAGATGTCCTATTCTTTGGTTGTCTTCTATCCTCCCCTAAAGAGGCCAACAGTCTTTCTGGTGGAGAATGAAATGCTGGGTGAGGATGTAATAGCATGCGATGTCTCCTCTAGGGATGGAAAATTTCTCCAAGTAGTTGAAGATGATTCCAGAAATGGCAGTGATCCAGCAGGATGACTAACATTGGGGGCTTCTTGCCTATCTCTCCCATGGTGGAGGAGTCTTGCAACAGCCACAAGCAATGTTGTTGCAACAGCAACCAGGATTGCGGGTGAAATGGGAAGGGGAGGCAGGGACCATTACAGGGTGAACTACTTTGCACCCACTCCATCCCCAAATCTACTATTACTAATGGGGGAATCAGCATATATCCAGTCATCCATGTCTGAAATTTTAATGTCATCTTCACTCTCCCTACATATCCAGTCACATACTGTGTACATATGTATGCATGCGCACGCTTCTCTGTGTGTGTGTGTGAGTGTGTGTGTGTGTGTGTGTGTGTGTGTGTGTGTGTGTAGACAACACCTCTTGCATATGACCCCTTCTGATTCAGATCTCCATCACTTTATGATTATTGCAAAAGTTTCCAAATTGTCTCCCCACACCAATCCATCTTTCACAGGTTAGGGACCCCCACATATATTCCATAAGCTCCAGTGCTTCTCTATTACTTCTCTGTTCAAAACATACAATTATGTGTTGGTTATTTAAGATTTTCTAACTACAAATGCTGTTTCCCTTATTTTAAAAGAAAACATATTGATCTTTTCTTTTTACATTACCTTCATATATGAATACATCCCTCCCCTTCCCTAAACTTTTAAACAATTAATTAAAGGAGAAAAAAACATAACCAAAAGCAGGCAATACAGCAACTGTGTCTGATGGTGTATGTATCATTTCATAGCCATAATCCTCTGTTTCTGCAGTGGAGAGATGTCCATTTCCTCAGCTTTTTTAAGGGGCCCAAGTTTGGTCATTAATATATGGCTTTCAGTTTTGATGATATATTCTTTCCATTTTTATTGTTGTAATAATTGTATATAATGTTTTCCTAGTTTTATTTCATTTTATAATAGTTAATGTCTCCAAAGTCTTTTTTGAATTCTTTCACTTCATTAAATTAACGTAACACGATATGGTTTCTCCATTAAGGAGTCAATGAACATCATCTTGTTTCTATTTCTATGGTGCCATAAAAAATGCTGCCATAAATATTTTGACCTATATGTATGTATGACATTTTTGTTGTTGTGAATGTGATAAAAGTATTTATCTAAGACTGAAAGATAACGTTACTTGCAAAGGAGTAACACCGAGACACTTTCATAATAAATGACAGGGCAAAGTCAGGGGGGCTTCATTTCCCCTCTATTTTGGGCAGCGTGCTACCCAGTATGAAACTGCTTTACAGTAGAAAGATCACTGGCTCTGAAATCAGAGAGCATTAGTTCGAATCTAATCTCTGACCTTTACTACCCTGTGACCTTGGGCTCTGACCTGGGCCTTCTTCTCTTCTTCCTTTACATTATTTAGCTTGGCGATCTCTTTAGCTCCCACACATTAAACTATCATCTCAAAACAGATGACTTTCCTATCTCTTTGTCCAACCCTAACCTCTTTCATGACCTCCATTCTCCCATCTCTAATTGCCTATTGGACATACCTAATACGGATGTACTCCAGATATCTTACACTCAACATGTCAAAAACTGAGCCTATTACTTTTTTCCACCTCCAACTCCATCCCTACCCTCACTTCTCTATGGTTGTGGAAAGTACCACCTTCCTGTCATATCCTTATCAGTCTTGACTCCACACTTCCATCTCCTATACCCAGCTGTTTGTCAAGTCCTGTCATTTCTGCCTTGTTAACATCATCTCATATATGCCTTCCTGTCTCTTCTCTCCTCTAACACTGGTCAAAGCCCCCACTGCTTCACACCACAACTATTACAATAGCCTGCTGAGGGGTCTCTCTGCCTCAAAGTCTCCCCACTCTGAGCCATTCTCTACTCAGATGTCAAATTGCTCTTTCTGAAGTGCAGGGATTTCCTAAAGACTCGTGATGGAAAATGCTGTCCACATCCAGAGAAAGAACTGACGGAGGCTGAATGGAGATCAAAGCACACGATTTTTACTTGCTTTGTTCTTTTCATGTTTTTGAATGACAAGAAATTCTATTCCTTCAAAATATGACCAAGGTGCTAATGTTTTACATGATTGACATGGATGGCCTATATCAGATTTCTTGCTGCTTGGGGAGGAAGGAGAGGAGGAAGAAAAATTTGTAACTCTAAATCTCATTAAAAATGAATGTTGAAAATTATCTTTATATGTAATCAGAATAAAATAAAATACTATTTTAAAAATAAAGTGCAGGTATGACCATGTCGTTTTTCTATTTCACAAATTTCAGTGACCCTCTGTTATGAACAGGAACAAAAAATAAAATCCTGTTGGACTTTTAGAATGTGAACTTCTTCAAGGCAAGAACCATTTGCTGCCTTTCTTTGTATCCCTAACACTTGGCAGAGTGCCTGACACACAGAAGGCATTTAACTAATGCTTACTCATTTGATTTGACTAATCTTATGGAACTTCATTTTCTGCACCTAGAAAAAGAAGGGTTTGGACTACAGAGTTTCTTCCAACTCCTGATCTATAATAGATAATCAAAGGGCACTGATTGCTAGAAAATGTATCAAAGGAAACAATGAAGTTCTTAAATCTACGGTCTATTGGAGTCTCACCAAAGAACATGGCAGAGGGACAGTTCCCTTGGAAATATTTAGAGCACTTAGAGACTAAAGAGAACTTCCTTGGGATTCACGTGCTCCTAATGATCATTTAGTTCCTTGCTTCCCTGTGTGATTTCTTTCTTTCTCCTACATTACAACATATCCCTAAATTCCTAAGATCTTAGTTTCTGAAAATGATGATTTCAAACATAAGATTCATATCAACCCAAATAAGGGAGTCTGGCAGCCTAGATGCTAGGAATAATAACAAATGTCTGCATCCTTCCAAATGTTCATTAGTGGATATAAAAAAGTAAAACATTCCAATGGATTAGAATCTACGGGAACCTGGAAACTGAAATATTGCTCACAAATGACATTGTTTCTGTACAAAAAAGAAAAGTAGATGAGCAATCTTGGGTGTCTCATCCCTCACCAGCCATTGAGGAAGTTGCTATTCTCCTCACATCTCCCCAGTTCCCATTTGCTGCTCTGACACTGACAGGCTTCTGCACTCTTCAAAGAGGGAGAAGAACACAACTTGGATGCAGGGCAGAGGAGGCCCAGCATCCTCATTTCCACCCACACTGACACTTCTGCTACTGGTCAAGAACAGTCTCCCATAAACTTCATTAGGTAAAGGTAAGTTCTGGGCAGCCCCATCCCTTGCATGGAAATGAGCTAACCACAAAATCCACTCATTTAAAAACATTTTCTGCTAAACATTATGGCCAAATGGTATGATGATTTTTAACAATTAATTTCCTTCTACTTACCCCAAATTCCTTCTACTTACCCCAGCACTCATTCTGGGGAACCTTAGATAAGATTCCATTATTGTTACTGGTAAAAAGCTAACAATCTTCTAGCAAAGGTCCAGGAAAGAGCTAGTTTCATAGGAGATTTCACAACTGTGATGAATGGGAGAATTGCTCACTAAATAAGAGTTTGAGGAAACCAGAGGAGAAAACAGTTTTGATTACCTGAAACTGAGAAGCCTTGGCATGACAAGATTAACAGCTAAAAGAACTGTTGATGGGGAAAAATATCTTTGCATCAAATGTCTCTGATAAATGTCTATTATCCAAGACATGTAGGGAATGAGTACTAATATAAAAGGCCAAGAGCTTTCACCACTAGATAAGTGGTCAAAGGAATGAAGAGTTCTCAAATTTGCTCCAAATCACTGACAATGAGAGAAGTGGAAATTAAAACAGCTCTGAACTTTTACCTTTTCTCCAGCAAACATCTCAAGGTGATAACACATGAAAATGGTGACTGTGGGAAGGACTACACAGGGACAGGCAGCTTGATGTCCTACATGTGGAGCTGTGAACTGGTACAATAATTGTGGAAAACAGTCTTGAATCATGCTCAAGTATCAAAATCTCTATGCCCTTTGATGCTAAGATCCCACAGCTTAGCATATATGCCAATGATGCAAAAGATGGAGGAAAAATCTCAGACATGCATATACATCAAAATAGTCATTGAAACACTCTTTGGTAGCAAAGAAGTAGAAACAACGGAGAGGCACATCACCGGAGAAAGGGCTAAGCAAATTGTGGCACAGGAATGTAATGGAATTGTGTTGTAACAGAACAAACAACAAAAATGAAACATGGGAAGGCTTAAATGAACTGATACAGAATAGTGTGAGCAGAATCAGGAAAGAAATACACTCAAATACAAAATGGGGGAAATGATGCTGAATGTATATAACTAGAGATACCAGGTTTGGCCACAGAGAAGAGAAAATAAACATTTCATGGAGGAAGTGGGGAGATTATGGGTATGTATTGTGCATGTACTGTTGGATACATATGATCTATGTGATGGTTATTAGGGAACTTTGGAGAAAAAATTTTGTTATGAGGAAAAGAAATGGGGGCGGGGTATATATTAAGCAATGAATACAACATGAACACAAAATGTATTACTAAACATTTAATTTTTTAAAAGTGCCATGGAGAGGCACAGGATAGGCCAGCACAGGCTACACTATATCATCAAATAAGAACTGAGCAGAAGTCACAGAAGAGTCATGAGAGAGGTGGATCACCAGAATGAGTGGAGCCCCTCACATGGGAAAGCTAAGGGTTTCTGGTAACACAGCTTGTGATGGCACTGGTATCTACATAATATCAGGAAACATCTCAGGAAGGCCACTAGCTTGTTGATTAACCAACTTCTGTGTGAATTATAGAAGGAAACGGACAAGAGGAGGCCAGGATGAAAGGGTGTAGTTGGACCGCAATCTGCACCTCTGGAGGGATTTCACACTTTGACAGAATCTACAAATCCCAAATGCTGAAGTTTCCTCCTTTGCTCCCCTCACTTTGTCTCCGTGTCACCAAGGACCAGTTGATTCTCGGTCTTCTAATTCTCAGGTGAAGATTCAAAGGACAAAAATGGATGTTAAAAACGCACAGAAACAAAGGTGGGTGCAGGGGGTCTTCGAAGCTCTTTAAGGGAAATACCAAGAGTCCAGACAGTCAAAGGTACATGGAAGGAACTATGCCAAGGAAGGGGTCAGTAAGGCTAACTCCTGGAGATCTGGGCACAAGCAGGGGCCTCCAAATGTGAGAGGAAGGCTTGAGGACTCAACAGTTCCAGGGGACACAGGCTCAGGGATCAGCTCAGGAGCCCTGCAGGGGTCACAGAACAGGCACAGAAGGGTCTACATGGGGGTCTGAAACCAGAAACAGAACCACTTCTTACCACTAAGGGCCCCCAAGTCTCTTCTTAGCTTCAGGCCCCACTGGGCAGACACTGTAGCTGTGAGAATCCTGATCCCACCTGGGTACAAGGATCTTACCTGTTGGTTGTGAACCACGATTTCCTAGGAAAGGAAGAGAAACAGACATACAAATCCTTGTAAATTTTAGAGCCACAGAAGCAAAGGGCATCAGGGTTCTGAGCACCGTGGGGCAGGGGGCTCCTGCTATTGCTTAGTCCATTACTGGACACCACAGAGGAAGCACTTAATGGATGCTTCATCCATCCAGCTACAACAGTATGAGTGGACAGGGTGGAGGGAGAATGGCAGGGGGAGGGGCTAAAGGCTGGAACCTGAGACCCCTCCCAAGGCTATCTCTATGGTGAATATGGGATTCCTTAAGACCCATGAGCCCTGGGATGTGACTCCTTCATCACCTTCTATAAGTTCCTGGGGGTGGGGGTAGGGAGAAGAACTGAAGTCAGAGTCAGACCACCCCTTCACCTGACCTGGGGCCAGATTTCTGGCACAATCAAATATCCTTTCTGTCCTAGAGAAGATCATGGATGGGAGGGGGCCTCAGTCCTTTCCCCAGACTATCTCACCTTTCTGACTCCTCTTGTGGACAATGAGGCCAACCCCAAAGAATATCAGCCCCAGCATGAGGCCCCCAACTCCACTTAGCATCTTACTCTGGGCAGATTCAGACTGTGCTTCTACAGAGGAGAGACACCAAAGATCAAAACTTTCCCTCAAGAGCCAGTCCCGTGTGGGGAGTAGGTTGGTCTGAGGGGACCCTGAGAAGGTAAGTAAATCCTGTCTAAGAATGGATTGATGTGCTAAGGGCCTTTCAGGACTCAAGAAGTAAAAGCTCATCAGGAGAACTGACATCAACCCCTCTCAAAGTCTAGCTCCTCAACCCTGGGACAGGGGCCTATAGGCTAATCGCAGAGTCTCAGAAGGAGGCCAGCTCCTAGGGCTGGGGTCAGTGAGGAAGCTGACAAGGTCTCCATAGCTCTTAGATCAGCACTGCCATTAGGTGGCTGGGCTGGGAAAAGGGAGGAGAGTGGGTAGCACCGCATGGGGTTTGTATCAGCCCAGGGCAGAAGAAAAGAGGTTCCAGGATACACTCTGAGGGGATCTCAGAGCTATCTCCATGTCCTGACCAATGTTAGAACTGGAGGGTGAGGGAGCTCTATCTCACTCCAGTCCAAGATGACAGGTCTCTGAAGGCTGGAGTGCTCCACATGGCATGTGTAGACATCACCACGCTTGGGGGTCATTTCCAGCATCACCAAGATCTGGTAAGTCCAGTCTCCATTGCTGACCAGGCCTGTGGACACAACCCCAGCTGTCTTCTCCTGCCCGTTCAGGAACCACCTGACCTCAATGTCCCCAGGATAGAAACCAGTGACAGAGCAGACAAGCAGGTTGTGGTGTCCCAGGGGAGCCAGCTTTGATGGATACACAATCACCTCAGGCTGAACTGGAAGAAAAAACAAAGATCTTGGGTGAGGGAGCCAAAGCAGATCTTCTAGTCCAGTCACCACCTCTGCCATGTGATCCACAACCAGCCTCAGATCTCCTCTCCTTCCCAGGGTCAGAAATGGGCATCTTGGTAGACACATATGTTCCTCTTAAGACTAGGAATCTGAACTAGTAGGAAGTGGGCCTAGGAGTTTATGGTGCTGAATTTTCACAGCCCCAGCTCATGAGGATTCAGTGATATGGGAAGGAATTAGAACAGATAATTTGTAAAGGATTATTTCCAAAAGCAGAATATAAGGGCATACAATAAGCTATTTTCAGAAATACTTCTAGGTCAAATATTGAGATGCTATCAATCCACTGAAGAAATCTTGAATCAGGAGAACAGTGGTGAATATCTAGGCCCAGCAGAAACTTTAGCATCTTGACCCAGAGTCCAGGGACCCTGGGAGAAGCAGAAATATGTCTGGGTCTGAGGAGAAAGATAATTTCAAGGAGTCATCACAGAAGACTGGGAGGGAGGAGGGAGAGAGAGAATGTGGTTGAGACAGGAGAGAGCAGAGCACGGGAAGTCTCTGCTGAGCTAAGATTGAAGGATAAAAAACGAGAAGTTGTATTCATGACTTAAAAAGGTTCATGAAGACTTGGGGGATTTAATTTTATATTAATTATTTTGTTCTCTCTTTTTTCAATTGTGTATAACTCTTTGCTACTACTTGGGATTTTTTTTTGGCAAAGATACTGGAGTGGTTGGACATTTCCTTCTGCAGTTCATTTTACAGATGAGGAAACTGAGGAAAAAAAGGTTAAGTGACTTGCCCAGTGTAATACAGCCAGGAAATGTCAGAGGCCAGATTTGAACTGAGGGAGATGTCTTCCTGACTGCCGGCCTGGCACTGTTTCCATTGCCCTACCTGCTGCCTGTTAACCACTCTGGTATTGTATAAATATGAGTTATTTATTGGTGAAGGGTTTGGGGCTTGTTCCCGAAGTAATTAATCCCCATTAGAATTTGAGGAGGGAAAAGAAATCTGAATTTGACTGAGGAAAAAGGACTCAAGGAACCAGAATCCATGTTAGTATAAGAGGGTCTCTTCCCCCTTCCCTCTGTCCCTCCCCCATTCATTGTCCCCCATTTCTTCTCCTCTCTCTTCCCTTCCCTGGTCCCCTTCTCTCATTTCCAATTTCCTCCTCCTCCTTCCTCCCCATGTCTCTTCCTTTTCTTCTCACTGTCATTTCCCTACCTCTTCTCTCTCATCCCTCTTTCTTTCTCCCTCCATCCTAATCCCCTCCCCCCAGTCTTCTTCCTTCCCCCT
>CM052671.1:197014055-197030272 GCA_028533205.1 Lagorchestes hirsutus
GGATCAAAAGAGAGAACAGAAGTAATGGGGGACAGGATAGGATGGAGGGAAATATAATTACTTCTTACACAACACTACTATTATGGAAGTCATTTGCAAAACTACACAGATTTGGCCTATATTCAATTGCTTGCCTTCCAAAGGGGAGGGGTGGGGAGGGCGGAGGGCAGATTGGCAGACAGGGGCAATTAGAACGTTCGGTGTTTTGGGGTGGGGGGAGGGGACAAAAGGGGAGAAAATTTGGAACCCAAAATTTTGTGAAAATGAATGTTAAAAGTTAAATAAATTAAAATAAAATAAAATAAAATAAAATAATGACTGAGAGGAAGCCTGGAGTGAGGGTTGAGCTGAATGAGACCTATAAGAAATGGCAGAAGCTCTTGGTTATTACTCTCTCAGATTTAACTAGACTTAGGATTCTTTGAGCACTCTTTAGTTATTCATTCCTCTTTCATTCATTTCATTCAGCGAAAATGTCTTGAATGCTTGCTGCATTGTATAAACTAGCTCATGGTTTGAATCTGGCCTCTAATACTTACTAGCTGGGAGAGGGGAGGCTGGCAATGCCTGTTGCACCTCTCTCAGAGCTATCTGGAGGAAATAAAAGTGCTTTGCAAAACTGAAAAAAAAATGGCAAACTATTCCAGTATCTTTGCCAAGAAAACCACAAACAGAGTCACAAAGAGTTAAATAATACAGCTGAAATGTCTGAACAACAACACACAGCACTGAGGACTTAAGTCACCAATCAAGAAAATGGGGCTACGTAGCACAATTTTTACTTGAAAAGCAAGATGATTTATTATTAAAACAGTGGTTCCTCCATTTACCTCCTTGCACAAATTATAATGAATTTTGCCTCCAAACTCATCCTTCTGTCACTGTCCTCACTTCCTTGAAATCCTCCCCTCCCTGAGCTTCTGGGGCACCTCACCATCTCCACTTTTTTCTTACCTCTCTAGCTACTACCTGTCTGTCTCCTGAGCTGACCCTTCCTTCTCTTCTTAATCATTAACATTCAGGACCAACATCACTGCCCTCTATTTTCCTCTCTCCAACATCTCTTCATTGCCATTTTTCTCTCTCTACAGATACCTCCTAAATCTTGATCTCAGTTCACCTTTCCTTACACTCTCACTTCCTGTGTTTCCAAGTCCTTGCCAAACATCTCCACCTGGATGTTTCCAGGCACCTCCAACTAAAAATATAAAAGTCATCATCGTGGCAATGATATCACATCTTCCTCCTCACTTCCTGATTTCTGTTAATGTTACCACCATTCTCCCTTGCACCAGTTGCAGAAAACCTGAAGTAATTTGGGCCTCAGGTCTTTCTCTTTCCCTTACCTCCCACAAACAAGGCAAAAAACCTTATTGATTCTTCCTTTCCAGTGTCTCCTTTCTAGTCCAGCTTTTCTAATCACACCATCACCACACAACTTAAAACCATTTAAAAATCAAATATCCTCAACTATATTAATATTGCAGGCTACCATACTAACTACATCACCCCTCTAATTACTTGGCCAAGTCACTATCTTTGGGGTCCCATTTTCCTCATGTATAAAACAAGAGAACTGGCCCAGATGATTTCTAAGGGTCAAATCCTGGGATTCTGTGCATATAAACAACAGTTTGAGAGAGTCATCCACAGGTAAAGCTCCTCCATAGAAATTAGGGATTAGGAACGATAACATTTAATATCATTATAGGACTTTAATAAGGGCCAAAGCTTGAATTAATCAATCAGAAGAAGAGCCTGGACTTAACAGTCTCTTTGTTCTCTGAAGTAAACTCAGAGTATACCCCTTCTTATGTCAACAAGGCCAGGTGAGGCTGACAGCAAATTTTATGAGACCCTTAACCTGAGACACTATCTTGAAAAATGGGACTTTTTCCATATCTTAATATTTTGTGAACATATAATATGTTATGGCATGTTAACGGTAAAGAAAACATGGATATCCTGGGTCATAATTTCAAATGATGCTTTGTCCACTCTCTTATCTTATTGTATTTACAACCTATTCATTTAAGAACATTCCTTTCTCATGGTATAGTTAAATATGTATTGAGACCATAAATCTGAGAGCCAGAGACATCCTGGAATTGTTCTGAAAAAGATTAAAACCTGGTCATTCTTCTATCAGGCAGTCAAAAGTTTCTTTCTAACTCCATGGCCATGTAACCCCTAGCTTTAAAGGAATAAACAAGATGCATTCAGCCTGTTTTCCTTTATTATCCAAACTTTCAGGTCGACAGGGGAAACTTGGCCTCATGTATTGAGATTGGGAAACAGAATGACATCAATGTGGTTTCCAATTCAAGTGAGTCAGACCTGAACCCCTTGGAATGACCTCAAATATGTTTAGCATCCTGATTTCTTAGACATTTTCCTGTCTCCTTGGTAACATCAAGATCTAAAAGTGGGAAAATGTTTAACACATTTTCCCACTTTTAGATCTTGATGTTACCAAATTTCTGACATTGTACTTCTGAATCTTGGGAACATCTGGAGCCTCTGGTCCCTCTTTGTGTCGCTGACATCTTGAGCTGACTGTGCTGATAAGTCCTAAGTCCATCCTCATACCTGTGATTGCCCTACTCAGCCCAGTCCTTCCTCTCAGGATGACAGTCTACAATATGGCTCTCTGCCAAGCTCCAGAGACTGCTCTCTATGGTTTAAAGTTTTTTCTCCAAAGCCCCCAGCTCACCACATCACTCTCCATTGCTATTTAAAGAACAACTTCTTAAGCCTAGAAATCAAGGTCTTCACCTCTGCTCCCATTTCCCTTTCTAGCCTTCCTTTCTACTTTTGCCCACATGAATCCTGAGCTCAAGCCAAAGGCTATAGATAATCCCTTAGTTCCTCCTTATGCTTGCCCTTTTCTGTGCTCATTCTCCCACAGACATAGATTCCCTTCCTATTACAGGTGAGGTACTCCCATTCCCCAGTTCCCTCAGCTCACAATCTCTGTTATCCTTACTCTCATTTCTGATATTGAATCTGTTGTCAAAACCTGGCAGTTTTACCTTTTGTAGCAACCCAAATATGCTCCATTTTCTCCTCTGACATTACCATGGCCCTGATGCAGGCCCTCACCACTATCCACCTACATTTTGGCAATAGCTTGCTGGTGGATGTGCCTGCCTCCAGTCTCTCCCCACTGTAGTCCATCCCCCATTCAGCTGTACAATGGATCTTCCTAAGGCACAGATCTAACCCTGTCACCTACCTGCTCAATATACTCCAGTGATTCCCTGTCACCTCCAGCATCAAATTTAAAAATCCTGTTTGGCCTTCGAAGTCTTTCACATGTTGGTCCCTCCTACCTTTTCAGTCTCCTTATCTCTCACTCCCCCCTCCCCCACCCATGTACTTTGTGATCCAGTGACACTGGCTGCCCTGTTGTCCCTCCTACCAGACACTCCATGTCCCAGCTCTGGGCATTTTCTCTGCCTGTCCCCAGGTCTGGAATGCTTTCCCTCCTCATCCCTGACTCATGACTTTCCTGGCTTCCTTCAAAGTCCAATCTAAAATCCCATCTGCTTCAGAAAACCTTTTCCAGTCCCCTTTAATTCTAGTGCCTTCCCTCCATTCGTTATTTCTAAATTATACTGAAAATAACTTGCTTGCACACAGTTGTTTTCATGTTGTCATCTCCAGGGACTTTTACCTTTCTTTGTATCCCCCACAGTTAACACAGTGCCTGGCACAAAGTTCTAGCTGAGAGGCTATTTAAACATTGTGTAGTTTGGATGATTGCCCACAGGGGGCAGCACCTGCTCAGTACACCCATGGCTGATACCAGGATGATCCTGGAGTTGTCAGCTGGGGTAACTAGCCTTCACCCTTCGAGGACAGGGAGGTCTCCTGCCGTTGGATCTCACCTTGCTCAGGTCCTGACAAACTGTCTCTAGAAGGCCCCTTCTCTCTTGCCCAGCCCTGGAGAATGGGTGTTACACAAGACATATTCTCCCCTCTCAGAGGCAGTGCAGGACACAAAGCTCAAACCTGGGTCAGATCCTGGAGAACAGCTCTAGAGCAGGTTAGGACCAGAAAGAGACTGTGATTGGACAGGCCAGGTGCCAGGCCAGGCTGCAGGGGCAATAATATAGACATTGGTCCCCAACTATACTTACACTAGATGGGAGAGGTTTGTGCCCCATCCCAGAGAGTTCCCTCCCTGCACAGGACAAAGAAATTCACCTCCCTGCAGAGTCATGGAAGAGGTCCTGTGATCCAGGCCTGGGCATCAGGGAGAGCAGCAGCATTGTAGAGACCAGAGGCGACACTGGTAGGCAGGGGTCCAAGAGTGCAAGCCCTGCCTGAGCCGGGGAAGTGGGGGACTAGACAACATTGAGTCTATACCTCTCTTTTTCAGCCCATTAATAAAAGACCATGAAGACAGGAGAAAAAACAGCCTGATCCTCTTGGTTTATCCAGCCCAATAACTGCCTCTAACCTGCCTCTGAGGAATAGATGGGGACACTTTGCCCTACTCCACCATGATGTTATTCACAAAAACCAAACTCTAGCTTCACTTATGGCCTTGAAATCATACCTGGAAAATTAATTCAAGAAAATGTATGCCTTCCTCCCCCAATAACAGCCAAATTTAAACCTTTCCGGCAGTTTAGGTGTACTCTGTGACAATGTTTAGTGGGACAGAAACATTTAGATGGGGTGCAAAATCTTGGCATTTTGTGACCATGTCCTCTCCCCCAATCAATAATCTCCAGTGATTTCCTATATCCTCCAATACCAAATAAAAAACCTTCTGCTTGGCCTTTTAGACCCTTCCCAACCTGGCCCCTCCTATTTTTCCAGTCTTCTTACACTTTATGTTCCCAGGCCCCCAGCACTCTGCTATCCAGTGACACCAGCCTTCTTCTTCTTCCTGCCATACATTTCTCCATCTCTCACTCTGGGTGCTCTCTGACTGTCCCTCCTTCTCAGAATCCTCTTTACCCTCTGCCTCCTCACTTCCCTGGCTTACTTCAAATATCAGCTCCAACGCCACCTTCAGGAAGCCTGTCCTGATCCCCTTTAACGTCAGTGACTTCCCTCTCTTGATCACATCCCATTTCTCCTGTAACTATCTTGTTCATACAGAGTTGTTCACCTGTTGTCTCCCCCATTAGACTGTGAGCTCCTTGAGAACAGGAGTTGTCTTTGGCCCTTCTTTCTATCCTTGGCATCAGCACAGTGCCCAGCAGATAGTAATCGCCTCATAACTGCTTATTGACAAACGGCCTAGAGCCTCAATTCTTGGAGTGGGGAATGCATCAGGTCTCTGAACCCCAAGGAAAAGGGAGAAAGGAAGTAAAGAACCTAAGGTAGAGTTAGTTGGGAGAGGAGCCTGAAATCCAATTTCCCTACTGCCCACCTAGCTGAGGACCATCCTGTCCCAAGTATTTCCTTTGGTCTGGGCCCAGAGAGAAGAGTGCTCCACTTGGGTCCCACCTGGGCTCCCCAGGGAGCTGCTGCTCAGTACTTACCTGGGGCATGTCTGCCTGCAACCATCTGGGAATTCACTGCCAGCAGGGTCACAGCCAGGACCTCTGTCCAGATGCCTCTGGAGAGGGAGACAAAAAGCATCCTGGAGACAAGAAGAGTATAAGGTACTCAGAGATATAACAGTGAGGATGGCCCTCACTTCACGGACCTACCCCCTACATTTCCCAGACTAACAATTTATAGACTCTCTTCTCTGCCCCAGAGTTGGGCAACCTCAGAGTGGAGAGAACCAGTCAGTATTGGGAAGGAACTACATCATTTGTTCCCAGGCAGAGGTTCCGTTTGCAGGGTCTGTTCTAATGCTTCAGAATTTTTCTGGTGAAGAAAAGAAAAGGTCACAGAAATCATAGAATGTCAGGGATGAAAGGGGCCCCAGAGGTCACGTCTTGACTGGACTGTTACGATAGCCAAATGTTAGCGGGCTGCAGCTGAGCTGCTAGAGTAGATCAGTGGAAGTCTTCACTATCGTAGTGGGTCCCACATATTTTGGTAACAAATGTTCCAATATTTTTAAAAAAGAAAGATTGACAAGTCTGCACTCTCTGGTTCAATGAATTCTACTTTTGACTCACAGAAAAAAAGTAAAATCCATTATACAAGATATGGTTTGTGAGCATGTTGAAAAGGAAGAGTGATTGTAAAAGGGCCATCAAGGCCTCATGAAAACAGGTTCCATCAAACAAATCTTCCTTATGTGACTCTGTAACTGAACTGATGGATCAGGAGAATCTTGTTGATGTATTAAACCTGGATTCCCACAAAGAGTCTGACAAAACCTTCAGTGCTGCCACTGGGAAGAAGATGGGCAGCTATGGATTAGAGCAATGGACAGTGTTGTCAGCTGAATTTGGAAATTATTGAATCACTGGGGCCCCAAGTCCTTAATGAATGAATGTCAGGTTGGAGGAAGTTCTCTAGTTCAGGATGCCAAGAATCTGTCTTTGACTCTGTAATAGTCAACGTTTTTATCAGTGCTTTGGATGAAGACTGAAGACATGTAAAGGGAATTTTCAGATGACTTGAAACTGAGAGACCTGGTAACATATTCAGTGACAGAGGCAAGACCTAAAAATTATTTACAGGTCAGAATGATGCAAGAATTGAATGGAATGAGATTTCATTTAATAGAGATGAAGTGGAAAGTTCTATACTTAGGCTAAAAAAAGTCCGCTTCACCTGTTGGAGTGACTTTATGTGAGGAGGACCCATCATAATCACAACATGTATAGCTATAAAATTTGCTAAGTCCTTTATAAATATTACCTTATTTGTTTCTGTTGTAACTCTTGGTTGATAAAATATGCTAAGTACCAAAGTGCCTATGTGGCTCGTGGACTAATCTCAATTGGCTTCAGAGACGTTAGAGGCATTATTCAGAGAGAAGCATGAACAGAGGAAACGCCAGGGTGTTAATGAAGGAAAACTTTGCAATGGCATGTATGTATGGAAGGTCAGCCCTGTGTTGTCTTGAAATTCTAGAGATACTAAGAATAGACCTTCGCTGAGTGAGATTGTTTGCTCATTCCTCATTTGACCACAAAACTTATTTCACTTCCAGATGAAGAGCTCATTTACTCTTGTGTTTTTTATATCGTATTCTAATTGGACACCTTCTCTGATTTCTGCCTGATATTTTGTTTGGATTAGTAAGTTTATTCACTATTTGATATTACTCTTTTGTTTAATGAACGTTTAGGGGAAAGGAGCCAAACTGAGGGAAATCAGCTTTGGGTTGCCCTCACCCGTTAGAAATAGTAAGCACAGAAACTTGAGCTGTGAAGCTGTCATCCTACAGACTACAATATTTGGAGGGGAGAGTCACCAATAAATGACAAGGAGAGAGAAAGATCGATTTCCCCCAGGAGAGACCATTTTCAGAAGTGGATGGAATGTCAAGTGAATCCAAAGAAAGCATGGACCAGTTTGCCATACATGTCTGTCATTCCAAAATCTTTTCTCCACTACCTCCCTTATGTCCTTTGCCTACATGTCTCTCTGAATACTCTCTCCAGAGTTTCTGCAGCTAAATAAAGTAAGTCCCTTATACAAGCAATCATGCAACATCACACTCAGTATTCATTTCACCAATCAGGAGTCACTTACTTGTCCACATAAGCAGCATGCAACACTCTACAGAAAGGTATGGAAAACCCTCTAAACAACCAGTCCTGTGTATTCAAGGGGCTCAGGTAAGGAGGGAGTTGTTCTTCATGCAGGTCTGGACCAGACTCTTAGGAAAATTGTCTATGCCTGATGTTGTCTTTTTCAGATCCCTTCAATACTGGAGGGCAAAGTATCCTGTGGGCTCAAATGTCAACTCAGGAGCAGGGGCAATGGATGTGACAGATGGATCTAAGAGTGTGTACGGAAAGACCTGACAGGGGCTCCCAGAAAATATAAGATTTAGTAATTATGAGGAAACACTACAAAGCAGTTAACATGGCTAAAGGCACATAGAAATAAGTCAGTTTCCCAGTCACACAAGGTTAGTTTCAAACAGCATAATAAATAGTTTCAGTTTCTTAGCCGTGCAGGGCTAGATTCAAACAACAAAATAAAGTTTTTCTCACAGTTCACAAAATTCCAATTTTGCATCATATCAAGTACAGATTAAACTTAGATGGCTCACAATAGACTAGTTTTGAGAAGGGAGATTTACATATCACCAAAATGAACAAGAAAACATACATACAAATTAACGCAATTACCAATGTTAACTAACGTTAAGTTCCTTGTATGCCAGGAACACATTCTTAATGTCCATTTAAGCATCATTTTTTCTAATTACAGATGTCTCATGTAGTTATCTGATCCCTAGATATTCTTTCTTTGACAATAGATTTTATTCTTGGGACAGTTCTAAAGGGGAGTTCTGCTTCTCTGGTTCAGATCTAAAAATTCCCAGATAATTTTGACAACATAAATTAGTACAATCACTTAAAATTTGTTCTTCATTTCTTGGAAACTTCATAGAATTTCAGTTTATATATCATTCTCTGTCCTATCTTTACCTAAATTCTGTATCTGGTAAAAGAATCTTTTAAAATGTGAGGGTCAAACCATAAAATGAACTCATCTGCCTTTTAAAACTATTGGAAAGGAACTTAAAGAAGACATAATTTAACTTAGTTTTACCACTACCTTATAAAATTTTGTGTAAAAATCAAAATGTGAGATCTTATTATCAAAGCATGATAAGTTTTAGAAGTGAATCATGTACATCTGTGCATGAATCTTTGAGGAATTGATCTGACCCTGTTATGTTTCCTCAAAATTTTACTATCCTATCTAATTAGACATCTATCACCTTACATCTTTGTCTTAATCATTTCCTCCTTTGAAGGATGTTGTCTGTATGTTTATTTTATTATTTGGCTACGAATATAGGTAAAGTTGTAAGCTATTCATTCTTGTATCCCATTATAGTAACTCAGAGATGTCCCAATATTTAATTTAATAATAATTAAGAGACTTAGTATTGGTCTTACAGAACTTCTAAATATAGAAATTTGCTATAAAAGAAAAAAAGGGACAATATCATATATATTCACAAAAGGAAAGAATTTTTTTTGTTCTGTTTGATTACAGGAATCAGTCATTATCTGATAGCCAACTGTGTGGTCACTAGGTGCTGAAAGCAAGATTTAGGGGTAATCAGGTGGGAAATTTCCTTCTTCAGAAAAGAAATAGCACATTTGGGAAATAGAGTCAGGAAGATCCTACCTAGGTTGTGTCCAAGGTCATCTCCAAAACCTTTCCAAACATCCACTGTTCTCAGCCTGTAGTACATGCCAACTGGTCTTATGATAACTTAAGCAAGTATTTGTCTAATCAGAACTTAAAGCAATAGTAAATTGCAGTTTCAGTCTGAAATGGCAAATAAGTGTTGGCTGGTATCCTTCAGAGAGAGACATCTCAAATTTGATTCAGTTATTAATTACCAAATCAAGTTCCATAATCTTTCCTATCTTCTTAAAATACTTTCTCAAACTCTCTAAACATACTTAAACGATCTGAAACTGACACAAAAGTAGCCAGAACAACTATCTAGGGACAAGAGGGCTTTGGATAACCCCAATTTGTTCCCAAACCTTATCTGCCTTCCATATTTTCAATCAGACCTTTATTTATCTTTCCAAATCTCTCAATTCTATTCTTCAGCTTTCCTTTACATTTTAACCATAAGACAAGATAACTCATAGGTTATTACTTTTACTGGCATAACTGTACTGAAGTCCCATTCCAGTTTAAACAAACCAAAGACAATAATGGCTAACCTTTATGTCTTGGTTGCACAAGTTGGTTATTCTTCCCTAATTATACTCACTCTGAAAGAATGACATAATTCATGATTTAAGACTTTTGCATGTGGTAAGATTAAACACAAATATTAACTCTTACTTAGGCGAGAGATTGACAATAAATTCAGATCAAAATACCAAGATCTCTTCTGCTTTATAGCTCGTTACATTAATTTAACAATGAATTATCTTGAAATTTTAGCAGACCTTCTAAAAATCACACAAGATTTTTCAAAACTTTTCTTCTCAAAGTATTTTCCCTTCTTTAAAAACAATTTAAAATTTATTCCAATGTTCAGTAAACTTTTATGAAGAAAATTAGTTGGAAACTTTCAAAATTATAGAAATCTCTTTTGTCCTCCTTAAAGCAAAAATAAACCTTTAAAACTGGAATTCATCGAGCTATGTTGGTGTATAATAGCACAGTTTCACAAAATATTATAACAAAACTAAATTCCTAGTTATTACAGAATTCCTAGATATCACAGTTTCTTAGTCAAAAAGATGGTTGTAATGGAGAGATTTCATTTCTATAAGTCAAGAAGGACATGTTCAATTAATTTAGCCTTATCATAATGACAGATTTCCCTTAAATATTTTCCTGGATATTAAGTAGATTCTGGCATTTCACATAGATAGTCCATAAACCTTCAAATTAACATATGTGAATACATCCTTAAATGAAAAAGCTTTGAAAACCACACCCCAATTTTTTTCTTTTAAGGATTCTCATTCGCCCAATAGGAATTCTACAACACAGAAACTTTTACACAGAAATTTATAAGAACTTTAGGTCAATGCAATCCTAAGTCACCTTGCACAATATGTGGAAAGTAGAAACTTAAACCACCATAATTTTTTTCATAAAAGCCAATATTTCAAATGGAAATATCTGCCAGCATAGCTAATATCAAATTATTTAATTTTATCACTTCCTTTTAAAAGCCCAATTCATAACACAACAATAACTTCAGATGATATCAATCACATTTTCATAAATCATTGATCTTCTTACTATTGGCAGTTAAAACCACTTCAAAATTAAGAATTACATTAGAAAGAAATAATAATAATATTGTATGTAACATATGCTAGTCATCATGTTAAGCATTTTACAATCATTATTATCATTTTAATCCTATAACAATAACCAGTATTATTTTTCCCTTTACAAATCAGGAAATGGTTCAAGCAGAGATAAAATACATTTTTTTTTGCATTTGGAACAAATAAGTGTGACAATTACCACAAGCAGAGAGGCTCATGTCCCAGCCTTTTTTCCAGTGGCTGCAGAATTTACTAAGCCTGGGGGTTGTTTGCAGCTGCTGTGACAAGGTAAGTGGAAAGTACAGGACCAGATGACATTCTCCAAACTTTATCTAGAAGGGTATGCTACAAAGTGCCCAATGGCACAGGACTATTACAACCACGGCCAGTCTTTGAATGGCTGCCCCTAAATTTCTCATGAATTCTCTTCTCTGTGGTTAGATCTGGAATGAGAGAGGTTAGCACGAACCCTTGCGGCTGTTAAAAATCCCCATTCTGAGATACTCTCTTAACTCTGGGAGGGAGTGGGGAATGCTAAGTGATCAGGATTGGGAGGGAGTGTTTTAGCAAGGTGAATTCCTGGAGTCACTTATAGTCTTAGGAGTTTCTTTTCCAGTAATTTCAAATGATCAGTTTTCAAACTTTTTAAGGATTAGTCTCGTAATCTACAAAATCTGCTAAGATGTTTTTAACTAAGATGATCTATGTTTCCATTATATTTCCAAGTTGGCCAGATCAGAAAAACAAGGAAAAGTCTCAGTTTTGCTTCTTTGTTTCCCTAGCTGCAGCCCTTAGAAGTCTGGCTACCTGCATTTTAAATCTTACAAGACAACTGACTTGTTCACAGCACACATGATATGGACACATGCTGACAGACAAATTGACAATTAACTACAGGATAAATACAAACAGAGTTCACAATGAACAACAAAGAGGTGGAGAATCAGAAGCTTGTTAGAAATCCCCATCATGAATTGGCTATTATTATTCCAAGGAAAGGAAGTGGCAAAGATTCAAGACCTGACAGAACACAGATAGATCCTGCAAACCTTTGTTCAGAGCGCCTCTAGGGTGATTGGAGGTGGGGAGCCCTGAAGTTTCTATCTTAGACTAATTATTTTAAGGGATAAACCCCATATAGTTTCACACTTCTGGTCTGTAGGTGGATTGTAACTATCCTCCTCAAGACCAGAGCCCTTAAGGGAAAGTGAGGAGGGGGAAAGAGGAGGAGGAAGTAATGGAGGCTGAACAAAGTGGTCCTCCTCAGGGGCTTGAGCAGGTAAAAGAAGGCAGGGAGGGAGGAGGTAACAGCAACGTGTAGTCAAAGCATTTAAGGGAAGGGAGAGGAATAAAAGACATGAGGAATAGGGCAGAGGGAGTGAAAGGAAAGTACATGCTGCAATCCTTAGGGTAAAGGCAGTTAGTTGGTACCCTAGCTGGTGCTGAAGCAGCTTTGGGAGCCTCAAGGAAAGAGGTTCCTGCTTTTTGTTCGTTGTTCTCTGCCATTCCATTGAACCCAAGATGAAAACATTTAGACTTCTGTCTAGATGTTTTGGTGGCCTTTAAACTTAATTTGGTTTTAAGATAAAGTAATGTTGAGAGGTCTGAAAGGGCCCTATCATGACTAACATAATTTAGGGCTATCTTTAGTTAATTGACATTAGTGCTAGCAATACTTGTACTAATTTTTCTAGGATCAATAGTCAAAGGAGATCTAAATAATGCAAACTGATTTAATGGGAATTGGTTCCCACCCCAAAACTAACGTAAAGGGAATTTGGGGACTTCCACCAAAATGGTGGGCATACTTTGGAAAATGGGAATAGAAGGACTGACCTGACCCCTGCAAAATTTAAGATTTCAGAAAAAAATGAATCCTGAGATGGCTAAGTCTTTTGGCATTGGCAAGGTGGGGAACTATTCTTTCCCAGTCAATCAGTTCCAATCCAAGTCACAGCATTGTAACTGTTGACCTTAAAGTTTCTATGAAAAAGGCACACAGGCTAAATGCGTATTGTTTATTCCCTTAAAGCTAGTTGTTTCATGGCCATGGAGCTAGAAGGAAACCTCTGATTGAATGTTACAGGAATGACCAGGCTTATCTGTTTTAGGACAATCCCAGTATGTCTGTGTCCCTCAGGTTCATGTTGTTTATATATGTTTAACTATTCCATGGGAAGGGAATTTTCTTAATTGAATAGGTTGTAAATACGATAAGATAAGAGAGTTGACAAAGTGTCAATTGAAATTACAATCCAGGATATCTGCGTTTTCTTTACCATTGACATGCAATAACATAGCATATGTCCACAAAACATCAAGATATGGAAAACAGTTCCATTATTCAAGAAAAGTGTCTCACAAAGGGTCTCAAAAAGGGTCTCACAAAGTATGCTAAGTCCGCCCCATCTGACCTTGTTGACACAGGAAGAGGTATTCTCTGAGTTTACTTCAGAGAACAAAAATACTGTTAGGTCCAGGCTCATCTTCTGATTGATTCATTCAAGCTCTGGCAATTATTAAAGTCCAAAAATGATATTAAATGTCATTAATGCCTTGGGATGGGGGGAGGGGAATGAGACAAGGCTGTGGAGTTCATTCCCTTTTATTAGACAAATGTATTTCACAAGCATCCACTGGTTTAAATAAATGCATCACTTTGGAGGTTCCTGAGAGCAGTAGGAGGGGCTGATATGTTGGAACAGCAGGGACAATGAAAGGTGAGTTTTAATGATCATCTCTCTCAACTCCAATATCTTGAGGGAATTATGGAACTCTTCAGTCTGGGAGAAATAGATGACCACAGTCTGAACTGGGCCTCATAGCTACCTTTTTGCTGCTAAAGTTGGTAGGGTATAGGCTGTGGGAACAACCTTGGACTCTCCTTGAGTGTCTCCACTTGATCTGGCTTTCACCTGAGGCCATAAGCCTTTCATTGTGGCTATGCCCAAATCTCTGTTCAACTACTTCCCACCCTTAATACCATTCTACAGGCTATTGACCACTCCCATCAAGTCCCTCCCTAGGACCCCTCCCTCCTCTAGACACCCCAGACTACTTGGCCCCCACTGGATTCCTCCCTCAGTCTTTCTGTATGTAAGATCCCTCTTGTTTCCATGAAAGTGCTCAGATTCAATCTGTCCCACTGGTATTATTGATATCAATGCTCAGATTTCTTAAGAATCTGCCCAATATGGAGGATTTTTAATAAGCTGTATTTTTCTTTGGCTGAAAGAAGACTTGTGTCAAATTCATTAAGGATCCATGTGTCACTATTTTGCATTCCCAGCACCTTTAAACCTCAACATTTTTGTTTCCTCACACTGGTAAACTGCTATGTTCACTCTTCTCCAGCCAAGAATGGAAGGTACATACTACTCCCCCTCTCTCTATCCCTTCTCACCCTCTAAGCACCTTGCAGGTATTTTTTGGGCCTGACCTCTCAGGTTCCATTGTTGAGGTAAGAGAACCATATGTTGAGGTTTGAGGTGCTTGGGACCCCAAAGTACTGACACATGGGGTACTGCTGAATGAATTTCATTCAAGACTTCTTTCAACCAAAGTACAACAAAGCTTTTTAAAGATTCACCATATTGGGTTGACTCTTAAGAGCCTAACCATTTGCTTGCGTGTTCTTCTTTCTTTGCTAAAAAAGACCGTGCCATCAGAGAAATAATGACATGACTTGCACTTGACTTTGTTTTTGAGTGAGGTAGGGCTGTGCAGGTCACCAGCCTCACTTCTCCTCCACGGTCATCTGAATCCAGTGACCAGATGTTCATTAGGATGACTGGAGATGACACAGGATGAGGCAATTGGGGTTAAAGGACTTGCCCAAGGTCATACACTTAGTGATTGTCAAGTGTCTGAGGTGAGATTTGAACTCAGGTCCTCCTGACTCCTGCACTGGTGCTCTATCCACTGCACCACCTAGCTGCCTCAACCATTTGTGACACTTGTATTGACAGGCAGGCCAGATAGAATCTCTTCTAGACAGAATCGGAGCTGGACTGAATCTGAGTTCCTTCAAGGAGGTGAGATGGAGCTTATATGCAGAAAGACTGTGGGAGAGAATTGGAGGTGATCTAATAGACTGGGAAAAGGGGTCTAAAAAGGTCTTGATGGGACTGGAATAACTAGTAATGTAACCAAGGTTAAGAAACAGCTGTGGGCAATTGGGAGGTATCAGACAATGGAGGGCTTGGGTGGGAAGTAATCAAGGCTGGGAATCAGCTAGAGGCAATATGGAAGCAAAAGAAAATGGAGGGTCAGGCTAGAACAAGGTAACAGAGTTGGGTATGAAAAGCCACATTAGTGGGAATTCAAGGAGATTCCCAGAAGCAGTACCCCATTAAAATTAGGTCAGACAGTTAGGAGACTCAGTTAGGAGACAGTTGAGATCATTCATCTCAACCTGGTGGTCTCAGATTCTTGGTCCATTGATTATGTTCTAGGCCATGGACCTAGGCACAACTTTTAAAACTCTATTGGGAAGTGAATGCCTAGTTCTCTCAATTCTCTTGACAGTAGGGAATTGGGAAAACTTCAGGTGCTTTTCTGTTCTTTTTTCTTTTAGGGAAACAAAAGAAGGAATTCTGTTTCTGCACAATTAAAACTCATCCTAACTTTGAGTGATAGCAGCTAATCAGAGTTGTTCCCTAGCATGATCAGGTAAATAGTCAGAAACTTGACAAGCTACTTGAGGGAAAGCCTATTATAGATGAATACATGAAGTGACATGTTCAGGAGGCTTCATTTATGCAATAAATGGGAAGGCAGGAGATTCCAATTTGAACAGAATAAAGGCACTTGCATTGGTCTGAATAATTGTAGCACTGTCCTAAGAGCTACCTGTTCATTCAGGGGGAATGAATATAAAAATTAATAAAAAGCTTTCCTGATTTCACAACAAGTATTGTTCTTTGTTTAAGGTGAGCATGTTTCTCACAGTTGGGAGATCTTTTCTCACATGTGTGTTTCTTGAGGCTTACTCTGAGATCCCTCTTTACAGAGGGATGGACTTCCAGCTCCCACACCTATAATGGGTCAATTTTTTGTAATTCCCAAATTATAAGCCTTTGGTTTCTCTTTTACAAAATTGAAAAAATATAATTTCTCTAAAGAATTTTTTAAAAAATTGTTGGAGACCAGTACTTTGTATTAGGCCCCTCACCCCGTGAGAATGCCACACCCTGAGCAGCCTGTTCCAAGATAAGCTGAATCACAA
Organism: Lagorchestes hirsutus; assembly: GCA_028533205.1. Lineage (NCBI taxonomy): Eukaryota > Metazoa > Chordata > Mammalia > Diprotodontia > Macropodidae > Lagorchestes > Lagorchestes hirsutus. The sequence goes on from CM052671.1 coordinate 197,030,151, forward strand.
GATGCTCCTCCCAGCAGATGTCCTGACCACAGAATGCTCCAGTACCGCCCTGGAAAGTCCCTGAGGCCCATTTCCTCCTTTACGCTCCTCCCCTCCTGCTCTATATAAGTTTGCAGTTTCAC
>CM052671.1:197030772-197071410 GCA_028533205.1 Lagorchestes hirsutus
AGATCCAGGAGAGACAATTTAAAAATTATGGGACTACCTGAAAGCCATGATCAAAAAAAGAGCCTAGACATCATCTTTCATGAAATTATCAAGGAAAACTGCCCTGAGATTCTAGAACCAGAGGGCAAAATAAGTACTCAAGGAATCCACCGATCACCACCTGAAAGAGATCCAAAAAGAGAAACTCCTAGGAACATTGTGGCCAAATTCCAGAGTTCCCTGGTCAAGGAGGAAATATTGCAAGCAGCTAGAAAGAAACAATTCAGGTACTGTGGAAATACAATCAGGACAACACAAGATCTAGTAGCTTCTACATTAAGGGATCGACGGGCGTGGAATAGGATATTACAGAAGTCAAAGGAACTAGGACTAAAACCAAGAATCACCCACCCAGCTAAACTGAGTATAATACTTCAGGGGAATAAATGGTCTTTCAATGAAATCAAGGACTTTCAATCATTTTTGATGAAAAGACCAGAGCTGAAAAGAAAATCTGACCTTCAAACACAAGAATGAAGAGAAACATGAGAAGGTAAACAGCAAAGAGAAGTCGTAAGGGACTTCCTAAAGTTAAACTGTTTACATTCCTACACGGAAAGACAAGAGCTGTAACTCTTGAAACTGTTCAGTATCTGGGTAGTTGGTGGGATTACACACACACACACACACACACACACACACACACACGCACGCAGGCACACATACGTGCCCAAAGAGAGACAAAGAGCACAGAGTGAATTGAATAGGATGGGATCATATCTTTAAAAAATGAAATTAAGTGGTGAGAGAGTAATATATTGGGAGGAGAAAGGAAAAAATGGAATGAGGCAAATTATCTCATAAAAGAGGCAAGCAAAAGACTTTTTAGAGGAGGGAAAAATAGGGGAAGTGGGAGAAAAACACAAAGCTTACTCTCATCACATTTGACTAAAGGAAGGAATAAAATGCACACTCATTTTGGTATGAAAACCTATCTTACAATTCAGGAAAGTGGGGGAGAAGGGGATAAGCAGGGTGGGGGGGATGATGGAAGGGAGGGCATTGGGAGGAGGGAGCAATTTGAGGTCAACACTCATGGGGAGGGACAGGATCAAAAGACAGAATAGAAGCAATGGGGGACAGGATAGGATGGAGGGAAATATAGTTAGTCTTACACAACACAACTATTATGGAAGTCATTTGCAAAACTGCACAGATGTGGCCTATATTGAATTGTTTGCCTTCCCAAAAGGAATGGGAGGGGAGGGAGGGATGAAGAGAAGTTGGAAGTCAAAGTTTTAGGAACAACTGCAGAGTATTGTTCTTACCACTAGGAAATAAGAAATACAGTAATGGGGTATAGAAAGTTATCTGGCCCTACAGGACAAAAGAGAAGATGGGGACAAGGGAAGGGAGGGATGTTAGAAGAGAGGGCAGATTGGTGATAGGGGCAATTAGAATGCTTGGCGTTTTGGGGTGGGGAGAGGGGGAAAATGGGGAGAAAATTTGGAACCCAAAATTTTGTGAAAATGAATGTAAAAGGTTAAATAAATAAATTTTTTAAAAAAAGAAATTAAATTGTTAATAAGTTCAAGCACTAATTTTAACTTTTGTTTAGGCCATGGAAAGACTACAAATTCAGGTTAAAACAGCAAGATCTTTTCTGCTTTATAGGTCATTATGTATTAATTTATCAATACATTGTCTTAAAAATGAAATTTTAGTAGGCTTTACAAGAGAGACTGTTTAAAAATATTTCTTCTAAAAGTGTCTTCTTTTGTTTTAGAACAGTTTAAAGGTTGTCCTGATGCTAACAGAGTGACTAAACTTTTATAAAAAATTAGTTGAAAATCTTTAAAATGATAGTTCTCTTTTTAATTTCAAACAAAAATAAATCTTTTAAAACTAAAATCTATTAAAGCTTTGTTAGTATAAAAGTGTCCTGAACTAGTATGAATTCCCAAAGTATTAGAACAAACCAAATTCTTAATTGTCACAGAACTCCTAGATATCACAAAATGCTTTAGCCAAAAAGATGCAATATAATCTCATAACAGTTAAAGACTGATTACAGAAAAACACTACTGCTTATAAAATCCTTTTAAACAATGGGGATATCTTAGGTGAGTGTTAAGTAGCTCACACAAATTGCTGAACATGTTCTAATTTTAGATAGAAATAATATTACATTTCCCAGTAAGATTACATAAAAGGGGCTCACATCTTTGTTGGTCACTTGCTATTGATCATAGAAATTTGCTGTGGAAAGAGAAAGCAGGGACATGTGACATAGCAAATATGACAGGATAAAACATCCTTGACTCTGTTTGCATTCAGATAAGAGTAGAATTTCTCCAACTATACAGTATCTGCCTCATAGCCAGACTCAGGAATAGTCTGGTGGGAAATATTCCTTTTTAAAAGAACACAATGGGGAAATTAACCAGGGGAATCCCATCCTAGATTGAGGCTAGAATTTTCCCCATGGTGTTTCCTTTCCAGTTATAAGATTCACCTTTTAACAGTTCAGGATCACCTTCCCTGTAGGTAGCTTGTGGAATTTCTCTCAGATACTGATTTAATGCAAACAACTATACCCAAATTCAAACTCAAAATAAAAATATTTATGGTCCCAAATGTCTTTCACCTTAAAGAGCAAAATTCACTAATCACGACTCAGAGCCAGATACTCATTTCTATTCTCATGGAGTTGCAGTAAGCAATAAAGATTTGCCAAGTCATACATATATAAGGGAATTCCCTTTAACATCTTTTCTTTTCACATTTAAAACTTGTCCTGACTTAAAAGCCAAATGTTAAAAATCCTTTCTCTTTATTACAACTTCTGAGCAAGTCCTATTCGTTGTTCAGAATTTTCCTAAGCCAAGCAAGTTTCTTTCTTATAGCTGATGACCTCACCCACATGGATGGTTTCCAGGGGGCTTTGCAATTTTACAAAATAAAAGGAATTGGCACCACTGCCATGTCTGCCAATCCCCAAGCATACAAGAGGACTGTTCTGAATGGGAAGAACTAATCTAAATAAAGTTTTCATTCAATCCCTTTCTTTCTATACACAGTAATCAATTAACAATTTTAGGTTCAGCATTAAAATAGTAACTCCAAATAACTTAGTTAACAATCTTAGCCAAATTGTTGTAACTCTAACTTCTTTAACAAGCAAAGGTGAAAATACCTGGTTTTCTAAATGACAATTATAAAAAACAAATCATTATAAGACAAGGTTAGCAGGACTGATAAAATTTAAAATAACATAACTGGTTTTACACAATTTTCCCAACATCTTTTAGTTTCAATAAAATTCAGATTAAAAATTGGTTTCTCTAACACTGTTTCTGGATTACAGTGGTTACTCAATTTTTACACTACAACACAATTTTACTATAATTTAGAAGCACAGTAATAGCACAAATAGTCAACTTTAGATGTCATTAGCTACATTTGCAAACCATCACATATAAAAATTATTAATAGAAGTCTGGGCTTACTAAATGTAGGGGCTGGTTGGCTTCTGATCTCATACTGCTGTGGCCCAACCCCTACTCTTGGGTAGGGGTAAATTAAATTCCCTACTATTCTTTAGCATTCTCTTCCTTTGATCTAATCTGGGATGATAAGAGTTCTTTTTAACTGTCCTAACTACTCACTGCAGCCCTAGCTCCATGGTCAGACTTGGGATGACAGGGTAAAAAAAAATCTTAATGGTTCTGATAAGGTTTAGGGGTGCTGGGGATCCCAAAATACCAACATGTTGGGTCCTGCTCTAATGAATTTGACGCAAGCCTTCTTAAAGTCAAAGAAAAATAGTTTATTAAAGATTTGCCACCTTGGATTGGCTGTTAAGGAGCTGAAGCATTTGTAACACTTGTATTCACAAGCTACCAGCTAGACAGAATCTGAGTGCCTTCATGGTGGTGAGATGGAACTTAAACACAGGAAAGACTACAGGAGGGATCTGGGGGTGGTCTGGTAGTCTAGGGTGATGGGAGGAGGGGTTTAGGGAAGGTCTTGAGGAGTCAAGCCTGGTCAAGGGTTGGAAACAGGTGGAGGCAATCAGGAGATATAATCAGGACATATCAGACAATGGAGGGCTTGGGTGAGAAGCAGGTGGAGCAATCCAGAGATCTTGATAGGGGCGGTATAGGAATGACTGGTAGCCTGAGGTGAATACAGATAGTCTCTAGAGAGGATCTTGATGGGAGTGGTCAGCAGCCTGGGGAATGGGGTTTTGATGGGATCAAGGATGCAGAGTGCAACAGAGATCAGAGCTGTGTGCATCCTTGTTTGCTGAAAAAGACCATGCCATCAGAGAAATAATGACATGACTTGCACTTGATTTTGTTTTTAGTGAGGGAGAGCTGTGCAAGGTCACCAGCCTCACTTCTCCTCTAGAGCCATCTGAATCCAGTGACCAAATATTCATCAGGATGACTGGAGATGACTCAAGTATGAGGCCATTGAGGTTAATTGACTTGCCCAAGGTCACACAGCTAGAGAGCATCAAGTGTCTGAGGTGAGATTTAAACTCAGGTCCTCCTGACTCCTGCACTGGTACTCTATCCACTGGACCACCTAGCTGCCTGAACAGAGACTTGAGCAAAATGATGATAAAAAGCCTATGGGCTTTCTGAGACTGCTGGAACAAATGGGAAGATTAGATTTGAGTAAGAAAGGCCAGATTAAGTGGGAAGATTCAAGGGGAGCTCAAGGAGGCTCCCAGAGTCTGAACCTCATCAGTTCTAACATTCACTCAAGTAAATTTTACTTCTGTGTCCATTCCTTAGAAACTGCTTTGAAAAAGAGGGCTTTTGAATCTATCAGCTGAAGTGAGGGAGACTTCTGGAAAATTATCCAGTGGCACCAAGTGCCCTCTTTTCTACTGGAAAGTTCAAAAGCTTTATCTCTGAGGTGTTTCTTTTTCCGATCAGTGCATTTTTCCCAATTTGCCTTAGTGCCAAATAATATAGCAAATTTTGACATGTCTTAACCATCCAATTAGGAGTGACATGTTTCACTTAAAATATGACCAGAATAACTACTTTTTGGTTATTTCCCATTATACAAAAACCTTTCTCTTTTAGGTGAGGCATGACATAACTAAAATGCTAGTTGGTCTGCCTCCCTGATATGAGGGAAAAGTTTCCCTGATTTCTTCTTGTCTTTCTCTCCACCTTCACAATCTTACCAGGGTAAGAAAGTAGAAAGAGAGAGAGAAATTTACCAACAATTTCCAAAACTTTTATGCTTTCCTTAAACTAAATAATATAAAATTAGTTTCTCTCTTTCTTTCCCCCATTATCCTCCCTGATGCTGCTGTCATCAGAGAGAAGGGATGAGGAGGAAGGAAAGAGAAAACATGGGAAAGAGATTAACACACAAACACACTCATACAGAATATATATAGAGAGAATACATATACAGACAATAAAGAATTCAAAAACTGAGAAAAGATTGTCAGAAATCCTTTGCACAAATTAGACCTTTGGCTTGTTTTCTTTTACTTTGTTCCAAATATCCTTTATAAAATTCAAATTAAGTAATCTCCTTCAAGGGTGGTTTTATCTAAATTGCACCAATTAGTGGGCCATAGGGCTGTCTGAAAAATGCTGTCTAAGAGAGACTGAATGTAAGGATTACTTGATCCATAATTGATTGCCCCTTGTTTTAATGTCTTTAAAAATTTAAAATCCAGAGGTGTGAATTCTCTTGCAACTCCTCCTGAGTTATTGGGATCTGGGGTTTCTGTCACTGGCAATGCTAGTTTCATTTCCAAAGGTATCTTTTCTCCTCTTTCCCTAGGCTCTTGGAAAGTTTTTTTTTTTTTCTAAAAGGGATAGCTGACTTTTAGGAGGCCAAGGTGGTATAGGCAGAAGATGAGCCTTGGATAAAGGACCTGCTGGTCTTCTTTCTGGAGGAGTATAGGATGGCAATGGCTCTGTGGAAGCTGGGGGTTCCGGGGATGCTGAGGCTTCCTCTGGCCAGGAGTCCACCTCTTCTCCCCCTTCCTCCTTCTCCACGTCCACCCCTACTTGAGTATCTTTGTCCTTAAAATGTATCTGTCCCATTGTTAACCTTACTTCCGCTATTTACCTGTCAGATCTGATTCCTTATGAATAGAATCTGCTTTTTCATTCTGTAACACAGTGAGTTCTTTCCTGTAAGCCTGAAATGTTGCTGAAGTCCCATTGTGCCTGCATGAACCCTCAGATAAAGGGAAATGCCCCTGAAGAGGCTCTCAAAGCTTCCCCTTACCTTAGTTGCTTTGTCACAACATGGAGCTCCTTCCAAAGGGGGCCACTGTCACCGAAAGACGAGTCTTGTTCCTGGGTCATGTCCTTGTTCGAGGTGCCATATGTGGTGGATGGCCAGCATCCCCACGTGGCTCAATGAAGTGGTGAAGAAGAAAGACACAGGCAGGGGATGAAGATAGGACAATTCCGTTTACTGATCTGAAGGTCGGAGTTTGTAAAGAAAGAAACCGCAAGTCTACATGACAATTTACTCATCTCCCATCCTAGTAATTTGCAACTAGTAATATTGAAGAATGTTAGCCCAGAGGGCATCCATCTATTTTACATACCCCTTGTATTCTGTAGTTCTCTTGTTTATCTCTTGGAGACAACAACATCAGGGGAGGATAGAGAGCAATGCCAGGTGATAATGAGCACAGTCTCAGAGAACAGGCTTTCCCAAAGTTCTGGCCTGGACTCAACACCACGCTCCATCCTATCCCTCAACAAAACTTATAAGTCTGAGAGGGATAGATTGAGAAAGAAAGCCAGAGCAAGGGAGAAAAATAGAGGTTCAAAGTCAATGAAAGAAAGAGGGAAGACAGAAAGACATACAGAGAAACAGAGAAGGACAGAGAAAGAGAGATAGAGAAGTGGGATAGATATGGATAGACAGAGAGCTATGGATAGATAAAAAGAAAATATATTTGATATATCAGTAAATTTGGGACTGTAAGTATCCTTCACAAACTATAGCCCAATATATTTTTTGGCAATAAAAAATGAATTTCCATCTTTCAGCGACAGCAATTATAAGATTTTGTTAAAATATTCCATTGCCCATTTATGTGAGTGAGCATTTTGTCTTTTTTATAGTTTTAAAATCAAAATCTAGAAATAAACTTTATGCAGAACCAATTTTAAGACTGTGTTTATTTGGTGTTGGGCCAAATATTGCCAAAATTTCCAAATGAAAATTTTATATATATTATATATATATGTATATATATATATATATATACACATACATACATACATACATACACACATATGGATATATGTGCGTATGACTATTGTGTTGTGAAACAACATCTTACATCTTATAACTTATTTAATTAAATAATATTTATATTCAATAACATTTGTAAAATAAAGAAATTTAAAATGAAATCATGTGGATAACAGAAAGCATGTAAGGTCTTACTGAATTATTCTTCTAATTTTACAGAATGTCCCAGATGAAATACGTATAATTAGTTTATACTTAGAGATTTATAATTTATATTTAGTATTTTCAAAATCATAAGTATAAAAAATTTTACATTTCATTATCATTTAATATAACTTTTAATTTGGAGCTTTGAGAACAAAAATTACCATGGTAGTTATTGTAAGCACTTAATAAATTTGAGATTATTTTACGGTTTTTTGTAAAATAACCCCAGGCATTCTCAACACATTTTTCTAGTGAATGGGATTAGTGGAGGAAAAAAAACAATGAAAATCACTGATACAGAGTAAATCCTATAAACCTCCCTATGGGTGAAACAATATGGGGACAATGAGAAAGGACATGAAAGAGTAGAAGGGAGGTAGAATTTGAAGAGAGATATTTGATGTACTCTAATCAAATCTAAACAAAAAAGTCAAAATGAGTACTGCCATCTCTCATGAAGAAGGAAAGTACAGAAGTTAGGAGGTAAAGAGAGGGATTTAAAGAGGAGGAAAAGGAGGAGGAGGAGGGGAGAGAGGCAGAGACAGAGAGATCATAATGCCTCCCAGGGAAGATAGGAGCAGGAATTCCAGTTAAGAGCCCTGCATAGGGAGAGATATATACCACAGCATGTGATGTGTTCAGTCAAAAATGAGTTGGTTCTTGAGGATGATCCATGAGAAAATAATAATCCATTGGATAATTTTCCTCTGAGAAGGTAGTCTGCTACCTTGCACAGGAGAATGGATATCAGAGTTATTGGGAGCTCATAGAATCCCAAAGGGTGAAAAGGCAAGGACTCAAAGATAACATGGCATGGCAAATGAATTAGAAAATGATCTCAAGGAGGATGAGGAGCAGAATTGGACTGAGGGATTTGGGACATGGACAAATTTTTCTTTGGGACAAGGCATCTATCCTCATCAACCTCCCTATAAATTGATACTTTAAGACCAGGGTACAATAGAAAAGAGGGATGAGGGGGTAAGAACTACATTGGAAATAAGATCAAAAATTGGTTTGAAGAAGAAACTGAAAGCTGGTGTTTTTGAAGCTTTAATTTCGTGAGGAACACAAAGATATTAATGAAGAAATAAATACATATAGGGACCAAGAATCAAAGAATAAAAGTTAAAAATACACATTAAGGAAAGAAACATAAAGTATAGAAAAATTAAAAAAAAAACTTTTTTACAGGTTGGAATATAATTGTTAGAAGAATTTTGAGAGTTAGAGAGGAAGGATTTTGAATTAAATAATTTAATGAGAGGAGGAAAAGTTAAAAATACATAACCAAATATAAGGAAGAAAGAAAATAAAATTAAAAGTGAAGTGAACACTTTAAAACTAGGTAAAGGATTGATGGACAGGAAGGGGTGGTTATTAATAATAGGAAAAATCCTTAGAATAGGGTTATTTTAAAGTACTCCAAGCAAAAGTAACTGTACAAAGTATTAATTTAGAAGTGTAATAAAACCCTAACTTAGAAATAAAAATACTGAAGATAAAAATGTAAAGAGCTATTAGTTGAGGTATCAGGGATAGATGGCAAAGAATTTTGGGGAAATGAGTCAAAGGAAAGAGAGCAAACAGGAAGAGGATTTGGGGGCACTGAATACCAACTTCACCCACTTTGCAATCTGACTGAAAGTCAGACCTGCTCCCGTTCAATCTATCAGTCTGTTAGTCAAAAGTCATTATTAACTCATTAAGTGATTATATTGTGCTAGAGATTGTGATAAATGCTGTAGACACAAAGGAAAAACAAAACCAATTCCAATCTGTTAGTCACAGCTATGTAACAGAGGAATAGTTCCTTGTAGTCCCAGCTAGGGTTCTCTGAGGAGTCGATGTTTAATATTTACCTGGAGAGTCCCCAGCAGATAATGACATATTCAGTATCAGCAGTTTCACAATCAGAAAATACAAACCTAACTTTTACAACAAAACATGACCATATTGAAAAAACCAATAAAACTAGTTTGAGTGAAAGATTGGATTAGAAAACAAAGCCTCCTAATCTGTTGCTCACAAAAAAACTCCACTATAAAGAAAAAAAAGATTAAAAAGATAAAAAGGATAACATTTCTATAACAATACCAAATAATAATGATAAATACGGATATCCTTACTTTATCCCTGACATAACTGAAATGTCCTTCCATGCTGTTTCTCGAATACAGATGATGCTAACTCTTTGGTTTTAGATAGATACTATTTGCCATGCTAAAGAAAGGTTCATTTAAAAGTCTTTTTCTTCACTTTCCTAAAGAAGATGCAGAGGGCCTGAAAGTCTCAACCTTTCCCATCAAACCTCAGTTTAAGTCTTTCTGTCCTATCATTTTCACTGCCATGCTTAAACTGCTAAGCTCATTTTAACTTTGGTGTTACTAGGGAATAAGCTTTGCTTGCTTTCCCCTTACAAGTGGGATTGGAAGGATTTTAACAAAGCTGAGATAATTGGCATCCAATCACAGATATTATAGAAAACTTTATGGAATGGGAGTAATGTGGAGGGAGTTTTTCTCATCTGTCACAATGGAAACAGCTCAGAAGTTAATGCTGTGGTGGAGAAACCAGGAGGGTTGATCCAGGATGCAGTTTCTTTTGTCTTCATGATTGTACATTAATGAACTAAAAAAAAACCTGCCCTACCCAACCTTCACCAACCCCTCTCTCACTTCCCCACCTCTGACCCAGGCAGATCGTTTTTCCTATTGCTGCTGACAGACACATTTCCTGACCCTAAATCCTCTAGTATCACTTTTTTTCAAGGTGTTTGTCCTGGAATCTATAGACAGGAACTCTTTAATGATACAACAGGAGGCCATGGAATGCCTTTCCAGAAGAAGGAGTCCTCTGGGCTACAACAAAATTATTTTCCAATCAAGACAACCTTGTAAGTAGAAGATGTCAGATGAAGAATCTTCCAACACTATCCAGCTATCTGCCCTGCAGCATAGGGCCTTGTTTGGCAGCTAGAGTTCCCAATAACTCCATCTTTGGGGTCAAATGTGTGACTGACATCTGTCAGAACCTTGAATTTCTTCATGATTTCATCCTGCACGATCTCTGTAGGTGAGTATTTCATGAATAGCACCTATTTCTAGAGGTTGAGTCCGAGAAAGATGTCACCTAGGATCATCTGTCAAGGCCAGAGCAGTGACAATGAGAAGACAACTGAACTCTGAATTCCAGGACAGTGCAAGGATTTCTTAATAGAACGCAGAATTCTAGTCAGGCCCTGTATTAGCTGTGGATACACTGAGCAGGAATTGCCCCCAGGTGGTCAATCATCCAAACTACAAACATTTATTAAATAATTACTCCCTGCTCAGCACCATGTTTGAGCTTATAAGGCATACAAAGAATAACAATATACATAATTCTTGTCCATGTCAAAATATAACTCATAAATTAATTAAATATGTGTGTATGTTACATACAAGAAATTGATACAAAAGGCAAAAGAAGGTTCAAAGGAAGGATAATCCTGTGGCTTGGGGAGATTTTTCCTAGATTTGAACTGAGGAGTAAAGCAATGATTTTCTCCCAATGGCTTGCTATATAATCTTGGTCTAGGAGCTCAAATTCTTTGGGCATCAGTGTTCTAAACTATAAAAGAGTGCTTGGAGAGAGAATATACCAAATGACTGCTGGGGTCCTTTTTGGCCTTCAACTGCATTTGAATTCTCAAGACCTAACCAAAGGTTTAGAGCCTGGAAAGTCCAGGAAGAAAGTGATCAGACAATGCCCTAGGTCAGAACATTTGAGCTCATTGATTATTTGAAGTTCCCTAGTCTGAGCTGCCCCCATGATTCTTGAAGAAGGCAATTCCCAGAGAAGCAGTAGCAGGACTCCATGTCCTTGTCTGGGGACACCATCTGAAAAAGTTCTCTGGCCTGGGTGTGCTCTAAGCAGTTTCCACCCAAATGTCTTCTTCTTGCTATTTTTATTACTTTATTTATTTTTAATTTTGCAACATTCATTTCCATAAGTTTTCAATTTTCTCCCCCTACTTCCCCAAGATGGCATGTAATCTGAAACAGACTCTATACATAGATTCCTATTAAACACATTTTCACATTAGCCATTTCTTATAGAATTATGATTAACGGGAGAAACCATGAGAAAGAGAATAGAACAAAACAAAACAAAAAAGAAAACATTCGACTTCACTCTGCATTCAGACTCTATAGTTCTTTCTCTGGTTGTGGATGACATTTTCCATCATGAGTCTTGGAATTATTTTAGGCCCTTGGATTGCTTAGAGAAGGTAAATCTATCAAAATCAGTCATCACACACTGTGGCTGTTACTGTTTACACTGTTCTTCTCATTTCCTCATTTCACTCAGTTCATATGAGTCTTTTCAAGTTTTTCTGAAGTCCACTTGTTCATCATTTCTTATAGCACAATAGTATTCTATTACATTCATATACCACAACTTGTTCAGTCATTCCCCAATTGATGGGCATCCCCTTAATTTCCAGTTCCTGGTCACCACAAAAAGAACTGCTGTAAATATTTTTGTATGAGTGGGTCCTTTTCCCATTTGTATAATTTATTTGGGATACAGCCCTAGAAGTGGTATTGCTGGGTCAAAGTGTATGCACAATTTTATAGCACTTTGGACATAGTTCCAAATTGCTCTCCAGAGTGGTTGGATCAGCTCACAGCTCCACTAACAAAGAATTAGTGTCCCAACTTTCTACATTTTTTCCAACATTCATCATTTGCCTGTTTTGTCATATCAGCTAATCTGATAGGTGTGATGTGGTACCTCAAAGTTGTTTTGATTTGCATCTCTCTAATCAATGGTGATTTAGAACATTTTTCATATGACTATAAATAGCTTTAATTTCTTCCTCTGAAAATTGCCTGTTCATATCCTTTGACCATTTATTAATTGGAGAATGACTAATATTCTTGCAAATTTTTTTCAGTTTTCTCTGTATTTTGGAAATGAGACCTTCATCAGAGACACTAGTTGTAAAAATTCTTTCCCAGTTTTCTGTTTCACTTCTAATCTTGGTAGCATGGACTTTGTTTGTGCAAAAACTTTTCAATATAATGCAATCAAAGTAATCCATTTTGCGTTTCATATTGTTCTCTATCTCTTGCTTGATCATAAATTCCTGAATCCCCCATAAATCTGACAGATAAACTATTCCTTGCTTCCCTAATTTGTTTATAGTACCAGTCTTTATGTCTAAACCATGTAGCCATTTGGACTATATTTTGGTACACAGTGTCAGTGTCTGGCAGCAGAGTCCTTGGCCTAAAGACCCTGGGGAAACCATGTAGCTGATCTGGGTCTCAGTCCTGAGTGGCAGTCCTGAGGTGAGGAGGAGCTGGGGCATGGCAGAGCTGGTGGAGGCTGTGGAGAGGGAATCATACTCACAGTTTCAGGGCAATAAAGAGTGCTTTTGATTGCTCATACACCAGAGTACAGGCCAGGAGAGGAGGACACTTCTCTCATTTGATTGTGCCACCTTGGAAGAACTGAGAACTTACAGGTCCGGAGAGATATCTCAGAGAACAGCTGTAAAAAACCTCTGTAGCCTAGGGTACTATACCCTCCAGTTGATAAAGGACTCAAAAGTCAAGTGACTATCTGGGAAAATGCCCCAAAAGGGAAAAAAACAAGACTATAAGAGGTGACTTTCTTGGTGAAAAGGTATTTTCTTCCATCCTTTTTGATGAGGAAAGGCAAAGCATACCACCAAAGGAAGACTGCAAGGTCAAGACTTCTACATCCAAAGTCTCAAAAAAAAAAAATAGGTAATGGTCTCCAGCCATGGAAGAGTTCAAAAAGGATTTTGAAAATTCAGTAAGAGAGATGGAAGAAATGAGAGTGATGGAAGAAATCATGAAAAACGAGTCAACACCTTGCTAAAGGAAACTCAAAGAAATGCTGAAGAAAATAACAGCTTTAAAAATAAACCAAAACAAATGACAAAAGAGATCCAAAAAGGCAATGAGGAGGAGAATGCTTAAAAAAGCAGAACTGGCCAAATGGAGAAGGAGATTCAAAAGCTCACTGAAGAAAATAGTTCATTAAAAATTAGGATGTAGTAGACAGAAGGTAACAATTTTATGAGAAATCAAGAAATTATAAAACAAACCGAAGGAATAAAAAAAAAATAGAAGACAATGTGAAATATCTGATTGGAAAATCACTTGACCTGGAAAATAGATACAGGAGAGATATTTTTAAAATACTGGTCTACCTGAGAACCATGATGAGAAAAACAATCTAGACATCATCTTCTAAGAAATTGTGAAGGAAAACTGTGCTGATATTTAAGAACCAGAGGATAAAATTGAAATGGAAAGAATTCACCAATCACCTCTTGAAAAAGATCCCAAAAAGAAAACTCCTAGAAATATTGTAGTCAAGTTAAATAGTTCCCAGTCAAGAAGAAAATATTGCAAGCAACCAGAAAGAAACAATTCAAGTATTGTGGAAATACAATAAGAATAACACAGAATTTAGCAGCTTCTACACAAATAACTTGGAATATGATATTCTAGAGGCCAAAGGAGATAGGATTAAAACCAAGAATCACCTACCCAGCAAAACTGAGTATAATACTTCAGGGCAAAAAATGGAATTTCAATGAAATAGAGGACTTCCAAGCATTCTTCTTGAAAAGATCAGAGTTGAATAGACAATTTGACTTTCAAATACAAGAATCAAGAGAAACATGAAAATATAAACAGGATAAAGAAGACTTAAGGAACTCATTAAAGTTGAACTGTTTACATTCCTACAAGGAAAGTTGTTATTTGTAACTCATGAGACTGTTTTCAGTGCTTGGATAGTTAGAAGGAATATGTGTGTGTGTGTGTGTGTGTGTGTGTGTGTGTATGTATACACATATATATGTGTATATATGTATATATATTCATGTATGTGTAGATGTGTATGGATATGTATATATGTGTGTTATAAATGCATAGGTATTTATTTGTACATGAGTGTATATGTGCATATATATATATATATATATATATATATATATGTACCTATGTACATAGAGGGCACAGGGTGAGCTGAATATGAAGGCAATATACCTAAAAAATAAAATTTACTATTGAGTGGACTATACTAGGAGAATAGAAAGGGAGACGTAGAATGTAGCACATCATCTCACATAAAAGAGGCAAGAAAGAGTTTTTACAATGGAGGGGAAGAGCAGGGAGATGAAAGGAAATAAGTGAGCCTCACTCCCATGGGATTTGGCTTAAGAAGAGAGTAACACACACCCAATTGGATATGGAAATTTATTTTACCCTTTAGGAAGGTAAGGGGCAAGGGGATAGGAGAGGGAAGATAATAGAAGGGACACCAAATTGGGAAAAGGGATAATCAGAAGCAAACATTATTGTGGGAGGACAAGTCAAAGGAGAGAATGGAATAAATGGAAGGCAGGATAGGACAGAGGGAAAAGTGCTTAGTCTTTCACAATATAACTATTATGGAAGTGTTTTGCATTGTTATACATGCATGACCTGTATTGATTTGCTTGTTTTCTCAATGAGGATTGGGAGGGAAGGAGGAAGGGAGAGAATATGGAACTCACAGCTTTAATAATGAATGTTAAAAATTGTTTTAGCATGCAACTGGAAAATAAAATATACAGGCAATGGGGTATAGAAATCTATTTTGCCCTACAGGTAAATTGAGGTGAGAGGGATGGAAGAATGGGAGTGGGGGGGAGCATAATAGAATAGAGGACAGACTGGAGGAAGTGGTGGTTGGGATGCATGTTGTCCTAGTTTGGGAGTGGGGAGAGATGGGGAGGCAATTTTGAATTCAAATTCTTGTGGAAATGAATTTTGAAAACTGAAAATAATAAACTATATATCAATAGAAAAAAAAAGAATACAAGAAAAATAAAATAAAATACAATCCTTCTTGAGCTCTTAAAAGAATGCTTTTTTAACTTGAGACCAGTTCATATTGCCTTTTGAGGTTTCAGATACGGGTACAGTGTCAATGCTGTCCTCTTCTGAATTCATATTATGATCTTCCCTGTCCTAACAGTGAGAAACTTTGGTCTACGCTGTTGTAAATAGGTTTTTGCTCCTTGTGACTGTATTTTTCCTGGTTTTTAAAGAGGATCTCTGCTTTTTGGGCATGGGGGCTCTCTTTCATGCTTTTTGCGTTAGGGGCAAGGGGCCTGATTGCTGGCTTTGTGTGCCTCTAGTTCTAGCAGCTAGAAGTTATATAATGCTTACTGCACTAGAGTTGGCTGATGTGTGCCAAGGCCAGGTGAGGTCTTTCCTGGGGTTGCATTTCCTTGGGGTTACACTGGGAGCTCATGGAGTGAGGTGTGGGGGTAGGGTGGTCTGGACACTGAAGGTCTCTTCCTCCCCTAAGGCTAGAGCACAGATAGGCTCAACTTCTGGTGTCTGCCAATATCTTTGCTGTGCAAAGGCATGCCTGGGGTCCTGGTGTTGGTGCTTGCTTGCTCCACCACCCTGAGGCTCAAGATCTCAAGTCTGTCTACTAAGGTCAAGCATATTGTTCGCTTTCTTGGATGCTACCAGCCCTGTACTGGTCCCCTTCAGCCACAGCAAGAAGGAACATTTCCCATTAATTCCCCTAGCTTCTTGAGCTAAAAAACTACTCAGCCCTGTTTTCCTACTGGATCCACTATTCCAGGATTTTTCTTGTGGCAATTTTCTCAGGGTTTTTAAAGGTCAGTTTAGGAGGGTGAGTGTGACTTACGGTTTACTCCGTCTTGACTCTCAGAAGTTTAAATTGGTGACTTTCAAACATTCAGTCTGTGGATGAATTGTACCAGGAGTAGCTGCTGCCACTGCCACAGACTCTACAAAGTACTATGCTTCCCTCTCTCCCAATTTGGACAGGCTCCCTTCCTATGCTGGATATTCCCAGGAATTTTCACTGCTGTCAGTGATTCCTAGGGTCCACTGGGATCTGTCCTAGCTTTGTTACAGTTGAGACTGAGCTGATGTAACCTACATGCTAAACTGTACTCCTCTTCCAACCCAGTGCTGCAGATCCTTCCTGTAGAACTTTCAAATTGTCTTCAGTGAGAAATCTGTCACACTCTGTCTCTCGGTGGATTCTGCCCCTCTAAAATTCCTTCAGATTGATTTTTTAGAGGTATTTGGAGGAGTTTGTAGGAGAGCTCATGGAAGTCCCTGCTTTTGCTCCATCATCTTGACTCTACCCACCCTCACTGCCCCACCCCTTACCACCAACTATCTTCTTAGATGCCTTGTAGAGATCCTCATTCTTTGTTAAAATATTCTACAAAATTGTTGTTACCGACTATCCTTGTTTTGAAGGAGCTCTTAGGCTAATGGGGAGGATAATATGCAAACAACTCTGTATTACCTGCATGTGTACAGGAAAAAGCAGAAATAATCCAGAGAAAGAGACAGAGACAGAGAGAGAGAGAGAGACAGAGAGAGAGACAGAGAGAGACAGAGACAGAGACAGAGACAGAGACAGAGGCAGAGGCAGAGGCAGAGAGAGACAGAGACAGAGACAGAGACAGAGAGACAGAGAGAGAGAGACAGAGAGAGACAGAGAGACAGAGAGAGAGAGAGAGACAGAGAGAGAGAGAGAGAGAGAGAGAGAGAGAGAGAGAGAGAGAGAGAGAGAGATGGAGCCAAGATGACAGAGTAGAAACAGACACTTACTAGAGTACTCCCCCCAAGCCCAGCCAAATACCTGTAAAAATTAATCTACATGAATTCTGGAGCTGCAAAACCCACAGAATGATGGAGTGAAGCAAATCTCCAGTTCAAGATAGCCTGGCAGATTGAAGGGAAGCATCTATCCTGCCTGTCCGGGAGCAGAGTGCAGTCCAGTGTGGGCTGCACTGGCACAGATGGTACCTGAGCAGGTCTAGGTGGGGACTGAATCTCTGGCACCCATAGCAGTTTACAAACTTCACAACCCCAAAACACTGAGGACAAATTGGAAGGTGAAAGCAACCTATTTCGTGTAGCTCCATGTGATTATACTTGTTAAATAGCAGTCTATATCCAAGGTGATCTACAAGGACCTGGTACTTCCCCTGACAATAACTGTCTCTCAAGCAGTCATGGCCCTCCTTTTAAAGAGCAAAATATCACATGTTTCTAGCACTTTCAAAAGAAAAGCCAGGTGCTCTCAGTGGTCGGTATCATCCCTGATGCACTGTCCTGTCCTAAATCCTACTCATCTGTTACCTATACCCAACAATGCAGAACACCATGTCTCTATTTCTATCACCACACATCTCCTTCCTCCCGAGCTTGACCTAAAAGATGTCATTCTCCATAAGTTCAAACCTCACTAATTCTTGGATAGATGAGAAGATTGTAAAGGACAACTGGCCACAGGGCATTCTGTCTGCCTTCAGTAACCTCCCTAAAGCTTATTTTCTCTCTCATACCTGCTCTCCCAGTTTGCTGGAATTGTTACTTTCACTTAAGTCTGTATTATTGCTGATTATCAGACTGCAGTCAAACTTATGGAACCAAAATATACATATGGTGCATTGTATTATTTTAGAGAACTATTATTTAAATATAAAATATTACCTAGAAAATTATTATTATAAAATATCTTTTTTAGAAATTAATAGGATTCCTGGCTTCACTTGGTGTTAAATCTATGATGATTTCTCTGCGAGATCCATACTTCAAACTTCTAAACTTTAAGTCTTTTAGAGCTCTTATTAAGACATTATGGGAGGAAATGACCTGTCAGTCCATTTTACTTGGCTAGTCATCCTTTCAATCCAATAAAACCATAGCTCAGTGCTTCGGTGACAGTAGACCCTTAAGAAATATTTATTTCCTCTCCCTTTCCAGCCCTCAAATTCCTACATTTGTTCTCATTTGTCTATATCCATAGGCCAGCAATCTCTGGTCAGAATTTTGGATATGGCAAGATTAGGGACTATAAGAAGAAAAAGATGGTTGTCTTGAATCATATTCTCTGTGTTATGATATCCTGTTATTTCCCTCAGATGATCACTTGAAGATGCCAAAAGGACTTCTTGCACTCCTTGACCCACTCTGGTTCATAAGGGCAAAGAGAGAGCCATCTTCCTGTTGTGGAGTCAGAAAAAAATTGACTACTTCAAATTTACCCTCCTTGGCAAAAAAAAAAAAAAAAAGGCAATATTTCTCCAATCCAATTAACTTGGCCTTGAAATTGATCAATGGAGAATAAGCACACCTCCTGTGTACCATAGGAACCATTTAGAAACATGCAGGTTGAATTCACTCAATTATCTAAACATTGAATCAATTATTATGTTGTTTTTATCCTGACATTTTTATTATTGAAAACTCTGTCTGCCTGCTCTTGTCTAATTGGAGATTCTGGTTGAATAAAAGCCACCCCTTGCACTCATGCAGAGTCTACTGACATAGTCAAGAAATTCCTTCAGGACTTCATTGCTGACTGTGGGTTGTCACTCACTTTAGGCAGGAATCGCTACACACATTTCGTTGTTAAGACATTTGAAATATTTCTATACTACATATGTATATAATATTCTGAGCATATTATATAAGTATGCAGTATAAATATTGAATCAATATGACATATTTATGTATTTGAATATCTGACCTATGAAATGTGTGCCACTATTCTATCAATAAAAGAACTATAGGTTAGCTGCCATCTACAGTCCACCAGAGCCGCGAAAGAGAAAAATTCCATTATAAACACACAGTTGTCAAAAGTTTGTAGAGGAAATGGGTTTCAAAGGGACTACTACCACAGAACGTAACTGAAGAATGCCTTTTTATGAAAAACAAGAGCAAGGGACCTGTACTTGTACTCCTTGACTACATTATGCCCAGATTCAATAGCATTGACAGTAATGTGAACCATATTAAAGTGTTATCTCACCTTTCCCTTGGGAACTGTATCCAGATGCTCCACATGACTCAATCTGGCATAATATGTTACTCTCCTTTTATGCTAATCTGTGTTTGATTTATCTTCATATACTCCAAGGATGTACCTCCAAGCTGGATTGATAATACCTCCATGTCACTGACCCAGGTTAGGCTGGTCTGGAGCGGTTATACCAGCAGACACCAGCCAATCCGCAGACCAGAGGATGACTGAAAGCTCATTTGGCTGCAGCTGCCAGTGCCATCTGGTGGTTCTATTTTTTAAAAAGGCAGGGAAGTGTGAAAATGCTGGAAAGGTCCCTGGTTGGGGTCAGATTATGAAGTCGAATGCTAAACAGGGGACTTGGTTTAGAATTATAGAGACAAGAGGGAGCCATGGGATGTTTTTGAGCAGGTCAATGACAGAGTCAGTACTCCTATGATTCAACAATACCTTTTAATCACTTCTGTGAATTATGGATTTGAGAAGAGAGAGAGACTGGAGGCAAGGAGATAAAGTGGGAGATGATTGCAAGAGCCCAGGGAAGAGGGAAACTCTGAGGTCCTTGTTCCTGTGAGATTCTAGGAATTCTATTATCTTCTACCATCTGGATAATGAGTGCTCAAAGAGCATCTTCCAATGAAACCCCTGCCTAGGAACTGATGATGCAGTTCAGTCCTGATCCAGATTGGCTCTCCCACCTCTGATGTTTCCCAATCCTGGAGCACAGAAGAGAGCACTTAAGTTCTTATTCTAGAAGTCCTAGGGATAATTACTATGGTCTGGGAACCACCGGGACTGCCACTTCTCTGTGTCTCTTGTCCTTTCCCTGGCCTTGGGATGATGTGCATGTGGACAAAAGTTCTGAAGGTGTCGAATTCCATGGTGGCTGCAGGCAGAGACAGCTCAGGTAAGTACAGACAATCACTCCTCAGACAGCATGGGTTGAGAATAAGGGAAACATTCCTCTCCATAAGGCTGAGACCAAAGGAGTCTGGGATCAGGCTGACACTTGGCTGGATGGCAAGGTGGAAGAAGCAAGTCCCTAAAGTCCCATCAGCCTATTCCTATGCTCCCCTCCTCCCTTTAACCCACATTCCAGGGGTACCCTTGTTTGCATTTCTTTTCCCCATCCTTAAACCCATCACTTCTGAGAGGCTCTCAGTGTCTGCTCTCCCCATCAAACTCCCACCTAAACTTTCCTGTCTTAAACATCTTCCCCAGGTGACCTAATGTGCTAAACTGATTTCAACTTTAGTGTTTGTAAGGGAAGTTTTGCTTCCCCTTCCTTGGAAGTGTCAGAGGATTTGAAAACCTAATGTGAAGCCAAGGTATTTGGGATCCATCCCTAGTTTTTGTGTTAATGTGGTAATGGCAGGGATTTTTGCTATGCATTCTCCCGAGGTAGGTCAGAGACCAATAAGGAAGTAGAGAAACCAATGAGGCTGAGCCAGGATGGGCTTTCTTTTATCTTTGCGTTCCCTTGTTAATAGGATGAAGAAATATTCCAGGTCCAAGGTCCCCTAAATCTTCATTTTTCTGTTCCCTTCAGGGATTACTTCCTGCTGTGAATGACAGATATACATCCTGACTCTCAAGTCAGCCACTGCTATCACCTGTCTCCTTGCTACTTTTCCCTGAACTCAGGATCTGGATAATAGAACTTCCTGAATGAAAATAGCACCAATCAGTCAGTAAGATTGTATTAAGTACCTCCCTTGTATTTAGCACTATAATGGTTGCTGTTGCTTGTCCTTTGTTTTCAAAGAGGACCATGACATCAGGAAGGTGATGCCATGACTTGCAAGTGAATTAGATTCAAGTGAGAGAGGGCAGAGCAAATTCACCAGCCTCATTTTCTCCTTTGGAGCCATGTGGGTCCAGTGGCAAGACAGAGATCAGGTTATGAAGGGAAAAGACTCAAATTACTTCCTGCCCTCAAGGGCTTAGAACCTATCAGAGTCTTATGGTTAAGGGTGGCTTATGCCTGGAGGGCGCCCTCAGCCAAACATTGTTCCTATCTGCTAACCCCTTTGTCCAGGCAACCAGTGGAACATCATTAAAGGAAATAGACACACGTATAAATTTTACATATGGAGACAACATCTCTGTGTTTTCTTTCTTAATAGGAACCTATGCTCATTTGGTTATGCATGTGGAAACTTGTCTCTCCATATCTTATACACTGATCATTTCTCCACTCAAGCCTTACACAGAGGAAAAAGAAGAACTCTAGCAAAACAAAATGCTTAAGAATAATGACACAAAGCTCTAAACCTTACAGTGCTCACTCAGAGACTTTACCTGAGTCTGCAGAGACACTTCCCAAGGATGAAGAAACTCTACCCAACAAATGCACGTGCCCCCCAAAGTGGAGGAAAAATGTGGAAAATAGTAACCTAGATTGGTTGGGGAAAGGGAGAGGACTGTGCTATATAGGAGAGTAAGATGAGAACCTGTGAAAGACAGTGACAGAGAATTCCAATATAGTTAGACTTGAGCCTTGACAGGGGTCTACCCAATCTGTCCATTCTTGCCTATTTCTCTCTACAGTCTCTTCTTTGTGGATTTCTGTGTCATTATGGTAAATATCCAGTGGTGGAGGGTTGTCTAGAGTTTCTGGGTTTGCTCCGTTAAAAATTCTTTTTCACCCTTATCAAATTGACCTAACCTACTTGACCAATGACTGATGTCCAGATTGGCAGCAACTAAGGTATCCTTCTGGGGGAGATCTTGAGATTATAATTATGTTTAACTAATTTTCATCAACTTGTATGGCATTACCAGAAGTCTAGGATTATGAATCTGTCTCTTTTTAAACTTTTGTAGACTGAAAGAATATTTGAGTCTGCATTAAATAATGTATACTCATATACATGTATGTATACATATATATGTGTGTGTGTGTGTGTGTGTGTATATATATATCTTTGATACAATTTTCTCTCTAAAGGCTTGTCAAAAACTCCAGGGTTTTTCTTCATGAATGGCTTGAGTGGAGAAATGATCTAGCGTATAAGATAAGGAGAGACAAGTTTCCACACATATAAATGAAGGAGCATAGACTCCCATTTATAAGGAAAACACAGTCCCCATATGTAAAATTTATAGGTGTGTCTATTTCCTTTAATGATGTTCCACTGGTTGCCCTGACAAAGGGGTTAGCAGATAGGAACAATGTTTGGCTGAGGGCGCCCTCCAGGCATAAGCCACCCTTAACCATAAGACTCTGATAGGTTCTAAGCCCCTTGAGGGCAGAAACTAATTAGGGTCCTTTGCCTTCATAACCTGATCTCTGTCTTGCCACTGGACCCACATGGCTCCAAAGGAGAAAATGAGGCTGGTGAATTTGCTCTGCCCTCTCTCACTTGAATCTAATTCACTTGCAAGTCATGGCATCACCTTCCTGATGTCATGGTCCTCTTTGAAAACAAAGGACAAGCGACAGCAACCATTATAGTGCTAGATACAAGGGAGGTACTTAATACATTCTTATTCATTGATTGGTGCTATTTTCATGCAGAAGGAAAAGTTTCATGAAGAAGGGTTTTTTTTTTAATCCTGATCCTGTCTTTAAGCATAATAAAATCTTGGTTTTTACCTCTGAAATGTTTGTATTGTGGTAGATTTCAGCAGTAATAGTACCTAACTTCACAAATAGGACAAGGCATTTTTCTTCTGTACTTTGTGCCTCCTTTTTGCTTAAATTCCTTGTGCATTTTTTTTTTGCAGGCACATAAGTAAGTAACACAACCGTGTATTGTGGCCATTGTATCTGAGGACCAGGGTGGTCAAAGGTGGCCTAAAATTAGACTCTTTAGAATGTCTAAGCAGCCAGATAAAGTTGCTCAGAGGTTTTAGAAGTGTCTCAGAAGCAATGACTTGGTTTAAAATAGTGCAGTGATATAATCGGAGGTCCCCTTCACTGTCTGGTTAAAGCTGATCCTTAAATCATTTTATCTAGTTGTAAAAATACATCACTAGCATATACCTCAGCATCATATTGAGGAGAGCTCAGAAATCATCTGGGGATCTTATTGTTTCCAGTTACTGACTCAGTTATTTACCTTACAATATTGTTGCCACCACCAACAAAGAAAGCTTTGAACTGATATAAACATTTTTTTTTGAAGGGTTCAGTGATTTGCTTTCAGTTAATTTGGTTCAGTTAATTTGTTTGTAGAAAAATTTGTTTCTGAAATCATTATTCTTTGAAATCCCTAAGAATCTGGTTCAATTAGTCTTGGAAAAAAAATTATATTCTAAGTATGGGATCTAATCAACCTGTTTGTTATAAAATCATCTCTGTAGTTTGCTTCCTATACAACTGGGAAAAGGTTTTCATGAAGTAATTAAAGTTATGCAAAGTTTAGCTTTTTCAATAAGAAATTCTGCCACAGTTTGAAAATGCTGCCCCAAAACTGTCTTTGATGCATATCTCTGCAGACACATTGATGGGCATGGAAATTCAGAAAACCTGCCTGCTAATAAAGGCAAGGAGCTAGAGTCCTAGTCCTAATAACTAATACAATACACTTTCCTGACTCTTACCAAGAAAAGTGGTGCTCCAGAGATTTGGAGCAAGTTTAGGGAGCTTAAAATTATTTAGTGCTATTTACTGTCCTTAATACTTGAGGAGGACCAAGAGAACATTGCTATGCTGGGGTCAATATACAATATGCCTGTCTACGGCTGATCCAGTGAAGAGAACTTCAGAATGCTCTACCACAAGTCAGGCATAAATGGGATGTATGAACATTTGGAATGGAGATGTCACTAAATTTGTGGATATCACATTTCTTTTGAGCTACTCCTATTCTACTTTGCTCATAGAGCACAGTGTCTTCTTTGATGTGGTCATGACATGCTGAGTGATACTCTGTGAGTGCCTCCCATGTCTGACAATCAATGCCAAAGTTTTTTAGAGAGATTTTGAGTGTCCTTGTATTGCTTCTTCTGACCTCCATGTGAGTGCTTCCTTTGTGTGAGTTCTCTTAAAATAGTCTTTTAGGCAAACACATACTTGGTATTTGAACCACATGACCAGCCCATCAGAGTTGCACTCTTTGCAGTAGAGTTTGAATGCTTGGCAATTCAGCTCAAGAAATGACTTCAGTGTCCATGAACTGCTTTTGCTAGGTGACCTTTGGAATTGAAGTGATTCAGTTTCCTGGCATGACACTGGTATACTGTCTATCTTTCACATCCATACATTGTTATGCAATGAGGTAATCCCAGTAGCTCTGGAGCCCTCCTGTTTAGCAGGCAGCATGATACCCACACTTTCCTTTGGAACCTCCCAAACACTAAGATAGCTCTGGCAATTCATGTGTTCACTTCATTATCTATGTGTACATCCTGGAAAACTACTGTATTACATAGCAACTGTACAGAGTTCATTCTTAAGAAAGTCAAGCAAAAATAGGCTGTCTGCTGTTGTTTATTTCTCTCAGAGTATGTGAATATTGCATATTCATTGAAAAATGAGTTCAAAGAAATGCCAGCTGAAGGAGACTATAATACACACACACATACACATACACAAACACAACATATATAAGTACTTACAAAGCTCAAGTATAGAAATTTGCTACAAAAATAAAAATATCTCGAATTTTGCAATACGAGAGAATTTTAGAAATGCAATCATAACATAAGCAACAAACTTCAGATGACATCAATTGCATTTCCAAATTATCACATAGAGAAATTGTTGTTCTCATTATCTTTGGCATTTTAAATCTAGCTTAAAGTTACCAGTTGAGAAAAAAATTTCATTAAATTAGAGAGATAATAATAATGTTGTGCCTAGCATTTGCCAGTCATTGTGTTAAGCACTTTAAAATCATTATCTATTTTGAGCTCACAACAATCATTATTTCTTCCCTTTACAAATCAGGAAATTTGGCAAACTGAGATAAAATAACTTGCCATAAATTATTCAGCTAATACATTTATGCAACAGCAGCAGAGACCTTCTTGTTGGCAGCGCTTAGAGAATGTGGTTATGGGGGCTAATCTGTTGATTTCCCCCTCCCAACAACTACAGATGCTGCTATAACTGGGACTACTAGTGGCTTCTGGGGCAGAGTGGGCAGAATTGCACCTGGTTGATAGTCCCAGGCTTTGCCTAGAGTGATGGACTGCAGGGTACCCAGAGGCACAGGGCTACTGGGGCCACTGCCATTGCGGCCTCTAGTGTGGATTCTCCCCCTTTCCTTCCATCAAGTGAGTGATTCAAATTTTGCCTACAATTCTCTAACATTATCTTTTCCTGATGATATCCAAGATGAGAGCAGTTGACAGGGAAAACATAAGCCTGTCTGGATTCCCCTTACTAAGGTACACTCTTGACTCTGGGGGAGGGAGTGGGAAATGCTGAGTGATCAGGATTATGAGGAGGTATTTCAGCAAGGGGTGAATTCCTAGAATTATCCCAAAGTTAAAGGAGTTTTCTCCTGCAATATTAAAATGATTAATTTCCCAACTCCTTAATTATCAATCTCAAAACCTCTAGAATGTGCTAAGATAGTTTACCTATCCTACTTTTTCCTGAAGTCCCAACTTGACCAGAGTCAAAGTCACAAAAAAAAATCTTACAATATTTTTAAAATAATCTAATTTGTCCTGTTTCCATATATGATCTCAAAATAACAGGAAATTTTATTAATCATCCCCAATGTTTTCTCTAGTTACAGCCTTTAGAAGTGTTTCTAGCTCATTGCATTTTAAATCTTTCAAGATAACAGCATCTGACTCACAACACAAAAATATACTGACATTTTGTAACATAGAGACACACATAGACAAATACAAATGATAGGGAGAGGGGAAGTCTGAAAGCTTGGAGTTGTTTGTTAGAAATCCCCCATCATGGAGAGGTTATAATTATTCCAAAGAAGAGGGATGAGGAATCTGCATGAATTGACCAAAGGCTGGCCCCCTGTAACCATCCAGGGCAATGATGGGGTGGCTCTATACACCTCTCCCAGGAGAGAGAGTTGTAAGGAGGGACAAATAGGGTCTGGATCCTGCAAACTTTCCTTGGAGCATGTATAAACATGCAGATTTAAATGGGCACGTCCCAATAAGTTTAAGTTTTATTTTTGCCTTAGTGTTTGATATGCTGCACCTTCATATATAGATGTCTATCAGCCTTGAAACTTCACAAAGTGGCCGGTATTTTTCTCACTTTTGAGTTAACAACTATGTAGTCACTGTGTGCGTATAATTACAGAATGAGATTGTTTTCTTTTCTATTTCTTGATATCTGCTCCAGGATGGATTTAAACTGGAAAGGTAGAGTAAGGTAAGACTTTGTATGTGCTTATTTTTAATGGTTATAGGATAAACATGAGGAAAAATAATGTTAATAACTATACTTAGACAGAAACTGTGCATAGCAAAACATAGTATTTGTGGTAAAATTTCTTGGGACAGTATTTTGATATTATTCTGAGTTTTGGCTTTAGGCATAATTGTTTAAATTATCATCAAACTAATAAATCATCACTCAAGAGAAATACCATGTAGTGTTCAAAAGGAGTACAGCCTGAGAACTGTTGCATATAGATGTCTACATCTGGGAAAGGTGAAATGTCCTTACAAAGATAATGACAGGATCCTGTTGAGTTCGTTTCTCCATTATTCAAAATCCTCTCTGAAAAGGAAATTTTCCTTCAAGCTTCATGATAAGACTGGCTACGATACACTGTGACTAATGTGGATCTTTGCAGAATAATTGATTATTTTTTTGAAAAACCTCACCATGACTCTTATCTGGAATCAGACAGAGCCAGGAAAACTTTATTCTATTTCACATTTATATCAGCTTAGTACGTGCCTATTAAGAGAAAGTGTTGGAACTGTTGAACAACCATTTCCCTATTTCTTCCTTTCATAGCAAATATCTATAACCATGACAGGTAAAGTATAAAGATTTTTTTTTAATATGATGAATCTTCTTGTTGCAATATTCAAACACCTCTGCTTTTCTATAATGGGAGGCAAGTATAAAAGATATATATGTAAGTAAGCTGTTAGTCTTGCCTTCCACGTCCTTGTTTATGATTATGCAGACATAGGTAATATCAGGTCTTCAGAATACCATCTCTTTTCTACATGACATGATGATATATACATATGTATATCTTCAAATTGCGGCTAGAAGAAAGGTATGATGTAATCAAAACAGAAAAGTTTGATTTTATACAAATTTTACATTTCAGAAAGCAACAAGACTCTTCTCTCAGAAGGCTTCTGAGTGTTTCTATTAATAACAATGACAAAAGTATAACTAAACATGACATTCCCGGATGATATTTTTATATTTTTCCTTTTGATCCTGAAGGTAATTAAGAACAAGAATGAAGAAGTAGAGAAAAGCACCAATCAATCATCCTTCAGTTTCAGTCAAATATGGATTTTTGCTGTGGTTGTTGTAAAAACATTTTTTCTTCTTTTCCCTCAGGGATATACTTCTTATAATTATGTTTTAGTAATAATTTCTCAAAAATTATTTATGGATTTTGCATATAAAAACTTCATAAATAATAAATGATTTTCCCCCTATTTCAAAGTCTGTCTCAGATAATATTGAGAGAAAGGCTTCATTTTACATGTCAAGACCTCATAGAGACTTTTAGCAGCTGTTCAAACCGTAGCTGAAAAAAAAAAACCGTAGCTGACATTGTACACATCAGGTACAGGGTTCAGGTAAAGAAAGAAAAACTGTAATTCTCTGAAATCTCAGCTGAATTATGGGTTCCTATTTGATATTTGTCTTACAGCTCTGTTGTTAATAAAGTTCATTCTGTAAGACTTGAACTCATTTTCACCCCATGAAGTAGTTACTGAAAGACCAAATCTGAGAGGATCTGTTAGGCCTTACTAAATTGCATTAGGTCTTATCACTAGCAGGTTTTAGCAACATTATCTAGGGAATCCCTGCAAGTGTCTTGGAATCAGTGAAGCCCATCTACTAGGAGGAGTTCTGTCCAGAGCTGCCCTGCCTATTCCAGAATTTCCAGAGGAAAATGTTTTCTAGGATAAGATGGCTACATGGGATAGCTAAGACACAAAATTAAACAAACTGATTAAATGGAGTTTTGGAATGGGTTATGAGAAGCAATCTGGATTAAGAAGTTCTCAACTTATTTAATGTTAGGGGCCATTAATGTTTCCTGGTGCTTGTATTTGCCTAATTAAGCATGTGACACTTTGGTCTTTCAGATATTACAGACCACTCTATAACCAAAACAGGGAAAACTGTGATGGGAACCTTTCATTTTCTTTCACTATGCTGTGTCTACTAAATATCTGGCTCATTCTTGAACTAGGTTTACTATTAATCTCAGCCAGCTTTACAAAAAAATAATGGAAAAATAGTAGTAAGGGAAGAATTCTGACATAGCCAAGATAAGAAATCAAATGATAGGAGGGGGATATACCATGTTTAAAACCTCCAAAATATATTATTTGTGGATGAACTTCCCTAACACTCAGTCTTAGTGATATACAAATACTTTTCCATCAATTAACTCAGTATAACTTATTTAAAATGTAACTTTATAGATTTTATAAGTGTAGGATTTTGCAAAACCAATGTTTAATCTGTAACTTGACTTAGTGTACCTACTGAGTCTGTTCAACCAGGTATGTTTCCTTTGCAGATGGATGTGATGATGTCCTTGTTTTATGAAATTTGTTCAGATAGGATTATGTTCAGCATAGGATTATGAATCTGTCTTAAAAACACTTTTATATCCTTGAAGAATATATTAGATTGCAATATGTAAGAATATATAGATTGCAGATATGGAAAAGAACTTATTTCTCTATCTGACATAATTTTTCCTGTGAAGGCTTATCAGAAATCCCAATCTTTCTTTTTTTTTTTTTGTCTTCAACCTGTGATTGAGCATATTAAAACATAGTTTTTTAATGTTTATAATATTGGTGTTGTGGCAGATTTATTTCAGTATCAGGAACCACACCCACAAGATCAAAGAGGAGATATTTCTCTGATAACAGGGTTCACAAGCTTCACAAGTTTGCCAAGGAGGCCCTGGACACAGAAGAGATGAGCAACCCTTTGGGAATGGACTATCAATAGCTGGATTTCTTACTATTTCAAACTCAACTTGTCCCTAAATGAGCTTTTCTTATTTTTAATGAAAGCTTCTCTTCCTTACTGCCTAGTCTCTATGCTTCATCTCTCCCCATCTTTTACTCAACTATCAAATTAATCTCTCTAAAGCAAGTTTGCATCATCTCTCAATGCAATCAACTCCAATGGCTCCCTATTGCTTTTAGAATCTAATATAAATATAAGAGGTCTTCCAGCCCTTCATATACTGGATTTTTCCTAACTTTGCAGCCTTCATATATGCCTTACTGCCCCTCATGTGTTCTTTGATCTGGGACAGTCCACCACCCAACTCCTGGCATTTTCACTGGCTATCCATCTTCCTGGGACTCATTCTTGTTCCTCTTCTTCTTCTATCTTCCCTGACTTCAAGTCTGAGCTAAAGTCCTAGCTTCCCCAAGAAGACCTTCAAAGTCCTCCTGCTCTTTGAGTTTATCTCCAGTTTGCCTTGCATAGCTCATTTCTGCGTAGCTGTTTATACATTGTCTCTTCCCTTACATCCTGAGCTCAGGTGCAGAGACTGGTTTTTTGCCTTTTTCATATTCCTGCAGCTTAGTGGAGTGCCTACCTCACAGTACACTCTTCGCAATTATTTGTGATGTAACAACATAACTTGGGATTTCTCTGTGTTGGTCAAAGTCACCTCTATTCACTCAGACTCTCCTGTGGAAATCCTGGTGTTATTTTTGATTCTTCCACTTCCATGATCAACTCTTAGGTCCTGCTAAATATATCTCTAGGGCATCTCTCATGTTTCTTCTTTCTTCTCTATTCCTAATTTTCTCTGCTATAGGAGACATCTTTATTAATGATCCCTGGGACTACTGTACTGTCCCCTAATATGAACTTCTCAACCTATTGAGAGAAGTGTCAAGTATCAGGCTAAGGCTACGATGTGTCCTGCTAGGATGCTTTTCCTAGAAGATTCTTATTCTCTTCTATTTTTCTGGTGTTCTTTTACAGGTCTCCTAGTTTTATCATTGAACATGATCCTGACCTGTTGTCTCTTGTAATCATTTTCCGCAAATTCATTATTCTTAATGTGGGCACCAACATCCTTCCAGTCATGCAGGTCTGGAACTTCAGTGTCCTCTTCACTCCCTGCACATATCGAGTCATATATTAGGTGTTTGTGTGTGTGTGTGTGTGTGTGTGTGTGTGTGTGTGTGTATGTGTGTGTGTGTGTAACATGTCTTACATATTTCCCCTTCTAATTCAGGCCTTCATCACCTCATGATTATTTCATCAGCTTTCCAGTTTTCTCCCTACTTCATTTCTCCCCACACCAATCCTTTAGAGGTTTGCCAAGGAAATTTTCCCAAAGTATAGGTCTGATCCCTGCATTTACCCAATAAACTCCAGTGCTTCCCTATTACTTCCTTTTTCAAAACTTATACAAGGATATGTTTATTATTCAAAATTTTTCTATTTGCAAATGTTCCTTTTCCTTTGCTTGAAAAAAAACAGGGAAGGATATCTTCCAGGAAAGGAGTCAGTAGGACTAATCTCCTGGAGATCTGGGCACAGGTAGGGGTCTCCAAACATGAGAGAAAGGCTGAGGGGAGGCAACAGCTCCAGAGGACACAGCCTCAGGGATTGGTTCAGGCCCCTGGAGAGGACATAGAACACTCATGTAAGAGACTAGGGGTGGGTCTGAAACCATAAGAAGAACCACTTCTTCCCACTAAGGACCCCCAAGTCGTTTCTTAGGCTCAGGCCTCACTGGGCAGAGACTGTAGCTATGACAAGCCTGATCCCACGTGGGTAGAAACAACTCACCTGTTGGCTGTGAACCCCAATTTCCTGGAAAAGGAAGGAAGATAAACAGATATACAAACACTTGTAAATTCTTGAACCACAGAAGCAAACAGCACCAAGGTCCTGAGCACTGAGGGGCAGGATGTCCAAGATCCATCTGACCAGGAGTACTGAAATATAGACAAGTATTCAATATATGAAATAATCCTTCACTTGATTCTCTTGTCCCTCACTAGGTTATATCCTTTTTCTCTATTCCATTCTCTGTATTCATCTGTATCCAAATTCCTGGAAAACTCAGTAACCTAAGCCTATAATACTACTCTTAAATGAATGAATAACAAATATTTATTAATCACCAATGATACGCTGAGCGTTGGGAATACAAATGCACAAGTAAAGAAGTCTTTACTATGAAGCAGCCTGCATTTTAATGAGGGAAAGAACATTCATAGATAGTGGTGGCCAAAGAGGGATACTCTGGGCTGAAGGAGGGGAATACAGCCACAGCGGAATAGATGGACACAGCCCATCAAGGAACAAGAGAAAAACAGCTTTCATCATAGCTCTTGGCTCCTGATTTTATTTTGGGGAGGAAGCAGGCATGTGCACCTTTATGAAAAGGTTGGCAAGGGGCTTGTGAAGAAAGTTGCTGCAGAGAAGGGAATGAAGTGAAGCATGACAGAACATTTTCTGAAACAGCACTCAGGCTTAAAAGCAGCTACATGACCCAGTGGGTAGAACACTGAGCTTGGAATGAGGAAGACCTGAGTTAAAATATAGCCTCAGGCATGTTCTAGCTGTATGACTCTGGATGGGTCACTTAACCCTGTTTGCCTCAGTTTTCTAATCTGTAACATGAGCTAGAGAAGGATACGCAAACCACTGCAGTATCTTTTCCAAGAAAACGTCAAATGGAGTCACCAAGAGACAGATATGACCGAAGTGTCTGAAATACAACAGTACTGTGGATTCAACCACCAATCCAGAGAGCAGGGCCCCAATTCAGAAGATCCTCCAAGGCATAATTTTTGGTTTGAGAAACCAGGAGATTTTTAAAGCTTTAAAGGAAGTGTTTCCTCCATTTACCTCATTTTACAAATTATAATAACTTTATCTCCAAGCTCATCCTTCTGTCACTGCAGCCTATGACACTGATGGTCACCTCCTTGAAATCCTCCCCTCCCTAGGCTTTCATGACACCTTCCATCCCCATTTCTTTCTTACCTCTCCAACTACTTCCTGTCTCTCTCCTGGGCTGACTCCTCCTCTTCTCAATCACTAAACTTATTCGGGAGGGTGGTGGTCTTAGTTTCCTTGTCTGTTGGCCTAGATGATCTCTAAGGTGCAAATTCAGGGATTTCTTGCAGAAGAGGAGACAGTTTGAGGGTCTCACCCACCGGTTAAAAACTTCTTCAGAAGTAGAACAGTGACTCAAAGTCACCACCTTCTATTCTCCTCTTATATATTCTCTCCTTCAGACATCTTTTTACTCTCACTTCTTCATTTCTCCCTCTACATACACCTCCTAAATCTAGATCTTGGCTCACCCTTTCTCATAAAGACTCACTTCCTACATTTCTAGTTCCCTGCCAAGTGTCTCTACCTGGATGCGCCCAAGCATATCACACTAAAAATGTAAAAGTTGTCACCTTGTCCCTGAAATCAACTCCTCCTCCTCATTTGCTTATTTCCATTAATGTCAAATTCTGCCTTATTCCAGTTATAGAAACCTGGAGTAATTTGGGCCTCTTGTCTCTCTCTTTCCCTCAGCTCCCATAGACAAGTAAGAATGCCTTAGTTTTTCCAATCACACCATGACCACCTGAGTTAAAACCCTTCAGTCCTCAAATATCTTCACCCAAACAAATATAGCAGTTTACCATACTAACTACACTACCCTGGTAATTTCAACTGTCACCTTGTCTGAGTCAATAAGCTGGAGGTCTCAGTTTCTTCATCTGTAAAATGAAAGCATTAGACTTGATAATCTCTAAGGTGTAAATCCTGGGATTCTGTTTAAAGGAGGAAATGGTCTGAGGGACTCACCCTCTGATAAAATTCCTTCAGAAGAATATGGGATTAAGGGGAAGGGAAACACTTTGGCCTCAAATATTGGAGCTCAGAACGGCAAAAATGTGGTCACCAATTCAAGTGAGTCAGACTAGACCTAGACCCTTTGTAAACAGGATAGGGAACCTGCATCTTTGAAGCCACATGTTTTCCTTGTTTCAGAAATTTTGACTGAGTCCATGTTTTATGGAACAAATTCTTTTATTGAGGAGATTTGTTCTATGAAGTATGGATTCAGTTAAAGGCCACACTTGAGGACCTAGAGGACCCCAATTCCCCTGCAATGACCTCAAACATCTTTAGCCTGCTGGTTTCTCAGGCATTTGCCTACTTTTTCTTAAAACTCATGATTTAAAAGAGAGAAAGTGAGAAAATATGTTCTAACATTTTTCCACTTTTAGAGCCTGATGTTACCAAATTCCAGACATTGTTCTTCTGAATCTTGAACACATCTGGAGCCTCTGGCAACTCTTTGCTTCCCTGACACCTTAAGCTGGCTGTACTGGTAACTCCTGAGTCCGTCCCCATACCTTTGACTGCCCTACTCAGCTCAGTCCTCCCTACCAGGATGACAGTCTGCAACATGGTTCTCTGCCCAGCTACAGAGGCCAGGCATGATGGGCTAAGATTCAGTATCTGCAAGGGCCTCCTGACTGTTCCCTGTGGTTTAAAATCATCTTTTCTCCAAAGCACCCAGATAACATCATGACTCTTAATAGCCATTTAGATAAGAACAACTTCTTTAGCCTAGAAATCAAGGCCTTCTCCTCCTCTGCTCCCACTTCCCTTTCTAACTTTCTTTCCCACTTTTGCCCACATGAAGTTTCAGCCTAAGCCAAAGTCTGTTGATAATCCCTTAGTTCCTCCTTGTGCTTACCCTTTTCTGTACTCATTCTCCTACAGACATGGATGCTCTCTCTGTTACTGGTGAGATACCACCATCCTCCCAGTCACCTCAGCTCACAATCTCAGTGTTGTCCTTACTCTCATACTGAGTCTGTTGCCAAAACTGGGCAAGTTACCTTTGTAACATCTTGAATATTCCCCATTTTCCCCATTTTCTGCTCTGACCCTGTCCTGACTCTGAAGCAGGCCCTCAACACCTTCTACCTGCACTATTGCAATAGCTTGCTGGTGAGTCTGCCTGCCTCCAGGCTCTCCCCACTCTGCCTACTCTAGTCCATCCCTCATTCAGTAGTCAAATGGATCTTCCTAAAGCACAGATCTGACCCTGTCACCCACCTGCTCAATCAACCCAAATGGCTCTCTATCAAAATCCTCTTTGGCCTTCAAAGCTCTTCACAGATTGACCCCTCCTACCTTTTCAGTCTCCTTACCCCTGACTCCCCCTCCCCTACCCATGTACTCTGTGATCCAGTGACACTGGCTACTCTGCTGTCCCTCCTACTAGACACTCCGTCTCCCAGCTCTGGGCATTTCCTCTGGCTGTCCCCATGTCTGGAATACTCTCCCTCCTCATCCCTGACTTGTGGATTCCCTGGCTTCCTTGAAGTCTCAATTAAATTCCCCTCTTCTACAGAAAGCCTTTCCCCATCCTCCTTCTATTGGTAATTTCCAAATTATCCTAAATGTAACATGTTTGTGCACATTTTTCTCGGTGTCATCCCCAGGGACTTTTATATTTCTTTGTATCCCCCACATTTAACACAGTTAAGCACATAGTAATTGCTTAATGAAACTTTGACTCACTTCTAGCTGGGACACAACTTCCATATTGTATAATTTGATGACTGTCCACATAGGGGCAACACCTGCTCAGTACACCCATGACTGACAGCAGGATGATCCTGGAGTTGTCAACTCAGTTAAGCAGTCATCACCCTGCTAGGATGAGGAATCCCCCTGCCCTTGGGTTTCCTTTGCTCAGTCCCTAACAGACTGTCTCTGGAAGGTTCCTTCTCTAGGTTTTGCACATGGCATACGTTTCCCACCAAAGCAGTGAATGTGACAATGCTCAAGAGGAAGGACATATTACAGAATGACTGCTCTAGAGCAGGTTAGGATCCCAGAGAGACTGCCATTGTCCATGTCAGTTACCAGGCCATACTGCAGAGACAGTAATATGTACTGTACCAGTGGGCCTTTTATCTGCTTTCCTATAACAATTACACTAGCTGAAAGAAGATTTTGTCCCATCTCAGAGGTCTCCTTTTCTGCCCAGGACCAAGGATCTCATGCCCCTGCTGTGTCATTGCAGAGGCCCCTTTCTACAGACCAGAGCTTCAGGGAGAGCAGCAGAGGTGTGGAGACCACCAGTGACATTAAAAGACTGAAAGGGGGAGAAATGCAGAAAGGGTAAGCCCTGTCAGATTCAGGGGAGTGTGGGATTGAGAACATTGAGCATGTACCTCAACTCTCAGCCCATTAACAAAGGATCATGAAGACAGAAGAATAACCAGCCTGGGTCAATCCCCTTGGTCCCTCCAGCTCAGTATCTGACTCTAGCCTGCCTCCTAGAAATGGATATGCCCCATATTCCCTACTCCACCATGATGTTATTCATGAAAACCAAGAATGGTCCCAAATAGTCCAGCTCCACTTGTGGACTTGAAATCATACCCGGGAAATTAGAATGAGAAAGTCTACCTCTTCCTCCTCCAATAACAGCCAAATTAAAATTTCCAGCAGTTTCTATGAAGGTTTTTAGCAGCAGAGAGAAGTTTAGTTGATAGTGGGAGACCTTGACAGACTGTACTACTTCCCGATCAATAAACTCCACTGACTCCTTATCACCTGTAGGATCAAATATGAAATCCTCTGCTTGGCCTTCAAGGCTCTTCACAACCTGGTGCCTCCTACTCTTCTAGCCTTCTTACTCTATATGTTCCCAGAACCCCAGCACTCTGTTATCCAATGACACTGGCCTTCTTGTTCTTCCTCCCATAAATTTCTCCCTCTCTCTGTTCTGGGCACTCTCTGTCTGTCCCTCATGCTTAGAATCCTCTTTGTCCTCACCTGTGCTTCCTCACATCCCTGTCTTAATTCAAGTATCATTACATATTCCACAGAAAGCCTTTCCTGATCCCTCTTGATGTTAGTGCCTTCCCTTTCTTATGTCCCCTTTATCTGATGGCCATCTCCAGTCCTCCTGATCTACATCTTGTGACTGGCCCCAAATGGTTTCAGAGGACAAATTGAGGCTGATGATTATGCACAGCCTTCCTTCACTTAAATCCAATTCACTTACATGTCATTGAATCACCTCCCTCATGTCATGGTCTTCTTTGAGAATGAAGTAAAAACTACATCCTCTGTGAGTAGTAGTAAGAGCTACTCCAATGGGGATGCAAATGGAACTGGCCAGTTGAGCAGCACAGTTTCTTTTCTTCCTCCCTTCCTTCCTTTCTTCCTTCTTTCCTTCCTTATTCCCTCTTCTCTTTTTCTTTCCTTTCCCTTGCCTAGCCTGAATCATTGAATTTGCATTACCTTAGTGAAACTGAGATCTATTAAAGACCTTTGCTTAAAAAATCAAGGTCTCCCACTGAATCCAGGGCCATCTCTAGTCACGTTAATCTATATCTCACCACCAGATCCAGATGGCTCCTGAGGAGAAAGTGAGGGTGTTGACTTTGCACAGCCCTCCCTCACTTACATCCAATTCACTTGCCTATCACCTCCTTGGTGTCATGGTCCTCCTTGAGAATGAAGGACAAACAACAACAATAGTAACAACCAATTTATCGTGTATTTGTCTTGATTGTATGGAGTTGTTTACCTCTTGTCTCCCCTGTTGGACTGTGAGATCCTTGAGAACAGAAAATGTCTTTTGCCTTACTGTCTATCCTTGGCATCAGCACAGAATTGCTTACTGACATACTGCTTGTGGACTCAATCCTTAGAGGAGCAGCTGTATGAGGTCCTTGAGGCCTGAGGAAAAGAGCAAAGGAAGCAAAGGACCTAAGGGAGACTTAGATAGGAAGAAAGCCTGTCCCAATCCTTCCTTTGGCCTGGGCCCCACCTGGGCTCTTTGGGGAGCTGCTACTCTGTACTTACCTGGGGCATGTCTGCCTGCAGCCTCTTGGGAAGTCAGCACCAACAGGGTCACAACCAGAACCTCTGTCTAGATGCCCCAGAGGAGGAAGACACACAGTATCTTGAAGACAAGATGAGGCTAAAAGAATCAGAGAGATATAACAGCCAGGATGGCCCTCACTTCATGGAACTAGCCCCCACATCTCCCAGACTAAGAATTTAATGACTCTCTTGTATGCCCCTGGGTTGGGAAACCTCAGAGCTGAGTGAGCCAGTTAGCAATAGCAATGGAGTGCATCATTTGTTCCCAGGCAGAGGTTCCTTTTCAGGGCCTTTTCTAATACTTCAGTGTGTTTTTGATGAAGTAACAAAAAAGGTCACAGAAATCATTGAATCTCAGGGAAGGAGGGGGCCCCAGAGGTCATGTCTTCCCTGGACTATTGCAATTGTCAAATGTTAGGGTGCTGAAGGTGACCTGCTAGTAGAGGTCCGTGAAAGTCTTCACTACTATAGTGGGTCCCATAAAACTGGAGGACAAATTTTCCAATATTTTGGAAAAGCGAAGATGAACATGTACATAAGCTATGGTTCAGTGAATTTTCTTTTTGGCTCCCAGATAAAAAGTTTTTTAAAATGCTTTAGAAAAGATATGTTTTGTTAGCATTTGAAAATGAAAGAGATTGTATAAAGGCCGTTAATATGTAATCAAAACAGGTGAAGACAGATGAGCCTTTCATTTTCGACACTCTAACTGAGATGATAGATCAGGAAAATGTTGTACATATGTAAACCTGGATTCCAACAAAGAATCTGACAGTATCCAACACTTCTCCTGGGGCAAAGGTGGGCATATATGGATTAGATGATGATGTTCTTAGCAGCTTTGGAAGAGGCTGAAGGCTGGGGTCCAAAGATTAGTGCTTAATGGGTGAATGTCAAATGGGAGAAAGTTCCCTAGAAGAGGATGCAGGGATCTTTCTTTGGTCCCTTCCCATTCAACATTTTTACCAGTGCCTTGAATGAAGTGCATGCAAAGTAAATTTTCAGATGTCTTGAAATTGGGAGACGTAGTTAAAGTTTCGGGTGACAGAGTCAGGATCCAAAAAAAAAAATTGTTGAGATGTAAGAATGGTGGGAGAATCAATTGGAGTGAGATTTAATTTAATAGAGATGAAATGGAAAGTTGTGAACTTATACTTTAAAAAGTCCACTTTTCTATTGGAATGTAATGAGGTCACAACATAAACATAGCATTTGCAGATTTCAAATTTGCAAAATGCTTTATAAGTATTATCTTCTTTGTTCCTTCTGTGGTTCTTGGTTGACACAAAGGATGCTTAGTATAAGCGTGCAGACCTGGCTCATGGAGTTATCTCAATTGGCTGCAGAGACTTCAGAGGCATTATTCAGAGAGAAGCCTGGGCAGAGGAAACTCCTGGGTATTAATGAAGAAAGACTTTGGAATGGCATATATGTGTGAAGGGACAACCCTATCTTGGCTTTGCGATTGTTTGAAATTCTAGAGACCGCTAGGAGTAGACATCTTGTGAGCGACACAATTTGTTCAATCGTTCTTTGCGCTGAAATCTTAACTCACTCCCAGATGAAAAACTTTACTCATGTATTTTCTGTCATATTCTAATCTTACAACTTCTAATATTTCAGTTTGCTTTTTTACCTGCATAAATGAGTTCATCCACTATTTGCTACTTATTATAATCTTTTGAGCAATCATCATGGGGGCACTGTGAGGAGCCAAGCTGGGTAATGTAAGCTTGAGACCACACTCTCTCATTAACAATAATGAGCAATCAACTATTCTTTTCCTTAAAATTAAGCTAGTTTATTTATTTTTAGTTTTAAACATTTGCTTCCATAAATTTTAAATTTTCTCCCCCACTACATCCCCAAGGATGCAGATCACTGATCTACAACCTGATATAGGCTCTACATATACATTCCTATTAAATATATATTCACATTAGTCATATTGTATAAAAGAATTAGAACAAATTAGAATGAAAAAGATAAACATAAAACAAAACAAAATAAAAACAACATGGTCTATTTCACTCTGCATTCAGATTCCATACTTTTTTTTTTTCTGGATATGGATGGTGCTTTTCATCATACATCTTTGGAATTGTTTTAGGTCCTTGAATTGTTGAGAAGCTCTAAGTCTATCAAAGTCAGTCATCAAACACTGTGGTTGTTACTGTCTACAGTGTTTCTCTAATCCTGCTCATTTCACTAGGCATCAGTTCATATAACTCTTCCCAAGTTTTCATGAGGTCTACCTGTTCATCATTTCTTTTGGCACAATAGTATTCCATTACATTCATAATACCACAACTTCTTTAGCCATTTCACAATAGATGGACATCCCCTCAATTTCAAGTTCTTGGCCATGACAAAAAAAATCCCTATAAATATGTTTGCACATATGGGTCCTTTTCCCATTTTTCTGATCTCTTTTAAATGCTCTGCTTAAGCATGGTCACCCACATGTAAAGGAGTTATAAGGTTTCCATCCCTGAAAATCTATGATCTTCCAAACGCCTTCACAGCTCTGTTCTATCTTGCCTCGGGCTTAGAGCACCAGGATCCAGAACAGCTGGCATAGAAAGACCATCCTGGCACTTGCAGACTTGTAGACAACACCCTGAGTCCTGAGTAAGACAGGCAGGAAAGAGGATGCTGTTATTTCCCAGCAGAACCTGTCAAAATTCCCTTGGGTCTCAAAATGAAAAACAATACCAGAGAGCAGATTTTAATGTGTGCCTGATTTCAGAAACCTTACAATGGAGACATCATCAAACCAGCTCAGACTGACCATTTATCATGACATCCTGTTTATCCTTCCATCTTAATGGCATCATCCTCAAAAAATATCTCATATTTACCTTGTGTATTCATATCTATGTACATATTGTTCCTTCTGATTAAATGTGAATTTCTGAAGAGCAGGGACTCTCATTTTTGTCCTCCCACCTCCAGATTCTGCCACAGTATCTGGCACATAGTAGGTCCTTAATAAATGTTTATTCATGATTTATTGACATCTGTCCTCAAATCTGTGACCTCATAAAGGGTCAGAGACAAAATGGTACATTAAAACAGGGATTTGCTTGAGGTCTCCACCAAAGTCCTCCAAGTATCTGTAAAAAAAGACCCGAGTGCTTGCTTCGGCAGCACATATACTAAAATTGGAACGATACAGAGAAGATTAGCATGGCCCCTGCGCAAGGATGACACGCAAATTCGTGAAGCGTTCCATATTTTTTAATGAGATGGATGAATATTTTAAAAAATACAAACTGCCCAGATTAACAGAAGAGGAA
>CM052671.1:197071910-197127141 GCA_028533205.1 Lagorchestes hirsutus
GATGTGGGGGGGATAAAATCTCAATTGTATGGCAGTGATTGTTAAACATAAAAAAAATCACATGGGAAATATATTGTTTATTGGAATGTAAAAAAAAAAATAAAAATAAAAATAAAAAAATAAAAAAAGACCCAAAACAAATTCTAGAGCATCAGAACATACAAAATGGCAGAATTTCCAGCCCAAGACAGCTTGGGAGGTTGATAGCGGAGGTCTGTTGCTCTGGTCTGATAGAAGAGTGTAGTTCAACCTGGACCAAGCTGGCACAGACAGGGCAGGAGCAGGCCTCATGGGACTGAATCTCTGGCACCTGTGGTGGTTTCCAGACTTATCAACCCATAGACATCAAAGACAACTTAGAAGGTCAATGGGAAAGGTCTGTAGAACATGGCAGATAGAGGAGCAAAGTTTGAGCTCCAAGGCAAAAGTGGTAGTGGCAGTGGCAATGGCTGCTTCTGGAGCTCTTAACCCAAAGATGATGGGGATACAGTAGCTGATGGGAGGTAGAGTGCAGGTATCTCTTTGGTGGTACTGAGGTAGGATTCTTTTGCTTTGACCATGCTTCAATCTGGGTGGCAATCCTGGGGTGATGAGTTGTATTGGCATGGCAGAATTTATGATGGCAGTGGAGGGGGAATCCTTATCACAGCTTTAAGGCAGAAAAGAGTGCTGTGGTCACTGATAGACCAGATTACATATGAAGAAAGGTGTAAATACTTCTCCTTTCATCATACAACCTTGGAAGAATGGAAAGTTTACAGGTCCTTAGAAATATTTCTGAAAACAGTTCCACAAAAACACTGAAGCTTGGAACAGTATACCTTTCACACTGGAATCAGACCCCTGCCTTAACAAAGAGTTAAAAAGTCAAGTAATGATCTGGGAAAATGAGAAAAGGCAGGGGGGATCAGATTACACAATCTTACTTTGGTGACGAGGAAGATCAAAATGTACAACTAAAAGAGAAAAAAGTGCAAGCTCCTACACCTGAAGAAAAACATGAAC
Source organism: Lagorchestes hirsutus (assembly GCA_028533205.1). Lineage (NCBI taxonomy): Eukaryota > Metazoa > Chordata > Mammalia > Diprotodontia > Macropodidae > Lagorchestes > Lagorchestes hirsutus. Next base: position 197,072,916 of record CM052671.1, read on the forward strand.
ATCATGGAAGAGCTCAAAAAGAATTTTGAAAATAAAGTAAGAAAGTTAGATGAAAAATTTTAAAAAGTAATAAGAAGGATACAAGAAAATCATGAAAAATGAGTCAATAGCCTACTAAAATAGACAGATACACACAAAATGATGAAGCAAAAAACAACTTTAAAAATTGTCCCAATTGAATTGGCCAAATGAGAAAGGAGGTCCAAAAGTTCAATGAAGAAAACAGTTCCTTGAAAATTAGAATGGAGCAAATAAAAGCTGATGACTATGAGAAATCAAAAAATTATAAAACAAAACCAAAAATTATAAAACAAAACAAAAACAATGAAAAAAAGAAGACAATGTGAAATATATCACTGGAAAAAAAAACAAACCAACTGACCTAGAAAACAGATGCAGGAGAGATAATTTAAAATACTTTAAATAATTTAAAAATTATTGGACAAACTGAAAACCATGATCAAAAGAAAGAGCCTAGACATCATCTTTTAATAAGTTTTCAAGGATAACTATACTGATATACTAGAACTAGAGAAGAAAATAGATGTTGAAAGAATCCACCCATTACTGCCTGAAAGATATCCCAAAAGAGAAACTCCTAGGAATATTAGCATCAAAGTCCAAAGCTCCCAGATCAACAGGAATATCTTGCAAGCACCTAGAAAGAAACAGTTCAGGTATTGTGGAAACACAATCAGGATAACACAAGATGTAGCAGCTGCTACACTAAAGGATCAGAGGGTTTGTAATAGGAGGCCAAAGGAGCTAGGATTAAAACCAAGAATCACCTACTCAGTATAATATTTCAGGGGAGAAAATGGATATTCAATGAAATAAAGGACTTTCAAGTATTGTTGATGAAAATACCAGAGCTGAATAGAAAATTTGACTTTCTAATGCAAGAATCAAGAGAAGCAAGAAAAGGTAAACATGAAAGATAAATTTTAACCAACTTATTAAAGTTGAACTGTTTATATTCCTACATGGAAAGATAATATTTGTAACTCATGAGACCTTTCTCAGTATTAGGGTCATTGGTGGGAATGCATATGTGTGTGTGTGTGTGTGTGTGTGTGTGTGTGTGTGTGTGTGTAAATGTAGACAGATATCTATGAATCTCTGTCTATAGATTTTGTCTATAGATCTATATCTATAGATCCATACATATCTGTATCTAGGTGTGTATATGTATATATGTGGATGTGTGTGTACATGTAAATAGATGGGCTATAGATGGGTTATAGAAATTTATCTTACCCTACAGAGGCATGGGAGATAAGGGGATAAGGGAAGGGAGGAGTGATTGATAGAAGGGAGGGCAGATTGAGAGAAGGGATAATCAGAATGCAAGTTATCTTGCAGTGGAGATAGAAGAGAGATGAGGAGAATATTTGGAATTCAAAATCTTGTGGAAATGGATGTTGAAAACTAAAAATTTATTAATGAATCAATAATAAAAAAGATTGTGACCTCATGAACACATAAGATACTTTTGATATAGTACAAGATGCCCCCAGCTGTGGATAAACAAGAAGAACCCTATTCCTACCCCACAACTGAGACTAGACCTCTTCCCTCCATTAGAAACATTTTCAAACCCTTCAGAACTGCTTACAAGGAAAGAAGAGCTTACAAGCTTTTAGGTTCTGTGCTGACTAGCTTTGCTGATGAACCTGACCCAACACCATCTCTAGTGGTGTGAGGGTTAATTAATACTAACCGAGGAAACAATGTGAGCTATATGATTTATTAGTAAAATCAGCCTAAGTGGGTCAGTGAACTCCCCAGTGAGTCTAAAGACCCTGAAGAGAGTAAGACAATTTTTATATGTTAAAAACAATCAATGAAACCAATTAATTATATGAAAGCAGTCAGTCAGAATACAAGCTATAATATAAAATTAAATAATATGATTGTTAATTAGAGGAAAGATTGCTCCCAATGTCATCCCCAAAGACTTCCAAACCAAAGTGCTCCTCCTGGATCAGCACCCTCCTGTGAGTTCTGTCTCCCCATATTTCAGCGGAAACTCCTTGAGGCCATGGTCTTTCTTTGTTTCCGTATTTATATTTCTAATGCCACACAGTGCTTAATACACTGGAAACTCTTAATAATGACAGCTAAGGGGCACATTACATAGATCACTGGGCCTAGAGTCAAGAAGACATGAGTACAAATCTGACCTCAGAAACTTACTCACTGTATGACCCTGAGCAAGTCATTTGACACTATCTGCCTCAGTTTCCTCATGTTTAGAAGGAAATGACAAACCATTCCACTATCTTTTCCAGGAAGTCAAAGGTTAATTGATTTGTTCAGTGTCTTCAGGCTAGCATCTGAGGCTAGATTTGAACTTGGGTCTTCCTTCCACTGAATAAAATACACTTCCTACTATGCTACCTAATTTTCAGATGTGATACTACTTTCAATGGACTTTCATGTGAAATAGGAATTAGGTGTGCTCTTTGTCCTGGAAGGCAACACTAGGAAGAAAGGGTTTAAATTGAAAAGAAGAAAATTTTGGCTTGATTCCAGGAAAAATTCCTCACCATTAAATCTGTCCAAAAGTGCAATACAACAAGAGGCACTGAGTTCTTAAGTGAATATTTATAAGCTGACTCCTGATGATCATGTACTCATAAATTGTAGGGGGAGGGTGGAAGAATTGGAATTCAAGAATGAGTTGTAGAAAATGGTCTCTAAGGTCCCTTTCCACTCTGAAACTCTTTGAATCTGGGAAATACTTGAAGATGGCTATAAAGTCCCCTGATCTCCCACCACCACACACTGTTCTCTTCCCAAAACCAAACTTGCACAATTTCTGAAAAAATCATTGAACCTCTCTAGGCCTCTCTTTCCTCATCTACAAAATAACGGAATTGTGTGCTAGGGCCTCTAAATTCCCTTGCAGCTCTCCATCTAGAATCCTATGGTCCTGCTCACATCACTAATTGTTTTAATTGATTTTGTCCTTCAATGTCTAGGATTTTCTAAGTAAACCATCCTATCAGCAAAAAAAGATAATTTTGCATGCATTTCCCCTGTCTATTCCCTCAATCTTCTTGTCTTATTGTTATATCTAAAATTTCTAGAAGTATACCAAATTATAGCCAAGATAATGGACATCCACCCCATTCATCAGTTTTAACTGGAAAGATTTTCAGTTTTTTTGCAACAAACACAATGTCAGCTCTTGGTTTTAGAGAAATGCTGTTTATCATATGAAAGAAAGATTCATTTATTGCTATGATTTAAAAGCTTTTAAACAAAGAAATGCCATAATTTTCAAAGACTCATTCTACATGTTTCTAATTGATTTTTTCCCTTCCTTACCCTATTCTCAACAGGATCATTCAGAGAAGGAGCAGACTATGCTGACTCCTCAGACAGAAGATATGGTTTTACAGATCATTGAAATTAAAGGTCATTATGAATCTTTCTCAAAGATTAATGTCAACCTTACAACAAGGGCTCATTCCACTAACCTCAGGCACCTTGGGAATACACTTATAATGGACAATGGAAGTTGACCCCTTTCTTCTTTTTTCTTCTCAGGATTAGAATCAGTACGATGATTAGATTCTAATGTCTGGAGCAACTATTAAATAAACAAATGAGGCCATTGAGAGTTTTCCAATTGAGAGCCTGCCCCTGCCTAGCTTTCCTAGAGAAATCCTGACTGAGGTATGATCAGCATTGAGCAGATGGAGATAATTGGCAATGAAGAACATTCCAAAGTTGTCAAAACAAGCTTCCATGTATCATTTTTACAAAAAATAACAATATATGAAAATGTGTTCAGGGAAATGCCATTCAAAGCAACTTTGAAGTACCATATAGAAGGCAGACTTCAGAAAACATGGGAAGATTTACATGAACTGATGCTGAGTGAAATGAAACAAATAAGGAGAACATTGTACATAGTAACAGACACATTGTAAAATGAGGTATTTTGATAGACATCACTCTTCTCAGCAATGCAAGAATCTTAGACAACTCCAAAAGACTAATGATGGAAAATGTTATCCACATTCAGAGAAAAAAATTTGGAATCTGAAGCAGATGGAAGCAAGCTATATGCTCTCCTTATCTTTTGTCATTTTGTTTTGTTTCTTCTTTTACATGACTCCTCCTGTTAGTTGTAATTCTTGTTTGTATCATGACTAATGTGAAAATGTGTTTAATATAAGCGTTTAAGTAAAGCTTGTTCCAAATTCTATACTGTCTTGGGAAGGATGGAGGAAAATAAGGGGGAGAAAATTTAAAACTCCAGTACGTATGGAAGTCAATGCTGAAAACTCAAATTAAATATAAAAATGAAAAAAAACAAAAAAATCATGATAGTTGACTTTTATGTGATGTCTAATGGACACACAAAAAAATTCTTTCATCCAATCTTTTATTTGATCCTTACAAGAATACCATAAGGATGGTAAGGAAGTATCTTATGCTTAAGACTTGTTCTAGCATGAGGGAACAATATTGCTGCAGATTTTTTTAATGAATATATTTCGTTAATGAGTACAGTTCAGTGGGAAGGTGGAGGAGCAGTATGAGTCAAAGTAAATGCAGTGAGCTGTAGCCTGACCTGTCTGAGGCATAAAAAAGGTAAAGGAGAGGGGAGAATGATCTCAGGGATCTGGATGGTTATTCTCTTAAACAGTCAGGAAGGCTGATCTGATAAAATTTGAAGTTCAAAGGAGTTTCTCTTAGTAACTGCCAGGTGGCAACCAACTCAATATTTATTAAGTTTCCATATATTAGAGAATCACTAGACAAATTGTCATATGTGAATGTAGGGGAATGCTACTATATCATAAGAATTCACAGACACAGGTTCAGAAAAACCTGGGAAGTATTTGTGAACTGATGCAGAGTGAAATGAGCAAAAGTAGAATAATTTATACAGTAACAAAAATATTGCAGAAAGAAGGGGGTTTGGTTTTTTGACATATATGGACTTTTTGAGCCCTAAATATGTGATCTTATGATTTCCTCTGGACTTTAGACTGTGCTGAAGGCTAACTCTAATAATGACAGAAATCCTAGGAAGCTGTCTCCCTGTGAGATGGCATTGACATCACGTCCTGATTAGCTGGCCTGCCAACTGTCTCACAGATATCAGGGGAGCACAATAGAAAATGTGTGTCCCTAGGATTAGATGCCAAAACACAGAATAATGTTTTGGACTTTTTTGGAAAGAGGAATCGGGTCGACTTGAGCACAGAAATTCAGGTGAGCCATCAGGGAATTTAATGGTTACGGTAGGTGAAGTATTTTTGGGTAAGTCAGTGAGCAGCTAGAAAGGGATATTTTGTTCATAAGCTTAATCAGAACATGGACATAAACAGGACAGGCCAAATTTTTTTTTCCTCTTTCTGAATGGTCACTAAACTGATACATTAAGTGAAATGCTGCATTACAGAGTTTACCTAAAATTCAGAAAAGCATTGAAATAAGTTTCTCACACTATTCTCATTGAGAAGTTGGGGAGTTGTGAGCTAATGAGTAGCTTCATTAAGGGGCAAAAAATAGCATTCTCTGTATGGCACAAGTCTGCCAAAAATGATTTTAATTCAGTGAATATTATATTAAATCTAAGCATATCTACTTAGAAAGAGAAATGTGTAACCAGAAAAGTTATATGAGACATGCATATAACATAAGACTTTATGAAGTAACAGTTATGGAAATACTGAAGTGGGAAAAATTCATTAAACGACAAAGTTTAGAGCTAAAATAAGATATCTATAGTCATATGAAAAAATGCTCACTATTCCTTAGTGAGATGCAAATCAAAACAACTCTGAGATATCACATCATACCTATGAGATTGGCTAACATGACAAAACAGGAATATGATAAATGTTGGAGAAGATATGGGAGAGTTGGAACACTAGTTGATTGTTGGTGGAGATGTGTGTTGATCCCAACCATTTTGGAGAGCAATTTGGAACCATGCCCAAAGGACTACAAAAATGTCCACACTCTGTGTCCCAGCAATACTGCTTTCTAGGACTGTATTCTCAAGAGATCATAAAAATGTGAAAGGGTCCCACATGTACAAAAATATTTGTAGCAGCACTCTTTGTGGTGGCCAAAAACTAGAAATCAAGGGGATGTCCATCAATTGGGGAATGGCTGAATAAATTATGGTATATTAATGCAATGGAATACTATTGTGCTGTAAGACATGATGAGCAGGAAGATGATGAACAGGACTTCAAAGAGGTCCAGAAAGACATATAATTTGATGCTGAGTGAAAGGAGAAGTACAAGGAGAAATTTGTACAAAGCAACAACCATAGTGTGTGAGGATTTTTTCTGGTAGACGTAGAACTTCATTGGAATGAAAGTACTTAAAAATATCTCAATGATCTTTTAAGGCAAATTGTCTTCCACATCCAGAGAAAGAACTATGGAATTCATTCACAAATTGTAGCAGATCTTTTTTTGTGTGTATTACATTCTTTTTTGTTGTATGATTTCTCCCATTCATATTATTTCTTCTATACAACATGACTATGGTGAAAATGTTTTTAATAGCAATGTATGTGTAGAACCTACATAAAATAGCATGCCATTTTAGGGAGGGAGGGGGAAAGTGTGGGGAAGGGAGAAGGAGGGAGGGAAGGAAAAAAATCTAGGTTGTAGGGTAGTGATTGTGGAACATTTAACATAAAAAAATAAAATTAAAAAAAAAGAAGAAGAAATCATCAAGGAAAACTGCCTTGAGTTCCTAGAACCAGAGAGCAAAATAGTCATCGAAAGAATCCACAGATCACCTTCTGAAAGGGATCTCAATTGAAAACACCAAGGAATATTGTTGCCAAATACAAAATTTATCAAGTGAAGGAGAAAATACTGCAAGGAGGTAGAAAGAAACAACTCAGATATTGAGGGACTACAGTGAGGATAACACAGGACCTTGCAGCTTCTACACTAAAAGATCAGAGGGATTGCAAAATGATATTCCATAAAACAAAGTAGCTGGGACTAAAAACAAGGATCAATTACTGAGCATAATATTTCGGACAAAGAGATGGACATCCAGTGAAATAAGGGATTTCCTGACTGTCCTGATGAAAAGACCAGAGCTGAATAAAAAATACAATGTTCAGACCCAAATCTCAAGAGAGGCATAAAAAGTTAAACAAGGGAAACAAAAAACTTGTTATTCAATATGAGCAAACTGTTTACAATTAGATAAGGGAAGACAATACTTGATAATCTTGAGAATTGTATATTTGTTATAATATTTAAAAGGGATATACATAGATAGAGGGAGTGGGTATAAATTAAATGATGTAATGATAAAAAATGTGATTTAAAGGTGTGAAGGGACTGTAATAGGAGATATGAAAAGGAGGAGGTAGATAAAGGTAAATTACATCGCAGGAAGAGAACCAAAAGCACATTACATTAGCGGGAAAGAGGGAAGGGAGATGAGTACTGATTCAGATTTATTTCTTGTCATCTGATTTGGTTCAACGAGGTAACAACAAACTCAGATAAGTATATAAATCTAACTTGCTCCATAGGCAGTAGGAGGGGAAAGGGGAAAGAAAACGGAGGAGAGACTGAAAGAGAGGGAAGAAGTAGTAAGGAAAAATGGGAGCATAAGGGAAGAGGCTGAAAGAAGTGAAAGAAGACTGAGGGAGGTGGTGGTGAGAAATTAAAAGTCTATTGTGGAAGGGAAGGAAGAAGGGAGAGCATTAAAAAAGACCATAAAATCATAAAGGGGGAGGAAATAGAATGGAGGGAGAGACACAGATAGTAATCATAACTGTGAATGTGAATGGGATGAACTCAACCATAAAACAGAGGTAGATAGAAGAATGAATTAAAAACAATAACCCAACAGTATGTAGTTTAAAAGAAACACATTTGAAACAGTGAGATATACATGGGTAAAGGCAAAAGGTTGGAGCATAATATATTAAGCGTCAGCTGATGTAAAAAAGCAGGGATAGCAATGAAATATCAGACAAAGCAAAAGCAGAAATAGGTCTAATCAAAAGAGATAAGGAAGGAAATTATATTGTGGTAAAAGGCACCACAGACAATGAAACAGTATCATTGCTAAATATATATGTATCAAGTTACATAGCATCCATATTCTTAGAGAAGAAGTTAAGGGAGTTACTGGATGAAATAATCATCAAAAATCAGTGGGAGACCTCAGCCTCCTCTTCTCTGAACTTGATAAATCTAACCTCAAAATAAACAAGAAAGAAGTCAAGAAGGTGAATAAGGCTTTGAATAAGGTAGTATGATAGATCGCTGGAGAAAACTGAGTGGGTTAGAAGGGAATATATCTTTTTCTCACTGGTATATAGCACATATACAAAAATAGACCATGTACTAGGGCATAAAAACCTCACAATCCAGTGCAGAAAGGCAGAGATAGTCAATGCATCCTTCTCAGATCATAATGCAATAAAAATTATATACAATAAAAGGCCATTGAAAGATAGACCAGGGGGGAGGAGCCAAGATGGCAGAGTAGAAAGATATACATATGCTAGATCATACCCCACAGCCCATAAAATACCTGTAAAGAAGAACTCTCAACAAATTCTAGAGCAGCAAAAGTCACAGAACAACAGAGTGGAAGAGAATTCTATCTCGGAGAGACCAAAAAGACTGATGGGAAAGGTCTGTCACACACCAGACATGGAGCAGAGCCCAGCCCTGCCTTGGCCACGTGGCACCAAAAGGAGCAGAAAGGAGCAGGCTTCAGGGACAGAATCTCCAGCAGCAGCGCAGATCCCTCAACCCACAGGTACCAAAGGTCAGTGAGAGGGTCTTTTCAGGTGGCTGAGAGGGGAATGGGATATCCCCAAAACTCAGGCCCCCTCAGGAGGCAGCAGTAGAGGCAGCAGTAGATGGGGCTTCCAAAGGCAGGAAGCAGCCCTCATCCATTGTTGAAGGTCTCATCATAAACCCTCTGAGGGAACTGAGCCCTGTGTGGTCCTGACCCCATCTGAGTACTTGATCTTAAACTCACACTGAATAGAAAACCTACCCCCGCTTAAAACCCCTGAGGCTTGGGAGGAGTTCATCTGAATCTCAGCCCCCAGTGCTGGCTTGGTAGAACTGGAGGCCAGGTGGTTGTGAAGAGGAAACTCAGAAATCAAGTAACTGGCTGGGAAAATGCCCAAAAAAGGGAAAAAAATAAGACCATAGAAGGTTACTTTCTTGGGGAACAGGTATTTCCCCCCATCCTTAAGGATGAGGAAGAACAAGGCATACTGTCAGAGGAAGTCAAGGCCTCTGCCTCCAAAGGGAACTTAAACAGGCCTCAGGCAATAGAAGACCTTAAAAAGCAAGTTAGCAGCTTACTAAAGGAGAACCAAAAAAATGCTGAGGAAAATAACAGCTTTAAAAAGAGGCTAACTCAATTGGAAAAAGAGGTCCAAAAAGCCAATGAGGAGAAGGAGGTTTCAAAAAGCAGAATTAGTCAAATGGAAGAGAATGTTCAAAAGCTTACTGAACAAAATAATTCTTTGAAAGAGAGAATTGAGTTCAGGGAAAGGAATGACTGAGTTAAACCAAGCAGTTAGTAAATAAAACCAAAACCTTGAAGAAACAGAAGATAACATGAAACATCTCATTGGAAAAACAACTGACTTGGAAAATAGATCCAGGAGAAATAATTTAAAAATTATTGGACTACCTGAAATCCATGATCAGAAAAAGAACCTAGACATGATCTTCCATGAAATTATCAAGGAAAACTGCCCTGATGTTATAGAATCAGAAGGCAAAATAAATATTGAAAGAATTCACCAGTAATTGCCTGAAACAAACTCAAACAGAGAAACTCCTAGGAACATTGGGGCCAAATTTCAGAGTTCCCAGATCAAGGAGAAAATACTGCAAGCAGCTAGAAAAAAAATTGAGTACTGTGGAAATACAATCAGGATAACACAGGATCTGGGAGCTTCAAAATTAAGGGATCAAAGGGCTTAGAATGGGATATTTCAGAGGTCAAAGGAACTGGGATTGAAACCAAGAATCACCTACCCAGAAAATATGAATATAATACTTGAAGGGAAAAAGTGGTCATTGAATGATAAAGACAACTTTCTAGCATTCATACTGAGGAAAAGACCAAATCTGTATAGAAAAATTTGACTTCCCAAGAGAAGAATCAAGAGAAGCATAAAAAGGGAAATAGGAAAAAAAATCATAAAAGACTCTCAAAAGCAGAACTGTTTACATTACTACATGGAAGTAACTCTTTAACTCTTGAATCTTTTCTCAGTATTTGGAAAGATGGAGAGATTGTACATACACACATACACACACACGCATACACATGCATACACATATATAGAGAGTACAGGGTGTGTTATATCAGAAGATATGATATCCACACCCAAATAACATAAAATAAAATAAAATAAAATAAAAATTAAGGGGTGAAGAAGGAAAATTCCAGGAAAAGAAAGGGAGTAATGGAACGGGATAGGCTATAACGCATAAAAGTGATAAGAAAAATCTTATTCAGTGGAAGAGATAAGGGAGAATGGGAGAGGGGGAAAAATAAAGCTACTCTCTCCACATGTGGTTGAAGGAAAGAATAAGATTCTCACTAAATTTGATATGAAAATTTATACCACAACACAGAAAAATGGGAGAGGAGGTGACAAGTTGGGTGAGGGGAATGTTAGAAGGGAGGGCAAATGGGAGAAGGGAGTCACTAGAAATAAACATGTTTGAGAAGGGACAAAGTCAATTGTAGGGGAAATAAATAAGGGGGGATAGGATAGGACAGAGGCCAATATAATTACCATTACACAACATAGGTATTACGGAAGTCTTTTGCAAAAGAACACATATTTAGTCTGATTTAATTGCTTCCCTTCTCAGTGGGAGTGGGGAGGGAGGGGGGAGGGAGAAAAGTTGGAATTCAAAGTATTAGAAATGAATGTTGAAAATTTTTATTGCATAAAATCAGGAAATAAGAACTGCAGGGAATGCGGTATAGAAATTTATCTTGCCCTACAAGAAAAGAGAGAAGATGGGGATAAGGGAAGGGTGGGGTATGATAGAAGGGAGGGTACATTGAGGGAAGGAGTAATCAGAATGCAAGGTATTAGGAAGAAGGGGGAGGGGAGTGATGGAGAGAAATATTGGACGTGTTACAAAGTGAGGTAAAAGCAATTAGTATTAAAACAACAGAATGAATTAATTACTGAGAATAAATCAATGACATCTTCAGTCTGGGGGAAAGAATTCCAGTCTAAATTTCCTAGAGGAAGGTAGCTGCAGGTAAAATTTGGCATTAATGGAAGAGTTAAGGTTTTAATGGTAAAGTTGATTTTATGACTGCTATTTAATCAGGAACTAGAATATGTATAGAAAGGCATGTAAGCCACTTAAGACTTGCCTCAAAAGATGTTCCTTAGGCAAAGTGAAATTATAATCATATTTAAACCTGGTTATTGGAACTTGCCATTTTTAGGTGCTATGGGACTATCAAGCGACTGTTCTTCTGAATCTAATTCCGGGTATAGGTGGCAAGAAAGGCGATCTGAGACTCCAATCCATGATGCCAATAAGATGGGGAGATGCTGGTATGAACTGCAAAAGGTGATCTCAAGGGAAGGGTGAGATAGCGACTGTTCAGCCTGGGCTGAGGTAGGATTCTCCTGACTCAATTTCCCTACTGGCACCTGGCAGACTTTAAGCCTGACTGAATGCAAGTGGATAATCTAATCCTGCCTGGACTTGACATGAAGTTGGGGAGATATTCCCTAACATCTTTCAAGTCTCAGCTAAAGTCCACCCTTCTGCAAGAAGCCCTTCCAAGTCTTCCTTCATGTCAGTACATTCTCTCTGAGATTACCCTCAGTTTTTTTTCTGTAAAGCTCTTGTTTGAACTGAGCATGCTGCTTCCTCCCTTGCACCCTGAGCTCAACAGCAGGGAATGTTTTTTGTCTTTCTATGTATTCCCCTAGATTAGCAGGGTACTTGGCTCACAGAACTCTCTCAACCATTTTTTTTTTGACAGGAAAACATAACTTGTGATTTCACAGTCTTGATCAAAGTCATCTCCATTCATTCATCCTCTCCTGTGAAATTCTTGCTGGTATCTTTAAGTTTTCCTGTCTCATGACCATCTCCTAGGTGCTGCTAAATGCATCTCTAGGGCATCTCTCATGTTCCTTCTTTGTTTCTATTCTTAATTTTCTACTACAGGAGAGGCCTTTATTAATGCCCCCTGAGACTAATGTAGTATCCTCTAATATGAACTTCTCAGCCTATGGAAGATAATATCACAGGTATCCTTGGCCCTGATGTGTCCTGCTGGGTGCTTTTCCTAAGGAATTCTTATTACTTCCTCTTTTTATTTTATTTTTATACAGGCCTCCTATAGTTTTATCATTCAGTGTTTTCCAGACTTGGTGTTGACATCTCATTTCTCATATCTCATATGCATTTCCCCCATATCCACTATTTTTTTACTAGGTGATTTTATTTTTCTTTAACAATCAAGAATGAACAGAATTGTAATTACCCATTATTCTTGCTTATCCAGAACTGAAATCTCTGCCTGAATGTGATCAAGGTGATCAAGGCTGGTCTTCAGCCTGCTGCCCATTTTCTGAGGATACGTTCTGGTTCTGCACTTTAAGATGAACTGGTTCTGTCTCTGCCTTTTGGTCCTTTCAGACCCTCATTCTCTTCATTCAGTTCATGAATCCTCTGCTAATCAGTGATGTCTATCAGAGATTCTAGTCTCCCCTGCAGTTGCTGTGCCCTTGGGAGTTCACCCTGCATGTCTTGCTGTTTCTGGAGGCTAACACAGGTGCCTCTCACCTCCTGGTTCTGTTGGTACAGTTCTGGGTTGAGCTGCTCAGTCTCCTCCTCCTCCTCTCCCTGAGTGGTGACCACGAACATGTCCTCCTCACTTTCTGGACAGAATTGGAAAAGGAACACTGACCCACCCTACCCCACCCCACAACAAAACAACACCATTGAACCTGGGAAGGTAGGAAGCTTTAAACTGTACTTGGTGCTGCAAAGACAATTTGCTGTGGAGGGCAGCAGGCAAAGCAGGACCCATAAAGATGTCCTATTTTTCGGTTGTCTTCCATCCTCCCCTAAAGATGCCAAATGTCTTTCTGGCAGAGAATGAAATGCTGAGTGAGGATGTAATAGCATGTGATCTCCTCTAGGGAAGGAAAATTTCTCCAAGTAGTTAAAGATGATCTCATAGAAATGGCAGTGATCCAACAGAATGGGTGACATTCAGGGTTTTTTGCCAGTCTCTCCCATTGTGGGGGAGTATCCCAAAAGCCACAAGCAACATTGTTGCAATAGCAACCAGGGTTGGGGGGGACAGGGAAGAGGAGGCAGGGCCCACCACAGGGTGAACTTCTGTGCATCCACTCCATCCCCAAACCCACTGTTCTTAACGAGAGCATCAACATCCATCCAGTCACCCATGTCTGAAACTTCAATGTTCAATGTTCTTCACTCTCCCTACATATCCAGTCACATACTAATGTGTGTGTGTGTGTGTGTGTGTGTGTGTATGTGTGAAGACAACACCTCTTGCATATGACCCCTTCTGATTCAGGTCTCCATCACCTTATGATTATTGCAAAAGTCTCCAAATTGTCTCCCCACACCAATCCATCATTCACAGGTTAGGGACTCCACATATACTCAATAAGCTCCACTGCTTCCCTATTACTTCCCTTTTCAAAACATACAGTTATGTGTTGGTTATTTAAGACTTTCTATCCACAAATGCTGTTTCCTTTGCTTTAAAAAAAACACAACATATTGATCGTTTCTTTTTACATCACTTTCATGTATGAATACATCCCTCCCCTCTCCTAATGTTTTAAACAAGTATTTAGAGAAAAAAGCAGCCAATGCAACACCTGTGTCTGATGGTATATGTATCATTTCATACCCATAATCCTCCGTTTCTGCAGTGGAGAGATGTCTATTTCCTCACCTTTTTTAAGGGGTCCAAGTTTGTTTCATTAATATATGGCATTCAGTTTTGTTGGTTTATTCCTTCCATTTATATTGTTATAATTATTGTATATAACGTTTTCCTGGTTTTATTGCATTTTATAATAGTTAATGTCTTCCACACCTTTTTTGAATTCTTCCATTTCAGTAAATTTACATGACATGATATGGTTTTGCCTTTAAGGAATCAAGGAGCACTCATCTTGTTTCTGTTTCTATGGTGCCATAAATATTTTGACCTATATGTATGACATTTTTGTTGCTGTGAATGTGATATGTTTCTCAGACCGAAGTCTAACATTACTTGCAAAGGAGTAACACAAGACACTTTCACAATAAATGACAGGGTAAAGCCAGGGGGGCTTCATTTCCCCAGTGTTTTGGGTAACGTGCTACCCAATGTGAAGCTACTTTATACTAGAAAGATCATTGGCTCTGAAATCAGAAAACATTAGTTCGAATCTAACCTCTGACCTTTACTACTTTGTGACCTTGGGCTCTGGCCTGGGCCCTCTTCTCTTCTTCCTCTACGTTATTTAGCTTGGTGATCTCTTTAGCTCCCATACATTAAACTATCATCTCAAAACATATGATTTTCCTATCTATTTGTCCAACCCTAACCTCTTTCATGACCTCTATACTCCCATCTCTAATTGCCTATTGGAAATTCCTAAAATGGATGTATTCCAGACATCTTACACTCAACGTGTCAAAAACTGAGCTTCTTACTTATGACACCCTCCAACACCACCCTTTCCCCACCCTCACTTCCCTATGGCTGCAGAAGGTACCACCTTGCTCTCAGTTACAGACTCACATCCTTGTCAGCCTTGACTCTACACTCTCATCTCCCACATCCAGTCATTTCTCAAGTCCTGTCATTTCTACCTTGGAAATATTTCTCACATATGCCCTCCTCTCTCCTCTAATAGGGCAATCACTCTGGCCCAGGCCTCCCTCACCTTAGGCCACAACTATTACAATAGCCTGCTGAGAGGTCTCCCTGCCTCACAGTCTCTCCCCTCTCTGGGCCATTCTCTACTCAGATGTCGAATTGCTCTTTCTGAAGTACCTGGATTTCCTAAAGACTCGTGATGGAAAATGCTGTCCACATCCAGAGAAAGAACTGACAGAGGCTGAATGGAGATCGAAGCACATGATTTGTACTTTCTTTATTATTTCCACTTTTTTCTTCTGTTCTGTTCCTTCAAAATATGACCAGTATCATATTTTGTTTTACACGACTGACATGTATGGCCTATATGAGATTTCTTGCTATCTTGGGAAGAAGGAGAAAAGAAAAATTTGTAACTCAAAATCTTATAAAAAATGTTGAAAATTACCTTTACATGTAATGAGAATAAAGTAAAATACTATTTTAAAAATAAAGTGCAGGTGTGACCATGTTATTTTTCTATTTGATAAACTTTAGTGACTCTCTAGTATGAACAGGAACAAAAAGAAAATCCTGTTTGACTTTTAGACTGTGAGCTCCTTCAAGGCAAGGATCATCATCTGCCTTTCTTTGTATCCCAACACTTAGGACAGTGTCTGGCACACAGGAGGTATTGAATTAATGCTTACTCAACTGACTTGACTAGGGGCAGGGTATATGAATATAGCAATGAAATATAACATGAACACAAAATGCATTACTAAAACTTTAATTTTTTTAAAGTGCCATGGAGAGGCACAGGACAGGCCAGTACGGCCTACAATATATCATCAAATAGGAACTGAGCAGAAGTCACAGAAGAGTCATCAGAGAGATGAATCACCAGAATGAGGGGGGTCCCTCGCATAGGAAAGCTAAGGGTTTCTGGGCATGCAGAGTGTGAGGGCACTGGTATCTACATAATATCAGGAAACATCTCAGGAAGGTCACTAGTCTGTTGATTAACCAGCTTCTGTAGGAATTATGGAAGGAAATGGACAAGAGACTCCCAGGATGAAAAGGTGTGGTTGGATCACAATCTGCACCTCTGGAAGGATTTCGTACTTTGACAGAATCTACAAATCCCAAATGCTGAAGTTTCCTCCTCTACTCCCCTCACTTTGTCTCCGTGTCACCAAGCACCAGTTGATTCTCAGTCTTCTAATTCTTGGGTGAAGGTTCAAGGGATAAAAATGGATTTAAAAAAAGTACAGAAACAAAGGAGGGTGGAGGGGGTCTTTGAAGCTCTCTTGGAGAAATATCAAAAGTCCAACCAGTCAAAGGTACATGGAAGGAGCTATGCCAAGGAAGGGGTCAGTAAAGCTAATTCCTGGAGATTTGGGCACAAGCAGAGGCCTCCAAACATGAGAGGGAGACCTGGGGACTCAACAGTTCCAGGGGACACAGACTCAGGGATCAGCTCAGGAGCCCTGCAGAAGTCACAGAAGAGACACAGAAGAGGCAGAGAAGAGTCTACATGGGGGTTTGAATCCAAAAATAGAAAAAATTCTTACCACTAAGGGCCCCCAAGTCTCTTCTTAGCTTCAGGTCCCACTGGGCAGACACTGTAGCTATGAGAATCCTGATCCCATGTGGGTACAAGGAACTTACCTGTTGGTTGTGAACCACGATTTCCTGAGAAAGGAAAAAAGACAGACATACAAATCCTTGTAAATCCTAGAGCCACAAAAGCAAAGGGCACCAAGGTTCTGAGCACTGTGGGACTGGGGGCTCCTGCTATTGCTTAGTCCAGTACTGGACACCACAGAGGAAGCGCTTAATTGATGCTTCATCCATCCAGCTACAACAGTATGAGTGGATGGGGGTGGGAGGAGCAACAATGCCAGGGGAAGGGCTAAAGACTAGAACCTGAGATCCCCTCCCAAGGCTGTCTCTGTTGTGAATATGAGGTTCCCTAAGACCCTTGAACCCTAGGATCTGGCCCCTTCACCAACTTCTATAAGTTCCTGGGGGTGGGTGTAGGGAGAAGAGCTGAAGGCCGAGTCAGACCACTCCTTCACCCCTGACCTGGGGCCAGATTTCTGGCACAATCAAATATCCTCTCTGTCCTAGAGAAGATCATGGATGGGAGGGGGCCTCAGGTCTTTCCCCAGACTATCTCACCTTTCTGACTCTTCCTGTGGACAATGAGGCCAACCCCAAAGAATATCAGCCCCAGCATGAGCCCCCCGACTCCACTCAGCATCTTACTCTGGGCATATTCAGACTGTGCTTCTGCAGAGGAGAGACACCAAAGATCAAAACTTTCCTTCAAGAGCCAGCCCCATGTGGGGAGTAGACTGGTCTGAAGGGGGAGAGTGAGAAGGTAGGTAAATCCTGTCTAAGAATGGATTGATGTGCTAAGGGCCTTTCAGGACTCAGGAAGTGAAAGCTCACCAGGAGAACTGACATCAATCCATCTCAAAGTCTAGCTCCCCAACCCTATGACAAAGGGGTCTATAGGCTAATCGCAGAGTCTCAGAAGGAGGCCAGCTCCCAAGGTGGGGACCAGTGAGAAACCTGACAAGGTCTCCATAGTTCTTACGTCAGCACTGACATTAGGGGGCTGGGCTGGGAAAAGGGAGGAGGGTGGGTAGCACTGCATGGGGTTTGTATCAGCCCAGGGCAGAAGACAAGAGGGTCCAGGATACACACTGAAGGGATCTCAGAGCTAGCTCCATGTCCTGACCAATGTTAGAACTGGAGGGTGAGGGAGCTCTATCTCACTCCAGTCCAAGATGACAGGTTTCTGAAGGCTGGAGTGCTCCACTTGGCAGGTGTAGATATCACCACGCTTGGGGGTCATTTCCAGAATCACCAACATCTGGTAAGTCCAGTCTCCATTGCTGACCAGGCCTGTGGACACAACCCCAGCTGTCTTCTCCTGCCCATTCAGGAACCACCTGACCTCAATGTCTCCAGGATAGAAACCAGTGACAGAGCACACAAGCAGGTTGTGGTGTCCCAGGGGAGCCAGCTTTGATGGATACACAATCACCTCGGGCTCAACTAGAAGAAAGAAGAAAGACCTTGAGTGAGGGAGCCAGAGCAGGTCTTCTTAGTCCAGCCACCACCTCTGCCACGTGATCCACAACCACCCTCAGGTCTCCTCTCCTTCCCAGAACCAGAAATGGGCATCTTGGTAGAAATTTAAGTTCCTCCTAAGACTAGAAATCTGAACTAGCAGGAAGTGGGCCCAGGAGTCCATGGTGCTCAGTTATCACAGCCCCAGCTCATCAGGATTCAGTGATATGGGAAGAGATTAGCAGGTAAGATTTCTCTTTGTAAACAGATAATTGGTAAAGGATTATTTCCAAAAGCAGATTATAAGTGCATATAATAAACTATTTTCAGAAAAACTTCTAGGTCAACTATTAAGAGATGGTATCAATCCACTGAAGAAATCTCCAATCAGGGGAACAGTGGTGAATATCTAGACCCAGTAGAAACCTGAGCATCCTGACCCAGAGTCCAGGAACCCTGGGAGAAGCAAAAGTGGGTCTGAGGAGAAAGACAATTTCAAAGAGTTATCAGAGAAGGCTGGGAGGGGGAAGGGAGGAAGAGAATGTGGTTGAGACAGTAGAGAGCAGAGCATGGGAAGTCTCTAGTGAGCTAAGATTCAAGGATAAAACATGCAAAGTTGCATTCACAACTTAAAAAGGTTCATGAAGCCTGGGCACTCCAGACTTGGGGGATTTAATTTTATATTAATTATTGTACTGTTCTCTTTTTTTCCAATTGTGTATAACTCTGTCAGGCTACTTGGGGTTTTTTTTGGCAAAGATATTGGAGTGGTTGGACATTTCCTACTCCAGCTCATTTTACAGATGAGGAAACTGAGACAAACAAGGTTAAGTGACTTGCCCAGGGTCCCACAACCAGAAAATGTGAGAGGCCAAATTTGAAGTGAGGTGAATGAGTGTTCCTGACTCCAGGCCTGGAACTCTTTCCCCTGCACTACCTACTGCCTATTCACCACTCTGGCATTGTACAAATGTGAGTTATTTATTGGTGAAGGGTTTGGGGCTTGTTCCCAAAGATATTAGTCTACATTAGAATTGGAAGAGGGAAGAAAACCTGAATTTGACTGAGGAAAAGGACTCAAGGAACCAGAATCCACGGAGCGCCAGGAGGGTCCCTTCCCTCTTCTCCCTTCGCTCTGTCCCTCCAGTCTTTTTTTCCCTTTATTCTCCCCTTTCTTCTCCTCTCTCTTCTGCCCCCTTGTCCCCTTCTCTCCTCTCCGGTTGTTTGGTTCCTAATTCCTGCCCATCACCTCTGCTGTCTTTTCTCACTGTCATTTCCCTACTACCTCTTCTCTGTCATCCCTCCTTCTTTCTCCTCCATCCCAATCCTCTCCCCATTCTTCTTCCTTCCCCCTCATCCCCCCTTTGTCCCCCATCTCTCCCCTCTCTCTTCTCCTCTCCCTGCTCCTCCCCTCATGGCCTCCTCCCTTCCCCCTCCTTCACAACCCATCACCTCCCCCTCTCCTGCTCCCCCTGGTCTCTCCCCTGCTCTGCCCCCTCCCCAGGCCCTCCCCAGCCCATCCTCCCTCTCCCCTGGTCCCCCTCCCCTCCGGGGGCCCACACTCACCCCGCCTGGGCACTGAGAAGGGCTCAAACACCCCGTAGTTGTGCCTGCAGAAAGTGTCCACGTAGGCCCGTTCGTCCTCCAGGAGCTCCTTCCGTTTGTTCCAACCCTCCGCAATCCCCCGCCCCAGCTCCGTCAGCGGAACTGAGAAAAAGTGACCAGACAGGTAAGCAGAGAACCAAGAGAGGAGAAAATACCCAAGAGCTGAGGGAGGTTGACAGGGGCAGGTTCAGCAGAAAGTTCCTGAAAGAGGAAGCCTAAGAAGAGACCATCAGCTTTGGCAATGAAGACATAGATCTGTGTCCACCTTTTCTTACAGTCTCACTTCCTTTGTTTCCAAGTCCTTGCCAAAAATCTCCACCTGGATGTTCCCAGGCACCTCCAACTAAAAATATAAACATCATCATCGTGGCAGTGAAATCATATCTTCCTCCTGACTTCCTGATTTCCATAAATGGTACCATCATTCTGCCTTGTACCAGCTGTAGAAAACCTGAAGTAATTTGGGAGTCAGGTCTCTCTCTTTCCCTCACCTCCCACAAGCAAGGCAAAAAACCTTATTCATTCTTCCTTTCCAGTATCTCCTTTCTAGCCCAGGTTTTCTAATCACACCATCACCACACAACTTAAAACCATTTAAAACTCAAATATCCTCAACTATATTAATATTGCAGACTACCATACAAACAACATCACTCCTCCAATTACTTGGCCCAGTCACTAACTTTGGGGTCCCAGTGTCCTCATCTATAAAATGAGAGTGTTTGCCCAGATGATTTCTAAGGGGCAAATCCTGGGATTCTGTGCATATAAAAAGACAGTTTGAGAGAATCATCCATGGATAAAACTTCTTCAGAAAAATTAGAGCTTAAGGGTGATAACATTTAATATCATTTTTGGACTTTAATAAGGACAAGAGTTTGAATTCAACAATCAGAAGAAGAGCCTGGACCTAACAGTCTCTTTGCTCTCTGAAGTAAACTCAGAGAAAACCTCTTCCCATGAAAACAAGGCCAGATGGGGCTGACTTACCATACTTTATGAGACCCTTAACCTGAGACACTATCTTGAATAGTGGGACTTTTTCCATATCTGAATATTTTGTGGACATATACTATGTTATGACATGTTAATGGTAAGGAAAACTCATATATCCTGGGTCGTAATTTCAATTGACACTTTGTCCACTCTCTTATCTTATTGTATTTACAACCTATTCAATTAAGAAAATTCCTTTCTCATGCTATAGTTAAATATGTATTGAGACCATAAATCTGAGAGACAGAGACATCCTGGAATTGTTCTAAAATAGATCAAAGTCTGGTCATTCTTCTGTCAGGCAGTCAAAAGTTTCTTTCTGGCTCCATGGCCATGTAACTGCTAGCTTTAAGGGAATAAACAATATGCATTCAGCCTGTTTGCCTTTTGTAACCAAACTTTCAGGTCGACAGGGGAAAGAGGGAGATCTTGGTCTCAGATATTGGGGCACAGAATGACATCAATGTGGTCTCCAATTCAAGTGAGTCAGACCTGGAATGACCTCAAACATGTTTATAGCATGCTGGTTTCTTAGAAATTTGCCTGTCCTCTTGGTAAATTCAAAATCTAAAAGTGGAAAAATGTGTTCTAACATTTTCCCACTTTTAGATCTTGATGTTACCAAATTTCTAACACTGCACATCTGATCTTGGGAACATCTTTAGCTTCTGGCCCCTCTTTGCTTCCCTGACCCCTTGCGCTGTGTGCTGATAAGTCCTGAGTCCATTTTCATACCTGTGACTGTCCTTCTCAGCCCAGTCCTTCCTCTCAGGATGACGCTCTACAACATGTCTCTCTGTCAAGCTCCAGAGACTGCCCTCTGTGATTTAAAATCTTTTCTCCAAAGCCCCCAGCTCACTCCATCACTCTCCATTATTGTTTAAAGAACAGCTTCTTACTTCTAGAAATCAAGGTCTTCTTCACTTCTGTTCTCATTTCCCTTCCTAGCCTTCTTTTTCACTTTGGATCATACGAATTCCAAGCTGAAGCCAAAGGCTATAGACAGTCCCTCAGTTCATGTTGGTGCTTGCCCTTTTCTGTGCTCATTCTCCTACAGACATGGATTCCCTCTCTACTGCAGGTGAGGAACCCCCATCCCCCAGTCTCAGCTCACAATCTCTGTTATCCTCACTTTCATCTCCTATAGTGAATCTGCTGTAAAAACTTGGCAATTTTACCTTTGCAGCATCTTGAATGTGCCCCATTTTGTGCTCTGACCCTGCCCTGGCCTTGATGCAGGCCCTCACCACCGTCCACCTATGCTGTTGCAATAGCTTGCTGGTGGGTGTTCCTGCCTCCAGTGTCTCCCCACTGTAGTGCATCCCCCATTCAGCTGTCAAATGGATCTTCCTAAAGCACACATCAGACCCCATCACCCACCTGCTCAGTAAACTCCAGTGATTCCCTATCCCCTCCAGTATCAAATTTAAAAATCCTGTTTGATCCTCAAAGCCCTTCACATGTTGGTCTCTCCTACCTTTTCAGTCTCCTTTTCCCTCACTCCCCCCTC
The DNA here is from genome assembly GCA_028533205.1 of Lagorchestes hirsutus. Classification (NCBI taxonomy): domain Eukaryota; kingdom Metazoa; phylum Chordata; class Mammalia; order Diprotodontia; family Macropodidae; genus Lagorchestes; species Lagorchestes hirsutus. The sequence goes on from CM052671.1 coordinate 197,094,986, forward strand.
CCCTACCCATGCACTGTGTGGTCCAGTGACACTGGCTGCCCTGCTGTCCCTCCTACTATTTCCTCTGACTGTCCCCAGGTCTGGAATGCTTTCCCTCCTCATCCCTGACTTGTGGCTTCCCTGACTTCCTTCAGAGTCCCAACTGAAATCTCATCTGCTACAGAAAGCATTGTCCAGTACCCCTTAACTCTAGTGCCTTCCCTCCACTGGTTATTTCTAAATTATCCTGAATATAACTTGATTACACACAGTTGTTTTCATAATATCATACCCAGGGGCTTTTACCTTTCTTTGTAAGAAACACAGTTAACACAGTGTTTGGCACAAAGTAAGAGCTTAATAAAAGACGGACTCAATTCTAGCTGGGAGGCTACTTAAATGTGGTGTAGTTTGGATGATAGTCCACATAGGGGCAGTACCTGCCCAGTACACCCATGGCTGATACCAGGGTGATCCTGGAGTTGTCAGCTGGGGTAACCTGCCTTCACCCTGCTAGGACTGGGAGATCGCCTGCCGCTGGGTTTCCCCTTGCTCAGGCCCTGACATACTGTCTCTACAAATCCTCTTGTCTCTTGCCCAGCCCTGGAGAATTGGTGTTATGCATGGGATACTCTCCCCCCGGAGGCAGTGCAGGACACAAAGCTCAAACCTGGGTCAGATCCTGGAGGACAACTCTAGAGCATGTTAGGACCAGAAAGAGACTGTGATTGGACAGGCCAGGTGCCAGGCCAGGCTGCAAAGGCAATAATATGAACAGTGCCAGAGGGGCTTTTATCTGCTCCCCAACAATACCTACACTAGCTGGAAGAGGTTAGTGCCCCATCCCACAGGGTTCACTCCCTGCCCAGGACAAAGGATTTCACAGCCCTGCTGAGTCAAGGAAGAGGTCCTGTGATCCAGGCCTTGGCTTCAGGGAGAGCAGCAGTGATGTGGAGACAAGAGATGACACTAGCAGGCAAGGGTCCAAGAGTGCAAGCCCTGCCTGAGCTGGGGAAGTAGGGGACTAGAGAGCATTGAGTCTACACCTCTCTTTTTCAGACCGTTAACAAGGGATCATGAAGACAGGAGCCTGATCCTCTTGGTTTATCCAGCCCAGTAACTGCCTCTAACCTGCCTCTGAGGAATAGATGGGGAGATTTTCCCCTACTCCATCATGATGTTATTTATGAAAACCAAACTCCAGCTTCACTTATCATCTTGAAATCATTCCAGGGAAATTCATCCAGGAAGTCTATGTCTTCCTCCACCAATAACAGCCAAATTTAAACCTTTCCAGTAGTTTAGGCAGACCCTGTGACAATATTTAGTGAGACAGAAACATTATACAGGGTGGGAAACATTGGCATTTTGTGACCATACTCCCCCACCCCCCAATCAATAAACTCCAGAGACTCCCTTTCGCCTCAAATATCGGATAAAACATCTTCTGCTTGACCTCCAAGGTCCCTCACAACCTGGCCCCTCCTATTTTTCTAACATTCTTACACTTTATGTTCCCAGGCTCCCACAGCCCTGCTATACAGTGACACCGCCCTTCTTCTTCTTCGTGCCATACATTTCTCCATCTCTCCACTCTGGGCCTTCTCTGACTGTCTCCTCTCAGAATTCTTTTCTCCCTCACCTCTGCCTCCTCATTTCCCTGACTAAATCCAAGCATCAGCTCAAACCCCACCTTCTACAGGAAGCCTGTCCTGATCTCCCTTAATGTCAGTGCTTTCCCTCTCTTGATCATGTCCCATTTTTCCTGTATCTATCTTGTTGACATAGAGTTGTTCACCTGTAGTCTCTCCTATTAGATTGTGAGCTCCTTGAGAACAGGAGCTTTCTTTCTATCCTTGGCATCAGCACAGTGCCCGGCACACAGTAGCTGCTTCATAACTACTTATTGACAAACTCTCAGGAGCCTCAGCTCTTGGAATGGGGGATGCATCAGGTCTCTGAATCCCAAGGAAAAGGGGAAATGGAAGCAAAGAACCTAAGGAAGACTTAGTTGGGAGTGGAGCCTGAAATCTAGTTTCCCTACTGCTTGTCTGTCTGAGGAGCATTCTGGCCCAAGTCCTTCCTTTCATCTGGGCCCAGAGAAAATAGTGTTCCCCTTGAGTCCCACCTGAGCTCCCTGGGGAGCTGCTGCTCAGTACTTACCTGGGACATGTCTGCCTGCAGCCACCTGGAAATTCAGTGCCAGCAGGGTCATAGCCAGGACCTCTGTCAAGATGCCTCTGGAGACGGAGACACAGAGCATCCTGGAGACAAGATGAGCGTAAGGTACTCAGAGATAAAACAGTCAGGATGACCCTCCCTTCATGGAACTACCTCCTACATTTTCCAGACTAACAATTTATGGAATCTCTTCTCTGCCCCAGGGCTGGGCAACCTCAGAGTGGAGAGAACCAATTAGTTTTAGGAATGAACTGCATCATTTGTTCCCAGGCAGAGGTTCCTTTTGTAGGGTCTGTTCTAACACTTCAAAGTTTTTGTGGTGAAGAAAAAAAAGGTCACAGAAATCATAGAATCTCAGAGAAGGAAGGGGCCCCAGAGGTCAGGTCTTGACTGGACTATTACAATAGCCAAATATTAGGGGGCTGAAGCTGAGCTGCTAGTGTGGATCAGTGAAAGTCTTCATTGTTGTAGTGGGTCCCACATATTTTGACAATAAATGTTCCTTTTTGAAAAAGAAAGTTTGACAAGTCTGCACTCTCTACTCTTGGCTCACAGAAAAAAATTAAAACCCATTATGCAAAATATGATTTGTGAGCATGTTGAAATGGAAGAGTGATTATAAAAAGATCATTAAGGCCTCATGAAAACAGGTCCTACCAAACCAATCTCCCTTATTTGACTCTGTAACTGAACTAATGGATCAGGAGAATCTTGCTAATGTATTAAACCTGGATTCCCACAAAGAGTCTGACAAAATCTCTAGTGCTGCCACTGGGGAGAAGATGGACAGCTATGGATTAGATCCATGGACAGTGATGTTAGTTGAATTTGGAAATGGTTGAATCACTGGGGCCCCAAAATGAGTCCTTAATGAGTGAATGTCAGGTGAGAGAAAGTTCTCTAGTGGAGGATGCCAGGAATCTTATCTTTGGGTCTGTACTAAAGAATGTTTTTATCATTACCTTGGATAAAGACAGAAGACATGCAAAGTGAATTTTCAGATGATTTGAAACTGAGAGACCCAGCTAACATATTAGGTGACAGAGACAGGATCCAAAAGTTGTTTACAGGTCAGAATGATGGGAGAATTGAATGGAATGAGATTTCATTTAATGGAGATGAAGTGGAAAGTTCTATACTTAGGCTAAAAAAGTCCACTTTTTCTGTTGGAGTGACTTTACATGATGAGGACCCATCATAATCATAGCATTTATTGCTTTAAAATTTGTCAAGTCCTTTATAAATATTATCTTATTTATTCCTGTTGTTATTCTTCGTTGACAAAAAATGTTAAGAGCCAAGATGCCTATGTGGCTCATGGACTTATCTCAATTGGTTTCAGAGACTTTAGAGGCATTATTCAGAGAGAACCATGAACAGAGAAAACTCCAGAGTGTTAGTGAAGCAAAACTTTGCAATGGCATGCATGTATGGAAGGTCAGCCCTATGTTGTCTTTGAAATTCTTGAGATTGCTAAGGATAGACCTTCTCTGAGTGAGATTGATTGCTCATTCCTCATTTGACCTCAAAACTTATTTCACTTTCAGATGAAGAGCACATTTACTTTTTTGTATTTTATGTCATAATTGGATAACTCTCATTTCTACTTGATATTTTGTTTGGATTAGTGAGTTTATTCACTATTTGCTATTAGTCTTTTGTGTAATCAACATGTGGGGGAAAGGAGCCAAACTGAGAGATATCAGCTTCGGGTTACCCTCACCCTTTAAAATAATAAGCACAGAAACTTGTGACTATACTTTTTAAGAAAAGAGGGAGATCATTTTATTGCTGAGAACAGCTAAGTCAGTCACAGTTGATCATCATGGCAACACTGCGGTTGCTGTGTGCAGTGTTCTCCTTGTTCTACTCACTTCACTTTGCATCAGTCACTGGAAGCCTTTCCCAGCTTTTCTGAAATCTGCGTGCTCATCAGTTCTTAAAGTACAATAGTATTCCATCACATTCATATGGCACAAGTTGTCCAGCCTTTCCTCAACTGACTGGCATCCCCTCAAATTCCAATTCTTTGCCATTGTGAACAAATCTGCTGTAAATATTTTTGTGCATGTACATCCTTTCCCCCTTTTATGATCTCTGTGGCATATAGACTGTTGACCCTAAAGTTGGGACAAAGAGGCTAACAGGTGAGGTGATAAGTAAATTCATATTGTTTATTCTCTCAAAGCTAGTAGACAGGTAATCATGGAGCCAGAAGGAAACTTCTGACAGTCTGATGCAAAGATGACCAGGCTTAAATCTGTTCTATGACAATTCCAGGCTGTTTTTGTTCCTCAGATTTATGGTCTCTATATGAGTTTAACTGTTCCATGAGAAAGGAATTTTCTTAACTGAATAAGTTGTGAGTTCAATAAGGTAATGGAGTTTACAAGGTGTCAATTGAAATTATAACCCAGGATATCTGTGTGTGTGTGTTGTTACCACTAACATGGTATAACATAATATATGTCCACAAAATATTAAGATATGGAGAAAGTCCCTTTATTCAAAAGAGTTTCTCAGGTTGACGGTCTCATAAAGTATGCTAAGTCAGCAGCATCTGGCCTTGTTGATATAGGAAGAGATATTCTCTGAGGTTCCTTCAGAGAACAAAAAGCCTTTTAGATCCAGGCTCTTCTTCTGATTGATTAATTCAAGCTCTGGCCCTTATTAAAGTCCAAAAATAATATTAAATGTTGTTATTTCCTCCTTCTTGTCAAAGACATGCCAAAGCCTTTGCCTCTAGAGAAAGGTATGGAACAACCTCTAAACAATGAGTCCTGGGTATATAAGGGGCTCATTTAGGGAGGGAGCTCTTCTTTGTGCAGGTCTGGTCTGGACTCTTGGGAAAGTTGTCCACATCTGATGTTGTCTTTTTCAGATCCCTTCGAAACTGGAGGGCAAGGTATCCTGTCGAATCAGATGTCCACTCAGGAGCAGGGACAATGCGTGTGACAGATGGATCCAAAAATCTATACAGAAAGACTTGACAGGGTCTCCCAGAAAATATAAGATTTGATAATTGAGAGGAAACAGTACAAAGTAGTTAACATGGCTAAAGGCACATAGAAATACTTCAGTTTCCTAGTTGATTTAAGTTTCTTAGCCATGCAGGGCTAGATTCAAACAACACAATAAAGTTTGTCTCACAGTTCACAAAATTCCAATTTTACATTGTCAAGTACAGATTAAACATAAATGGCTCACAATAGACTAGCTTTGAGAAGGGAGTTTTACATGTCACCAAGGAAAACAAACTTAAACATACAAATCTATGCAATTACCAGTGTTAACTAACATTAAGTTCCTTGTATCCCAGGAATCTATTCTTAATGTTCAATTAAACATCACTTTTTGATTCCCAAATGTCTCCTAAATATTCTCTCTTTGACAATAGGTTTTATTTTTGGACAATTCTAAAAGGGAGTTCTGCTACTCTGGTTCAGATCTAAAAGTTCCCAGAGAATTCTGACAACATAAGTTAGTACAATCACTTAAAATTTGTTCTCTATTTTTTGGAAACTTCATAAAATTTCAGTTTATATATCATTTGCTGTTCTATCCTTATCTAAATTCTGTATCTAGTGAAGAATCTTTTAGAATGTGAGGGTCCAACCATAAAATGAACTCATCTGCCTTTTAAAAGTACTGGACAGGAACTTAAAGAAGAAATAATTTCACTTACTTTTACTACTATCCTATACAATATTCATATATTATTTAATAGATTTAGTATTGTACTTACATAACTTCTTGATTATAGAAATTTGCTATAAAAGAAAAAGAGGGACAACGTTATTTATCTTTACAGAAGAAAAGAATTTTCTTAGTTCTGTTTGATTCCAGGAAAGCATCGTTATCTGATAGCCAATCACATGGTCACTAGACGCTTAAAGTAAGACTTAGGAATAACCAGGTGGGGAATTTTCTTTTCAGAAAGAAAATAGCACATTTGGGAAACAGAGTCAGGAAGATCCTACCTAGGTTGTGTCCAAGGTCATCTCCAAAACCTTTCCAGACATCCACTGTTCTCAGCCTGTAGTACATGCCAATCGGCTTTATGATAACTTAGACAACTATTCCTCTAATCAGAGCTTAAAACAATAGTGAATTGCAGTCCCCATCTTAAATAGCAAATAAATATTGGCTGGCATCTTTCAGATAGGGCCATCTCAAATTTGATTGAGTAATTAATTACCAAATCAAGTTACATAACATTTCCTGTCTTCTTAAAATACTTCCTCACACTCTCTAAACATACTTAAACATTCTGAAACTGACACAAAAATAGCCAGAACGGCTATCTAGGGAAAAGACGGCTTTATATAATGGCCATTTGTTCCCAGACCTTTTCGACATTCCATAGTTTCAATCAGAACTTCATTTATCTTTCCAAATCTCTCAATCCTATTCTTCAGACCATCCAGCTTTCCTTTACATTTTAACCATAAGACAAGATAACTCATAGGTTATTACTTTTTACTAACATAACTGTCCTGGAATACCACTCCAGTTTAAACAAGGCAAAGAGGTTAATGGTTAACCAGGATGATGGATTTATGTCTTTGTTTCACAAGTTTGTTATTTTTTCCCAATTATACTCACTCTAGAAGAATGACATACTTCAGGATTTAAATTTTTTACATATGATGAGTTCAAACACAAATTTGAACTCTTACTTAGGTCATAGAATGACAATAAATTCAGACCAAAATGCCAATATCTATTCTGCTTTATAGCTCATTACATTAATTTAACAATGAATTATCTTGAAATTTTAGCAGACCTTCTAAAAATCGCACAAGATTTTTCAAAACTTTTCTTCTCAAAGTACTTCCCCTTTTTCCAAAACAGTTTAAAATTTATTCTCATGGTCACCAAACTTTTATGAAGAAATTATTAGGAAACTTTTAAAATGATAGATATTTCTTTCTCCCTCCTTAAAGCAAAAATAAACCTTTAAAATTGGAATTCATTAAACTATGTTTGTGTAAAGTAACAGATTCACAAAGTATTATAACAAAACTAAATTCTCAGTTATTAGAGAAGTCCTAGATATCACAAAGTTTCTTAGTCAAAAAGGTGTTTGTAATGGAGAGATTTAGTTTCTATAAGTCAAGAAGGATATAACCATTAATTTAGCCTTATCACAATAACAAATTTTCCTTAAATATATCCCTAGAAATTAAGGACACTTTGGCATTTCACATAGATAGTCCATAAACCTTCAAATTAACTTATGTGAATATATCCTTAGATGAAACATGTCTGAAAATCATACCCCAATTTTTTCTATTAAGGATTCTCATTTGCAGCCTTTGTTTAGCTCTTTGCTAAATCTTAGGCCCACTGCTTTTGCATCATTAAAGCTCCCAATGCCTACAGAGGAGGTCGAAGTGAATTCATTCACGTTTTGAACTAGCTCTCCCTTCTCTCTCTTCAACATAATGGTGCCGAATCTTGGGAGTCCAATAGTAATTGAACTCCAATGATTTTCCCCTAGCCACTGGGATAAGAGGTGTTGACCTGAAAACTTGGTTAAGGAGAAGGGAACAGGATAAACTCATACATTTTATGATTTAATTAATTAAACAAATCCCCATAAAGATAATGGTTACATAGTGCTGTGGAGCCAAAATCAAATCTGGCTGACTGATACAGAAATCTTCTGGTTTTTATACATTTTGCCATGAGAAAGGAACTCTCTTAAGTTGAACAAATCATAAATTTAGTAAGACAAGACAATTAACCAAGCAATGTCAATTGAGTTTTATGATCCCAAGCTGTGTGAATCTCCTTTCTGTAGCATGTCTCTGTGACATAAAATAAGGAGAAAATCCCACCACTCTGATGAAATATATCCTGCTGACACAGGAAAAGTTTCCATTGAAATTACAACCCAGGACATCTGTGTTTTTCCTTATCACTAAGGTGCCAGGGGAAGGGTCTGGTAAGGAAGTCCCATTTGCTTGCTGACACACCAAAAAGACATTTACTTAAGATAACAAGGGAGACTATTAGGTCCAGACTCTGCTTAATTCAAGTTTTGACCCTTATTAAAGTCCAAAATTTATATTGAATATTATCATTGGTAAGTGCTCTTTTCTTTGTTTTCTTCCCCAGACCTTTCTTCTTCCACTCTCTCCCTAGCAGTGAGACCCCTGGAGTGTCCAGACACTGCCAGGGGCTTCTGTAGCTCCATTGACTTCTGAGCAGTCAGTCAGACTATGGATCCTCATATAAGAGGACGTCCTCTCACTGGGTCACACACATTTTTTTCTCCTCTCTTCCTGGGACATTGGGAAAAGTGGCAAGAGGCTGTTTGGAGACTGCTGGGAGAGTTATTTACAGAGGAGATCTTAAGGAAAAGAGATTAGTGTTCCATTGTAACATGGCCTGACCTCAATATAATCTAGAAAAGTAATTTGTGAACAGGGTTTCTAAACTTAGTAAGAAATTTAGTAAGCTTAGTAAGAAATCTGGTCTCTGAAATTTAAAGAAGAGGCACCTTGCTCTTCCTGAGCAGACTTTTTACCCTGAGTTGTTCCCCCAGCACCTTGGTTTACTCTGTGTTGTTCCCCCAGCACCTTGGTTTACCCTGTGTTGTTCCTTCCCTTCCCCCATAGGACATTGAGGGAGGTGAGTAGGTGGACCTCTACACCTAGTTTTCTTTGGGAGTCCCTGCACCCCAGTGTCAGGGTCTCTGTGCCCTGTGGGCCTCTGCAACTGGCTTACTGCTTAGATGTAAGCTTTCTCTCTGTCCCTAACGTTTTCTTCCCCTTCCTGAGGGATATGCATTTTCTAGTCCAAGTCTCAAAGGTAAAAGAGACAAGGAACTACAGCTCCTCTCCAGCCACGACAGGAAGGCTCTGGGTCCAGTGGTTGGAGGCCATGGACCTGGACACACCTTCCAAAGCCCTGTCTGGAAGGATAAGTCCAATTCCCTCATTTCTTTCTTCGCTAGGGAACTGGGGAAACTATGGGTGCTCCCTTCTCTCTGCACCCCTATACTGCCTGTCCCCACACCCATACCTACAGTACCATCCTTCTCTCCTGGTTTGCTGGCTACCAGATCCTTGCAGCAGAACTCAGTAGGACTTCCCTGTGACTTGCCTCTAGGAGACAAAAATGTGAATTTATGTGTAATAATCTCTTCTTTTAACTTGATAAGAACATCAGGCCTTAGAAATTAAAATGTTATCACTAGTGATTATGAATTCAGATTTGATTTGCTCATTCAGCTATGTTATGGTCACCTGATTGGTAATTAATTGGTTCTGTTTCAAGTTTTAAATACATGCTTGTGGTATGGTTGTATTTCTGAATTTTCTTATGTTGTATAATTTTACTTTACCTATGTTATTAGAAAAGCAATGTCTTTTATCTAGATATTGTTAGATTAAGAATTGTACTATCAGATTATGAGATTGTTAACTAAAACAAGGATTTTTGGAACCATCTAATCATAAATTCTCATCAAGCCTGTATAAAGTCTTCTATATAGTAGAATTCCTACTGAGCGGTCATGGAGTTCCTAAAGTAGGAACTTATGGTGAGAATTTGGAAATATATAGAATTGCTCTCTAGTAATTGGCTTTTGCACCAGGAAAAATTTAAAATTCGAGATGTGAGTTCTGGTAAATTTTTGATTAGTAAAACTTTCCATCTGATGTAAAAACTCTTGGCACCATAACGAACTATGGTTTGAGTTATCTGATGGATCATAAAAATCCATCAATAATCAATAATCGACCATCTGAGAGAAATGCCACAAGCTATTCAGAGACAATGTGACCATTACAGGTAGAGAACTTCCTCTGGAATAGCTGAGAGGACAATTTCAGCCTCTGCCTAGGATGGGATCCTCCGGGCTCAGTTTCCCCACTGTATTCCTTTTAAAAGGAATGTTTCCCACCTGTGTATTCCTGAGTCTGGCTATGAAGTGGAATTGATACTACATGTTTGCCGAACTGTGATATTTTATCTACTCATGTCCTTACTTCTCCTTTTTATGGCAAATTTCTGTAATCAAAGCAAGTGGTCAATCTGAATGGGATTTATTCTATACTCCAGTTGGGTAAATTAGTACTTCTGCATAACCATGTGAAAGATTAAATCCCTGGAACAGAACATTCTTTCTAAATGATATGGAAATAATAAGACAAAGGGAAAAGAAGTTGGTGAAATGGTCATACAAACACAGTGTTGAATCCTTATCCCATAGACTAAGGCTGGGATACATCTGAGCTACTACATTAAAGTGTGTGTTTATGATCTGGGCTATTCAGCCTAAGATTAATTTCATTAAACAACTTAGTAAAAAGATATTTGGCCTAGTCATCTGCCTGTTACTAGATATATGTCGATGTGGAATAAGGTACATAAATGTTTCAAAATGATGTCAACATAACATACAACTGATTGAGGCATCTGTCTGCTACTCTATTAGTTACTGAAATTAGATCAGAAACATCTTCAGTTTGAGGAAAATAAGTTCAGTGCAGTTTTCTTAGAAAGTAAATAGTAATATCATGGGGCTCTTGGTTTCTTTCTTTGTTTTTTCTCTTTTCTGACATCACTTTGAATGCTCCTTCAATTTGGGACCTGCATATTTCACTTGTTTGTCAGATTTGTGTCTCCTAGACTGTGTTGTCCACCGGCAGCTGGTCACGCTACAAGGATACCTGTTACACACTCTTCTCATCCCCTGGACTCTGCGTCAGCCTCATTTTACTCTTCTCCCCAATCCTACTCAGACAGGGACAGTGCCTTTGTCCCTCTCCCAAAAGCATTTGAGTAGATGATGAGGCAGAGAAGCAAGCAGGAGGCAGGATGTAGGGCTTGACTAGACAGAAAAGAGTATCCTTGAAGGCCCTCACCTTGGGGACTTGCCTGTGTGCTGTCTAGCTGTGCTGTGTTCTGGACCCTACCTTGAACCACTTCTGTTTCTAGCCTATTACTTCCTGATTCCCACCCTGTACAAAGTGTTGGCCCTGCTTCCTTGGAACTGGAAGTCTGATGCCTTAATTCAAATAGGGAACACTTGGGGTGGGCAGAGTCCATGATTGCTGGGGATACTAGCTTATTCCCTGTAGCTCTTCCCTCTATTCCCTGAAGGTCCTCCAAGGAATTTTTCATTTGAGTTTTCACAGGATATTACAGGCAGCCTCTTGGATGTAAGACACCCACTGCAGCCTGATATGTCTCTCTACCTCCTCCTGGAGTTTGTGGTTTCTTCCCCTTCTTTCCCCTCATTGTGATCACATTATTGGTCATTTTACTCACCCTTATACTGGGTCTGTGCTTGTTTAATCTCCTGGTTTGATTTGCATCTTCTCACCCACAGCAAATTTTAGGCACCAACCACTGCCCTTGATGCACCCCAGTGCTTTGCCTCTCTCCCCTCTGACTCAGTTGGCACTGCATTATGCACCCCATGTTGAACACCACCCCCAACCTATTCTGGAACCTGTAGTAGACTCTTTGCCCCTGTTCAACAGGAAGCAGCTGCTGAAGACAATGACCTTCACCCTTTTCCCCTTGAAAGAATTCTCCTACCTAGTGGGTAAGTGGGGAAATGACATGGATAGGAACAATGGCCTAAGAGTCAAAACAACACTGATTGAATTTGTGAAGCCCTTGGTGCCCCAAAGTCTCCCCTTACCACAATGTCCCCTTATCCTGGACCATATAATTCCTTTTCCCTACCCCTCATCCTGGGGGAAACATAAAATTCCCTGGCCCCATCCCAATACTGGGGAATGGGATTTCCTTATCTTGTTTCACTCATAGTCCTCACCCTGTGCCTTTATCTTGCAAGACTTACCTTAGATCTCCAACCCCCACAAGGAAATTCTAAAATCATCCTATATAAGGGGACTTCAACCAAAAGAGTGGGAGTCCTTTGGAAGATGGGAATAGGAGGACGACCTGACCCCTGCAAGGTTTCAGAAATCAGGAAAAATGAATCCTGGGGAGCCTAAGTCTTTTGGCATTGGCAAGGTGGGGAGCTGTTCTCTCCCAGCCAATCAGTTCCAAACCAAGTCACAGCATTGTAACTATTGACCTGAAAGTTTGGTTAAAAAAGGCAAACAGGCTAAATGGATGTTGTTTATTCCCTTAAAGCTAGCTGTTACATGGCCATGGAGCTAGAAGGAAACTTCTGACTGAAAGTTACAGGAATGACCAAGCTCAAATCTGTTTTAGGACAATCCCAGAATGTCTGTGTCACTCAGATTTATGGTGTCTATATGTGTTTAACTATTCCGTGAGAAATGAGTTTTCTTACTTGAATAGCTTATAAATACAATAAGATAAGAGAGTTGACAAAGGGCCAAATTGAAATTGCAACCCAGGATATCTGTTTTCTTTTTTTTAAAAAAAAATTTATATTTATTTATTTCTAGTTTTCAACATTTATTTCCACAAAATTTTGAGTTCCAAATTTTCCCCACATCTCTCCCCTCCCTCCACCCCAAAATACCTTGCATTCTGATTATCCCTTCAACCAATGTGCCCTCCCTTCTATCACACCCTTCCCTTCCCTTATTCCTATCTTCTCTCTTTTCTTGTAGGACAAAAGAGATTTCTATACCTCATTACCTGTATTTCTTATTAGCCAGTTGCATGCAAAACCAATTCTCAACATTTGTTCCTAAAACTTTGAGTTCCAACTTCTCTCCCTTCCTCCCTCCCTACCCATCTCCATTGAGAAGGCAGGCAATTCAATATAGGCTATATAGGTGTAGTTTTGCAAAATACTTCCATAGTAGTCATGTTGTATAAGACTAACTACATTTCCCTCCATCCTATGCTGCCCCCCATTTATTCTATTCTCTCTTTTGACCTTGTTCCCCCCAAATATGTTTACTTCTAATTTCTCCCTCCTACCATTTGCCCTCCCTTCTATCATTCCTCCACCCCCACTTATCTGTTTCCCCTACTTTCTTGTAGTGTAAGATGTATTTGCTTACAAATTTGAGTATGTTATTCCCTCCTTAAGCCAAATGTGATGAGAGTAAGCTTCACTTTTCCCTCCAAGCCCCCCTCTTTGCCCCTCCATTGAAAAAGATTGTTCTTGCCTCTTTTATGACAGATAATTTGCCCCATTTGCTCCCTTTCTCCTCCCAATATATTCCTCTCTCACCCGTTAATCTTATTTTTTAGTTATCATCCCTTCCTATTCAACTCACCCTGTGCCCTCTGTATATATACACATATACATGTATATATTTATATAGGTATGTGTGTGTATATAATCTGTCCCACTATACAAATACTGAGAAAAGTTTCAAGTGTTATAGATATTATCTTTCCATGTAGGAATGTAAACAGTTCAACTTTAGTAAACCCCTTATGATTTCTCTTTCCTGTTTCCTTTTTCATATTTCTCTTGATTCTTGTGTTTGGAAGTCAAATTTTCTATTCAGCTCTGATCTTTTCATCAAGAATGTTTGAAAGTCCTCTCTTTGACTGAATGACTATTTTTTCCCCTGAAGTATTATACTCAGTTTTGCTGGGTAGGTGATTGTAGGCTTTAATCCCAGTTTCTTTGACTTCTGGAATATTATATTCCAACTCCTTTGATCCCTTAATGTAGAGGCTGCTAGATCTTGTGTTATCCTGATTGTATTCCCACAATACTTGAATTGTTTCTTTTTAGTTGCTTGCAATATTTTCTCCTTGACCTGAGAACTCTGGAATTGGGCTACAATGTTCATAGTTGTTCTTTTTGGATCTCTTTCAGGAGATGATGGGTGGATTCTTTCAATATTTATTTTACCCTATGATTCTAGAATATCAGGACAGTTTTCCTTGATAATTTCATGAAAGATGATATCTAGGCTCATTTTTTGGACATGACTTTCAGGTAGTCCCATAATTTTTCAGTTGTCTCTCCTAGATCTATTTCCCAGGTCAGTTGTTTTTCTAATGAGATATATAACATTATCTTCTACTTTTTTCATTCTTTTGGTTTTGTTTTGTAATTCTTGTTTTCTAATAAAGTCATTAGCTTCCATCTTATTCATTCTAACTTTCAAAGAACTATTTTCTTCAGTGAGCTTTTGTACCTCTTTTTCCATTTGGCTAATTCTGCTTTTTAAAGCATTCTTCTCCTCCTTGGCTTTTTGAACCTCTTTTGCCATTTGAGTTAATCTCTTTTTAAAGGTTTTATTTTCTCCAAAAATTTTTTTTGAGTCTCCTTTAGCAAGCTGTTGACTCACCTTTCATGATTTTCTTACGTCTCTCTCATTTCTCTTCCCAATCTTTCCTCCACCTACCTTACTTGATTTTTAAAATCCTTTTTGAGCTCTTCCATGGCATGAGCTCATTGCATATTTTTTGGAGGTTTTGGATGCAGAAGCCTTGACTTTTAGTTCTTCCTCTTGTGGTATACAATGTTCTTCCTCATCTGAAACGATGGAAGAAAATACCTGTTCACTAAGAAAGTAACCTTCCATAGTCTTATTTTTTCCATTTTTGGGGCATTTTCCCAGTTAGTTCCTTGACTTTTGAGTCCTTTGTCAAGAGGAGAATATACTCTGGGGACCTGTAAGTTCTCATTTCCTCCAAAGTGGCACAACCGAGGGGGAGAAATTTACTCCTCTCCTGGCCAGCGCTCTTGTCTATGAGTACCCACAAGCACTCTTTTCTGCCCAGGATCTGCCAGTAGGGTTCCTTCTCCAGAGTCTCCACCAGCTCCCTGGCCAGGTCTCCTCCTCATCCCATGGCTGCCACTCAGAGCTGACATCCAGATCAGCTGCTCGATTCCTCCAGGGTTTTTAGGCCAAGGGCTCCAAAACTGGACACTGCCACTGCAGTTGCTGCTTCCAGTTGGGCCAGACCATGTTCCCTTCTCACCCAGGTGAGAGAGCTTTCTCACTGACCTTTGAAGCTTTCTTTGGCATTTGTGGGTTGAGAAATCTGGGAACCACAGCTGTTGCTGGGGATTCCACCACCTGAGGCCTGCTCCAATCCTGTCCATACCAGTGTACCACAGCCAAGGTTGGACTGTGCTCCACTCCAAGCTCAGTGTGATAGACCTTTCCCATCAGCCCTCCAGGCAATCTCTTTCACTCTGTTATTTTGTGGCTTCTGCTGCTCTAGAATTTGTATAGAGTCATTTTTTACAGGTATTTTATGGGCTATTTGGTAGAGTTTCTACAGGTCTGTCCTTCTACTCTACCGTCTTGGATCTGCCCCCAGGGAAAACTGATATATATGTTTTCTTTACCATGATCATTCCATAGCATAGTACACATCCATAAAATACTAAGGTGTGGAAAATGTCCTATTATTCCAGATAAGTGTCTCAGGTTAAGGGTCTCATAAAGTATGTTCAGTCAGCCCCATCTGGCCTTGTTGAGAGAGGAAGAGGTATTCTCTGAGTTTACTTCAGAGAACAAAAAGACTATTAGGTCCAGGCTCTTCTTCTGATTGATTAATTCAAGCACTGGACCTTATTAAAGTTCAAAAATTATATTAAATGTTATCAATGTCTTAGGATAGGGGGAGGGAAATTAAATAGGGCTTTGAAATGCATTTCAGTTTAGTGGAAAAATGTATTTCATGTCCATCCACTGGTTTGAATATATGAATCAGTTTGGACATTCCTAAGGGCTGATATTTTGGAACACCAGGGACAATGATAGATGAGTCTTAATGATCATCTCCCTCAACTCCAATTTAATAGATTGCTCCTGAGGGAATTATTTGAATCTTCAATCTGTGAGAAAGAGCTGACCAGAGTCTGAACTGGACTTCAGAGCTTCCTTTTTTCTGCTAAAGTTGATGGGGTATAAGCTCTGGGAATCTCTGCTTGAATCTCTTCACTTAATCTGGCTTTCACCTGAAGCTATAAGCCTTTCTTTGTGGCTATGCCCAAATCTCTGTTGAGCTACTTCCCACTTTTAATCCCAATCTCCAGGCTACTGACCACTCCCATCAAGTCCCTCCCTAGGACCCCTCCCTCCTCCAGACACCCCAGACTACTTGGCCACCCCTGGATTACTTCCTCAGTCTTTCTGTATATAAGATCCCTCTTGTTTCCATGAAAGTGCTCAGATTCAATCTGGTCTACTGGCATTATTGATATAAATGCTTAGATTTCTTAGGAGTCTGCCCAAAATAAAGAATTTTTAATAAGCTGCATTTTTCTTTAGCTGAAAGAAGTCTTGGGTCTAATTCATTCAGGATCCATGTGTCAGTATTTTGGGTTCCCAACACCTCTAAAACTCAACATGTTTGTTTGTTCACACTGGTAAACATTTATCCTCACTTTTCTCCAGCCAAGACTGGAAAGTTTGTAAGGCTCCCCTGTCCCTATCCCCTTCTCCCTCTCCAAGCATCTTGGAGGTGTTTTTTGGGCCTGACACGTCAGGGTCTATTGTGGAGGTCAGGGAAACATATATTGAGGTTTGGTGCATTTGGGATCACAAAGTATCGATATACCGGGTATTACTGAATGAATTCAACTCAAGACTTCTTTCAGCCAAAGAATGACAAAGTTTATTAAAGATTCACCACATTAAGTTGACCCTTAAGAAGCGTTACCATTTGTGGCACTTGTATTGACAAGGAGGCCAGACATAATCTCACCTAGACAGAATCAGAGGTGGATTGAATCTGAGCACCTTCATGGAGGTAAGATGGAGCTGATATGCAGATAAACTGTGGGAGAGATTTGGGGATGGTCTAATAGTCTGGGAGGAGGTGTCTAAGGAAGATCTCCTTGCTACTGAAATAACTAGTGATGTAACCAAGGGTGGGAAACAGCTGGGAGCAATTGGGAGGTATCAGGCAATTGAGGACTTGGGTAGGAATTAATCAAGGATGGGAATGAGTCAGAGGCAAAATGGAGTCAATAGAAAATGTAGGATCAGGCGAGATTAAGGGTAACAGATTTGGGTATGAAAAGTCAGATAAATGGGAAGACTCAAGGAGAATTCAAGGAGATTCCCAGAGTCTGTACCCCATCACCATTAGGTCAGACACTTAGGAGACTGTCTCACATTCAGCCTAATGCTCTCAGATTGGTTATGTGCCCATTGACTGGGGCACACCTTTTAAAGCCCTATTGGGAAGTGAATGTCCAATTCTCTCAATTCTCTTGATGGTGGGGAATGGAGAAAACTTCAGGTGCTTTTTTATTCTTTTTTATTTTAAGGAACCAAAGGAAGGAATTCTATTTCCACATAGTTAAAACTTCTCCTAACTTTGAGTGATGGAAGCTCATCAGAGTTGTGACCTAGCAAGATCAGGTAAAAGGTCAGAAACTTGAGAAGGTATTTGAATGGAAGCCTATCAGAGATGAGAACGGGAAGTGAGATGTTGAGGAGGCTTCATTTATCCAACAGATGGTTAGGTAATAGATTCCACTTTGAACAATATAAAGGGACTTGCATTGGTCTGAGTAATTGTGGCATTGCCCTAGGAGTTACCTGTTCATTCAGGGGGAATGAATGTAAAAATTAATAAAAAAACTTTCCTGATTTCATGACAAGTATTGTTCTTTGTTTAAGGTGAGCATATTTCTCACAGTTAGGTCCTCTTTTCTCATATGTATGTTTCTTGAGGCTTAATCTGAGATCCTCCTTTACAAAGGGAGGGACTTCCAGTCCTCACCTGCAATGGACCAAACCTTTATAATTCCCAAAAAATTTGCCTTTGCCTTGTCTTTTACAAAATTGTGGAAAAAACAGTTTCTCTAAAGAATTTTTTAAAATAGTGTTCTTTTGAACTTCCACTCAGAGACCACATAGTAGAAACCAAGCAGGGCTCTGTGCTACTCAGGTCTTCCTTCTTCCCCTTCCAATCTCATCAAGGACCATGGAATGGGCACTAACCTTGTGATCCCAAGCAGGGAAATTTAAGAGGAACTGAAATTTCTTTGAGGACAATACATGAACAAGGAAATGGCAGGGGGAGGGAAGTAGAGAAAAAGTTCTGGTTTGGGGGAAAGGCTAAAAAGAGCTCTTGAGGCAGAACACTAATCAGCCAAACCAGATCTGTTTGGTGAGTTGAATGAAGTTCAGGCTACATTTCCTTTCAACCCCTCTTTCCCCAGAATTCAGCATTGGGCAAATGCTGGCCAAGGATTTAAATCTAAGTCTCTTCCTTCATTCTTCAGGCTCTCTGTGAGGGTGGCAAGAAGAAAGGACAAAAATTCAACCCTGACTGTCAGTCATATTACAGTGTGGCATACCTTGTTTCAATATCTATCTGCTGTTTCCTATGTTCTTTGATAATATTAAAGCATTAAATATATTTGATTTAGTCTGACTTCCCTAATTTTATAAGTCTGAGTGTGATAGATAGAGAAAGAAAGCCAGAGCAAGGGGGAAAGATAGAGCTTCAAAGTCAATGAAGGAAGGGGGAGAGACAGAGACAGATATCTAGAGAGACAGAAGAACAGAGAAAGAGAAAGAGAGATGGGATAGATATAGATGGAGAAAGACAGAGATATGTGAATAGACAATATGGATAGATATGGATAGACAGAGAGCTATGGGTAGATAAAAAGGAAAATAAAATTGATATATCAGTGAATCTGGGAGTATAAATATCCTTCAACATTTGTATCCCAATATACTTTTTGATAATAAAAAATGAATTTCCATTTTTCAGCGACAACAATTTTAAGATTTTCCTAAAATATTCCATTGCCTATTTTCTCACAATGCCTGTGAGGGAACATTTTGTCTCTTTTATAGTTTTAAATCAAAATCTAGAAATAAACTTGATGTAGAACCAAATTTAAGACTGTGTTTATTTCGTGTTGCACCAAATATTATGCTTTTTCCAAGTTATAATGTTCAATACTAAAATTTTATATATATATGTATGTATGTATGTATAGACACACACATATATGATATATGTGTGTGTGACTATAAGGTTGTTTAAAAACATCTTACATCTTATAACTAATTTAATTAAATAATATTTATATTCAATAACATTTGTAAAATAAAGAAATTAAAATGAAGTCATATAGATAACAGAAAGCATGTGAGGTATTACTGAATTATTCTTCAAATTTTTCAGAATGTCCCAGATAAAGTATACATGATTACTTTATACTTAGAATTTTATAATTATATGTTTAGTGTTTTCAAATCATAAGTGCAACAAAATTTTATATTCATTATCATATAATATAATTTTTTATTTGGAGCTTTGGGAGCAAAAGTTACCAGGGTAGTTATTGTAAGCACTTATTAAATTTGAGAGTATTTTATGGTCTTTATGTAAAATAACTGCAGGTATTCTCAATACATTTTTCTCCTCAATGAAATTTGTGGAGCAAAAACACAATGAAAATCATTGATATAGACTAAACCCCATAAACCACCCTGTGAGTGAAACAATATGTCTTTGGAGACAATTTGAAAAGGTATAAAAGGGTAGAGTGGAGGTAGAGTTTGGAGGGGGATATTTGATGTACTCTCATCAAATCAATGGTAAACAAACAAGTCAAAATGAATACTGCCATCTCTCATGCAGAAGGAAATTACAGGAGAGGTTAGGGATTCGAAAGAGGAGGAAGAGGAGGAGGAGGAAGAGGGGAGAGGCAGAGAGACAGAGATAGAGACAGAGAGAGAGAGAGATCATAATACCTCCCAGGGAAGAGAGGAGTAGAAATTCCACTAAAGAGCACTGCATGGGGAGAGATATATTCCATAACATGTGATGTGTCCAGTCAACAATGAGTTGGTTCTTGGGGATAAGATGATCCATGGGGAAATGATGATCCATGGGATGACTTTCCTCTGAGAGGGTAGTCCACAGCCTTGCACAGGAGAGTGGACATCAGAGTTGCTGGGGGCTCCTGGAATCCAGAAGAGCGAGAAGACAAGGACTCAAAGAGAACATTGCATGGCAAATGAAAAAGAAAATGATCCCAAGGAGGATGAGGAGCAGAATTGGACTGAGTGATGTGGGACTTGGGGAAATTTCTACTTTGGGGCAAGGCATCTGTCCTCATCAACTTCCCTATGAATTGATACTTTAAGACCAAAGTACAATAGCAAAGAGGGATGAGGAAACAAGACATACATTGGAAATAAGATCAAAAATTGGTTTGAAGAAGAAACTAAAAGTTGGTGTTTTTGAAGCTTTAATTCCATGAGGAACACAAGGACATTAATGAAGAAATAAATACATATACGAACCAAGAATTAAGCAAGAAAAGTTAAAAATACACATTAAGGAAAGATAAATAAAACATAGAAAAATTTTAAAAATGTTTTTCACAGAAGGGAATATAATTTTTAGAAGAATTTGGAGAGTTAGAGAGGAAGGATTTTGAATTAAATAATTGAGTGAGAGGAGGAAAAGATAAAAATACCTAACTAGACATAAGGAAGAAGGAAAATAAAATTAAAAGTAAAGTAAAACTTTAAAACTGGGTAAAGGATTGACAGACAGGAAAAGGTGGTTATTAATAATGGGAAAAAAAACCTAAGAAAACAGGGTTATTCTAAAGTACTTTAAGCAAAAGTTACTATACAAAGTACTAATTTAGAAGTGAAATAAAATCCTAACAGAAATAAAAATGCTGAAGACAAAAACATAAACAGCTATTGGTAGAGATGGCAATGAATTTTAGGGAAATGCGTCAAAGGAAGGAGAGCAAACAGGAAGAGGATTTGGGGCCCTGAATACCAACTTCACCTACTTTGCAATTTGACTGAAAATCAACACTGTTCCCAATGAATCTATCAGTGTGTCAGTCAAAAATCATTCATTAAGTGATTATAATTTGCTAGAGATTGTAATAAATGTTGTAGACACAAAGCAAAAACAACAATTCCAGTCCTTTAGCCCAAGCTAAGGGCTCTCTGAGGAGTTAATGCTTAGTATTTACCTGGAGAGTCCCCAGCAGATAATGACCTATTCAGTACCAGCAGTTTCACAATCAGAAAATATAAACCTAACTTTCATAACAAAACTTGAACATATTGAGCAATCCAATAAAACTGTAGTGAGTGAAAGACTGGATTAGAAAACCAAACCTCTCAATCTGTTGCTTACAAGAAATTCACTAAAAAGGAAAAATTAGATTAAAAAGATAAAAAGGATAACATTTCTATAACAATACCAAATAATCATGATAAATATGGACATCCTTGCTTTTTGACTGACATAATTGGAATGTCCTTCAATGCTTCTCTATTACAGATAATGCTAACTCTTTGGTTTCAGATAAATACAATTTGCCATGCTAAAGTAAGTTCCATTTATATGTATGCTTTTAAACATTAAAAACATGAACAAAGAAATCTAAGTTGGTGTTTTCTCAAAAGTCTTTTTCTTCACTTCCCCAAAGAAGATGCAGAGGGCCTAAATGTTTCAACCTTCCCCACCAAACCTCAGTCTAACTCTTTCTATTCTATCATTTTCACTGCTGCACTTAAACTTTGAAGCTCATTTTAACGTTGATATTACTGGGGGATAAGCTTTGTTTGTTTTTCCCTTACAGGTGAGATTGGAAGGATTTTAATAAAGCTGAGATAATTGGTATCCACTCTTAGACATTATAGAAAACTTTATGGAATGAGAAAAATGTGGAGGGAGTTTTCCCCATCTGTCACAATGGATACAACTCAGAAGTTGATGTTGTACTGGAGAAATCAAGAGGGTTGATCCCGGATGCAGTTTCTTTTGTCTTCATTATTGCATGTTAATGAACTGAAAAACCTGCCCTACCCAACCTTCAGCAAGCCCTCTCTCACCTCCCCATCTCTGACCCATGCAGGTCTTATTTTCTGTTACTGCTGACAGACACATTTCTTGACCCCAAATCCTGTAGTATCACTTCTTTTTGAAAGTGGTTGCTCTGGAATCTATAACCAGGATCTCTTTGATGACACAACAGGAGGCTAAAGAATGCTTTTTGGGAAGAAGGAGTCCTCTGGGCCATGACAGAATCATCTTCTGCTCAAGATGATCTTGTAGGTAGAAGGTATCAGATGAAGAATCTTCTAACTATCCAGCTATCTCCCCTGCAGCATCGCCTATCCTGGCAGCTAGAGTTCCCAATAACTCCATCTTTGGGATCAAAAGTATGATTGACATCTTGTCAGTACCTTGAATTTCCTCATGATTTCATCCTATACAAACTCTGTAGGTGAGTATTTCATTTCGATGGGTGAGGATATCACCCATTTCTAGGGATTGAGCATGAGAAAGGGGCCTCCCAGGATCATCTGTCAGGGCCAGAGCAGTGACATTGGAAAGAGAGCTTACCTCTGAATTTCAGGAGGATGGTTTCCTAATAGAATAGAACCCCAGTACAACGCACAATTCTAGTCAGGCCTTGTATTAGCTGTGGATATATTGAGCAGGAATTGCCCCCATGTGCCTAATCATCCAAATGACAAATATTTGTTGAATAATTAATCCCTGCTGAGCACCATGATTGGGATTGTAAGACATAAAAGAACAACACTATACATAATTCCTGTCCTTATGAAAATATAATAATTCAATTTAATACACTTATATGTTACATACAAGAAATTGATACAGGAGTCAAAAGAAGGTTCAAAAATATGATATTCCCATGACTTGGGGAGGATTTTTAGATTTGAACTGAACAGAAAGGGAATGATTTTCTCCAAATGGTTTGCTGTATAATCTTGGTCTAGGACCTCAAATTCTGTGAGCTTCAGTTTCCTAAACTACAGAAGAGTTGTTGGGGAAAGAATGGACCAAATGACTGCTGGGGTCCTTTTTGGCCTTCAGCTGCATTTGAATTGTCAAGACCTAAGCAAAGGTTTAGAGCCTGGAAAATCTGACTTGATCAGATCATGCCCTAAATCAGAGCATTTGAGCCTATTTGAACTATTTGAAGTTCCCTGGTATGAGCTGCCCTTGTGATTCTTGAAGAGGTCAATTCCCAGAGAAACCAGTAGCAGGACCCCAGATTATGACCATTCACTGCCTTGATATTCTCTTGAGAAATATGTGTTCTAATAAGTAAAGCTATAAGAATGAGTAGTTAAAGAAACCCTCAGTATAAAGAACTACTAGGAGCTGAAAATCCAATTCAGAAGAGAAATCTGAAATAGACAGAAGAATAATGCTTGGTGTTTTAGTTTCAGGTCACTTGTGCTACC
Organism: Lagorchestes hirsutus; assembly: GCA_028533205.1. Taxonomy (NCBI): domain Eukaryota; kingdom Metazoa; phylum Chordata; class Mammalia; order Diprotodontia; family Macropodidae; genus Lagorchestes; species Lagorchestes hirsutus. The sequence goes on from CM052671.1 coordinate 197,118,268, forward strand.
TAGAAGAAATGATGCAGTAAGTTTTTAAAGTATCTTTTTAAAGATCTTAAGGTAGCATGACAAATGAAGGAATAGTGGTAAAGAAAATAATTAGGAAAACAGATTAGGAGGAAAACTGCTTAGCGTAAGAGGTACAATCTCTTACCCAAATAACTTCTTCAGGAAAATGGCAGGATTTCTTGATGTTTGATCTGAAAAACTCTTGAAGTAGTCAAGGATCTAAATAAATGACCTAAGTGCTCATTTCTAAAGCTGAAAAATCTGTAATCAGAAAACTCATTTGAGAATATCACTAAAACCCTGAATGCTGATGTGTCTGAACTGCAATAATTCAGCATGAGGGATTGATGATCTATGGCTGCTTCCTGCTAGCCAAGGTATATGTTTACTAGGAATCTTTTGTGCATCCTACCTGGGGAAAAATTAGGGCGCACTGGAACCTTTCTATGCATTGGTGACTGAGATAGGATTTTGATAAGAAAAATTACATGGACTTTCTCATGCAGGATTGTAGTCTTTTTTTCCAGTGCAGCACGGAGTGACTAAGCATCCAGCAAAGATATTTCTCCTGATATGCCACAAACTGATTCTCTGCTCTATCATTGGTTTCCTTTCTGGTACCATTAAAAATAAATGGCTCTTGACTGGGCAGGAAGAGGCAGCTAGAGTTGTAGACATATGCTTAATGGAATTTGAACTTTCCAGGTCCTAAGTGATGTTGGAAATGACATTTTCCTTTGCCAAATGGATCATGTTGGCTCTCTCTCTCTCTCTCTCTCTCTTTCTCTCTCTTTCTCTGTTTCTCTCTCCACTATCCACTCTGTCTCTCACCTCTCTCTCCATACATATATACATGTATATTTGAGTATACATATATATATCTGTGTATATGCGTACACATGCACACATGCAGGCATACACATATACCTACCTATTTATGTATGTGTATACACATGTGTGTGTGTTTGCATTGTCAACCTGCAGAGTTTGATCAAAGAAAGACAAACATGATTATGTTGTATCCATTGTTTATTTCTCTGCAAGCAGATGGAATGCATGCCCAGGAACTGCAGAGTTGGAACTGAGCTCATTTTGGGGTTCTGGCTCACAGTTTATACAGGGTGCACAGAGACATCATTTTGCCCCAAACAGAGGAAATTCCTATCTTATCACACCACCCTCAGGATTTGGGATACCCAGAAATAAAGAATATATCTCCACCCAAGACTAAACAGAACACAATGGGTTCCCCTTAAATCAAATGGCTTTAGAGCTTGGGTGGTGTTTCACCAGCATAAGGAGAGAGAATGCAGTCTCATTATCAATAATTTCCTTCTGTAGAAAAACTGAACTTAAAGTCAGGGCTTTGGCAAAAACAGGCTGAAGGAAGGTTGGAATGTCCAAAATAATGATTATTAAATGTCATTTTTCACATTTTCCATTTGATACTAATGAGAGGGGTAGCCTCATCACTGAATCATTAACTGCTATGGATAAGGGATTTGGTACTTATGATTGGTCACAGTGGGGGAGAGAAATTGATCAAAGCATTCACAAAGCCAAAAGAAGCAGTATACTTTAGAAAGTCAAATGCATAAATAAAAGATGAAAGGGAGGAAAGTAGACAATCAATAAAATTATTTATTTGAGGCTCAGAAGTCTCATCTCATGCAGCTGTCGGGGAACACCATCTGATAAAGTTCTTTGGTCTGGGTGTGCTCTAAGAAGTTTCTAGTCAGCTGTCTCCTTTTTGCTATTTTTATTATTTTATTTTTAATTTTCAACATTCAATTCCATAAGTTTTGAATTTGCTCCCCCTCCTTCCTTAAGATGGCATGCAATCTGAAAGAGAGTCTATGCATATATTCCTGTTAAACACATTTTCATATTAGTCATGTCTCATTGAAGAATTATAATGAATGGGAGAAACCATGAGAAGGAGAAAAGAACAAAACAAAACAAAACAAAAAAGAAAACATTTAGCTTTACTCTGCATTCAGACTCCATAGTTCTTTCTCTGGATGTGGATGGCATTTTCCATCATGAGTCTTTCAGAATTATTTTAGGTCCTTGGATTGCTCAGAGAAGTTAAGTCTATCAAAATCAGTCATCACACACTGTGGCTGTTACTGTTTACAATGTTCTCCTCTTTCTCCTCAGTTCACTCAGTTCATATGAGTCTTTCCAAGCTTTTCTGGAGTCCACTTGTTCATCATTTCTTATAGCACAATAGTATTCCATTACATTCATATACCACAACTTGTTCAGCCATTCCCCAATTAATGGGTATCTCCTCAATTTCCTGTTCTTGGCTACCAAAAAAAGAGGTGCTATAAATATTTTTGTATGAGTGGGTCCTTTTCCCTTTTGTATAATCTCTTTGGGATACAGCCTTAGAAGTGGTATTGCTGGGTCAAAGGGTATGCACATTTTTATAGCACTTTTGACATAGTTCCAAATTGCTCCGCAGAATGGTTGGATCAGCTTACAGCTCCACCAACAAAGAATTAGTGTCCCAACATCCCATATTTTTTCCAACATTCCTCATTTGCCTGTTCTGTCATATCAGTTAATCTGATAGGTATGATGTGGTACCTCAGAGTTTTTTGATTTTCATCTCTCTAATCAATAATGATTTACAATATTTTCATATGACTATAAATAGCTTTAAATTCTTTCTCTGAAAACTGCCTGTTCGTATCCTTTGACCATTTATCAATTGGGGAATGACTTGTATTCCTGCAAATTTTATTCACTTCTCTCTACATATTAGAAATGAGACCTTTATCAGAGACACTAGTTGTAAACATTCTTTCCCAGTTTTCTGCTTCCCTTCTAATCTTGGTAGCATTGCTTTGTGTAAAAAATTTTTCAATATAAAGCAATCAAAATAATCCATTTTGCATTTCATAATGTTCTCTGTCTCTTGTTGGGTAAAAAATTCCTCCATCCCCCATAAATCTGACAGATAAACTATTCCTTTCTCCCCTAACTTGTTTACAGTATCAGTCTTTATATCTAAATCATGTTGCCATTTGGACTATATTTTGATATACGGTGTCAGACATTGGTCTGTGCCCATTTTCTGCAATCCTATTTTTCAATTTTCCCACCAGTTTTTGTCAAATGGTGAGTTCTTATTCCAGAAACTGGAATTTTGGGATTTATCAGATAGTAAATTTCTATAATCATAGACTACTGTGTCTTGCGTACCTAACCTATTCCACTGATCTACCCTTCTGCTTCTTAACCAGTACCTAGTATTTTTAATTAACTAATTTTTTTTTTAGTTTTCAATATTCATTTCCACAAGGTTTTGAGTTCCAAATTTTCTCCCCATCTCTCCCTCAACCCACCCCACAATAATGCACATTCTGATTACCCCTTCCCCCAATCTTCTCTCCCTTCTGTCACACACCTCCCTTTTCTTATTGCCATCCTTTCTATTTTCTTGTAGAGAAAATTCTATACCTGAGAAAAATTTCTATACCAAGAGAAATTTCTATACCTGATTATCTGTGTATCTTATTTCCCAGTTTCATGTAAAAGCAATTTTGAACATTTGTTTTTAAAATTTTGAGTTCCAAATTCTCTCCCTTCTTTCCTCCTCACCCATCCTCACTGACACGGCAAGCAGTTCTACATGTGTTATGTATGTGAAGTTATGCAAAAGACTTCCATAAAAGTCATGTTGTAAAAGACCAACTACATTTATTCCTATGCTCTCTAGTGTTTTTTAAAAGGAATGAGTGTTACGTTTTGTCAAAATCTTTTCCTTCATCTGTTGAGATAATCATATGGTTTCTGCACATTTTGTTGTTGATATGATCAATTATGCTAATAATTTTCCTAATACTGAACCAGCCCTGCATTCTTGGAATAAATCCTACCTGATCAAACTGTATTATTCTCATAAGTTGCTTTAATCTTTTTATAATATTTTATTTAATATTTTTGCATCTACATTCATTAAGGAAATGGTCTATTAATTTCTTTCTTAATTTTGGCTCTTCCTAGTTTAGTATCAGTATGATATTTTTATCATACAAAGATCTTTGTAGGACTCCTTTGCCAATTTAACCAAATAATCTATATAGTATTGGAATCAATTTTTCTTGAAATTTTGATAGTATTCACTTGTAAATCAGTCTGAAATTGTAGATGTTTTCCTAGGGAATTCATTAAAGTGTTATTCAACTTCTTTCTCTGAGATGGGGTTATTTAAATATTTTACTTCCTCTTCTGTTAGTCTGGGCAATTTATATTTTCTTGTAAATATTCATCCATTTCACTAAAATTGTTAAATTTATGGGCATACAATTGGGCAAAATAATTACTAATTATTATTTTAATTTCTTCTTTCTTGGTGGGGACTTTACTCTTTTCATTTTTGACATTAGTGATTTGGTTTTCTTCTTTTTAAAACCAAATTAAATTAAAATTGAACAAAAGTTTATCAATTTTATTGTTTTTTTTTTGTGAAACCAGAACTGTTTTATTTATTAGCTCAATTGCCTGCTTAATGTAGATTTTAATAACCTTTCCACTGATTTTCAGAATTTTTAATTCGGTTTTTAATTTAGGATACTTAATTTGCTCTTTTTCTAGCTTTTTCAATTGTCCACCCAATTTATTGATCTCTTCATTCTCTTTTATGCATGTAAGCATTTGGATGTATAAAGCTTCCCCTAAGATCCACTTTCACTGCATCCCATAAGTTTTGGCATGCTGCCTCATCATTCTCATTCTCTCAAATGAAGTCATTGATTGTTTCTATGATTTGTTGTTTGACCCATTCATTCTTTAGGATTAGATTAGTTTTCAGTTTCTTTTTATTCTATCTTTCCATGGACCTTTATTACATATAATTTTTATTGCATCATGATCTAAAAAGGATGCATTACATATTTCTGCCTTTCTGTCCTGGATTGTGAGTTTTTTATGCCCTAGTGCATCATTAAGTTGTGTGTATATGGTATGTACCACTGAGAATAAGGTAAATTCTTTCCTATGCCCATTCAGTTTTCTCCAGACATCTACCATATCTACATTTTCAAAAAATTCGATTGACTTCCTTAACTTCTTTCTTGTTTATTTTGAGGTTAGATTTATGAAGTTTCCAGACATTATGAAGTTTAGAGAGGAAGTTGAGATATTCCACTAGTATAATTTTGCTGTCTATTTCTTCCTGTAACTCCTTTAACTTCTCTTGTAAGAATTTGGATGCTAAACCACTTAGTGCATGTGTGTTTAGCAATGACACTGCTTCATTGTCTATAATGTCTTTTAGCAGGAGATAGTTTCCTTCCTTATCTTTTTTTTATTAGATCTACTTTTGCTTTTGCTTTATCTGAGAGTAGGATTGCTTTTTACTTCAGTTGAAGCATAATACATTCTTTTCTAGCCTTTTATCTTTACCCTGAGTCCAGTGTCCTATTTAAAATGTGTTTCTTAGAAGCAACATATTGTAGGATTTTTTGTAATCTGTTCTGCTATCCAATTCCATTTTTATGGGAGAGTTCATCCCATTCTTATTGATAGTTATTCATACCATCTTTGTCTTTCTCTCCAAACTAACCCCACCTCCATTTGTACTTTTATTTCTATCTTCTCCCATACTCTCCTCAGAAGAGTTTTGCTTTTGGCCATCACCTCCCTCAATATTCCCCCCCTTCTAATAGTCTCCCCTTTTCTTTCCCTTTTCCCTTACTACTTCTCTACCTTTTAACTACCTCCTCCCTTTCCCCTCCTTTCTTCTAGCACTGCATGTAGACCAAGTTCGATTTCTATACCTAATTGAGTGTTTTATTCCCTGTTGAACCAAATCTGATGACAGTAAAGTTCAAACAATTCTCATCTCCCTCCCTTCTTTCCTTCTAATGTCTTTTATGTCTCTTCATGTGATGTAATTTATTCTTTTCTGCCTCCCCCTTTCTTCTTCTCACATTACAATTTCTTCACACCACTTAATTAGATTTTTTAATCATTACCTCAGTTAATATGTACCCACACTCTTTGTGTATGTATATCCCTTCTAAATGTTATAATAAATATGCAATTCTCAAGATTTACAAGTATCATCCATCCATGTAAGGATGTAAACACTTCACCATCATTGAATAAGATGTCTTTTTATTATTCTTTCCTGTTTACATTTTTATGCCTCCCTTGAGTCTTGTATTTCAAGATGAAATTCTCCATCTAATTCTGGCCTTCCCATCAGGACAATCTGTAAGTTTCCTATTTCATTGAATTTCCATCTTGCTACCTGAGAGTGTATGCTCAAATTCACTAGGTAGTTGTTCAATGGTTGGAGTCCATGCTTCTTTGCCTTGTGGAATATCATATTTTTATCCCTCCAGTCTTTTAAGGTAAAAACTGCAATGGCCTGTGTGGTCCTGACTGTACTTCCTTGATGATTGAATTGTTTCTTTTTGGTTGCCTGCAGTGTTTTTTCTTTGCTTTATAATTCTGGAATTTGGCTACAATATTCTTCAACATTTTCAATTTTGGATCTCTCTTGTGAGGTGACTGGTGGATTTCTTTGATGATTATTATGCCTTCTGGTTCTCACCTTGTGGGAGTCTTCCTTGATGATTTCTTCTAAGATACTGTCCAGGCTCTTTGTTACCATAGCTTTCTGGTAGACAGAAATTCTTAAATTATCTCTCCTGGATCTATTTTTCAAGTCATTTTTTTTTCAATTAGATCTTTTACGTTTTCTTCTATGGCTTCATTATTTTGATTTTTTTGTTGAGTTTTGATGCCTCATAGAGTCATTAACTCTCACCCAATTCTAATTTTTAAGGAATTGTTTTCTTCAGTTAGCTTTTGTACCTTCCTTTCCACTTGGCCAATTTCACTTTTTATGGAGTAGTTTTATCTAGTTAGATTTTGTATCTCCTTATCCATCTGACCCATTTTAGTTTTTAAGGAGTTGTTTTCCTCAGTGAATTTCTTTTCGATTTTATCAATTATATTTTTAGGAGAATTGGCCAATTTATTCTATCACTCCAATTTGACTTTTAACATTCTTCTTGAAGGGCAGAGCCAAGATGGCAGAGTAGAAGGGCAGACTTGCTTTAGCGCGAGCCTCATAGCCCATAAAATATCTCTAGAAATGACTCTAAACAAATTCCAGAGCAGCAGAAGCCACAAAATGACAGAGTCAAAGAGATTTCTGACCCAAGACAGGTGGGAAGGCTGACAGGCAAGGTCTATCACACATGGCTCAGAGTGGAGCACAGTCCAGTATGGGCCTCACAGCCCAGTGTGGACCATGCAGCACAGACAGGACTGGAACTGACTTAAAAGTGAAGAATCATGGGCAGCTGCTGTGACTTCACTATTTCTCAACCCACAAATGCCAAAGACAGCTTCAAAGTTCAGTAAGAAAGCTCTTTCACTTGGGTGAGAAGGGAGTGTTGTCTGGCCCCAGGTCTGGCCCAGCACTGACCCCACAGGAGAGGCAACCACTGTGGCAGCATAGTCCTTGGCCTAAAGACCATGGAGAAAGCGTGGAGCTAATCTGGGTCTCAATCCTGAGTGGCAATCCTGAGATGAGGAGGAGCTCTGACATGGCAGAGCTGATGGAGGCTGTGGAGAGGGAATCATACTCACAGTTCCAGGGCAAAAAAAAAAAGAGTGTTTTTGATTGCCCATTGACCAGAGTACAGGTCAGGAGAGGAGGACACTCCTCTTCCTTGATTGTGCCACCTTGGAGGAACTGAGAACTTACAGGTCCAGAGAGATATCTCATAGAACAGCTGCACAAAACTTCTGAAACCTAGGGTAGTATGGCCTCCACTTGACAAACGACACAAACATCAAGTAACTGATGGGAAAAATGCCCCAAAAGGGAAAAACAACCAAAACTATAAGAGCTGACTTTCTTGGTGAAAAGGCATTTTCTTCCATCCTTTCTGATGAGGAAGAACAAAGCTTATCATCCGAGGATGACTGTAAGGTCAAGACTTCTAAATCTAAGTCTCCAAAAAAAAAAAACAGGCAACAGTCTCAGGCCATGGAAGAACTCAAAAAGGATTTTGAAAATTCAGTAAGAGAGATGGAGGGAATAAAATGGGAAGAAAAATGAGAGTGATGGAAGAAAATGATGAAAAATGAGTCAACACCTTGGTAAAGGAGGCCCCAAAAAATTCTGAAGAAAATAACACCTTTAAAAATAGGCTAACCCAAATGGCTAAAGAGATCCAAAAGCCAACAAGCAGGAGGATGATTAAAAAATCAGAGTTGTCCAAATGAAGGAGGAAATTCAAAAGCTTACTGAAGAAAACAGTTCATTAAAAATTGGAATGTAGCAGACAAAAGCTTATGACTTTACAGAAAATCAAGAAATTATAAAACAAAACCAAAAGAATGAAAAAATAGAAGACAATGTGAAATATCTGATTGGAAAAACAATTCAACTGGAAAATAGATCTAGGAGAGATATTTTAAAAATTATTGGTCTACCTTAAAACCATGATGAAGAAAAGAGTGTAGACATCATCTTCCAAGAAATTGTCAAGGAAAATTGCCCTGATATTCTAGAACCAGACGGTAAAATGGAAATGGAAAGAATTCAACAATCACCTCTTGAAAAAGAACCCAAAAAGAAAATTCTTAGGAATATTGTAGTCAAATTAGAGAGCTCCCAGTCAAGAAGAAAATATTGCGGTGGTTCTCTAAGGCAAAATGCCTTCCACACTCAGAGAAAGAAACATGGAAGTCATTTGCAGAATGTGGCAGATCATGTCTGTGTATGGGTATGTTTTTGTATATCATGTTTTGATTTGTTATATGATTTTCTTCCATTTATTTTAGTCTGACTACATAGCAAGACTATAGTGAAAATATACTCAATAGGAAAGTATA
>CM052671.1:197127641-197152070 GCA_028533205.1 Lagorchestes hirsutus
TGTATGGCAGTGATTGTTAAACATTAAAAAATAAAAAGGAAAAAAAAAAAAGAAGAAAATATTGCAAGCATCCAGAAAGAAACAATTCAAGTATTGTGGAAATACAATCAGGATAACACAGGATTTAGCAGCTCCTACACAAAAGACTTGGAATATGATATTCCAGAGGTCAAAGGAGAAGGGATTAAAACCAAGAATCACCTACCCAGCAAAACTGAGTATAATACTTCAGGGGAAAAGACGCAATTTCAATGAAATAGAGCACTTCCAAGCATTCTTGTTGAAAAGATCAGAGTTGAATAGACAATTTGACTTTCAAATACAAGAATCAAGAGAAACATGAAAATATAAACAGGAAAGAGAAGACTTAAGAAACTCACTAAAGTTGAACTCTTGACAATCCTACATGAAAGTTGTTATTTGTAACTCATGAGACTGTTTTCAGTGTTAGGGTAGTTAGAAAGAATATGTGTGTGTGTGTGTGTGTGTGTGTGTGTATACACACACATATACATGTGTATATATGTATATATATGTATGTATTCATATATATGTAGGTGTATATGGGTATGTATGTATGTCTGTTATATATGTGTAGGTATTTATTTGTACATGGGACTATGCGTGCATATATATATATGTATATATATATTTATATATGTATGTACATACATAGAGGGCACAGGGTGAGTGAATATGATGGCAATATACCTAAAAAATTAAACTTACTCTTGACTGGAATATACTAGGGGTAATAGAAAGGGAGAGGTAGAATGCAGGAATCAATAAAAGAGACAAGAAAGAGTTTTTACAATGGAGGGGAAGAGGGGGGAGATGAAAGGAAATAAGTGAGTCTTATTCTCATGTAATTTGGCTTAAGGAGAGAATAATACACACACAATTGGATATGGAAATGTATTTTACCCTTAAGGAAGGCAAGGGCTAAGGGGAAAGGAGAAGGAAGTTAATAGAAGGAACACCTAATTGGGGAAAGGAATAATCAGAAGCAAACATTACTGTGCGAGGACAGGTCAAGGGAGAGAATGGAATAAATGGAGAGCAGGATAGGAGAGAGGGAAATGTGGTTAATCTTTCACAATATAACTATTATGGAAGTGTTTTGCACTGTTATACATGTATGACCAGAATTGATTTGTTTGTTTCCTCAATGAAGGTGCAGGCGGAGGGAGGAAGGAAGAGAATATGGAATTTACAGCATTAATAATGAATATTAAAAGTTGTTTTAGCATGCAACTAGAAAGTAAGATATACAGGCATAGAAATCTAGTTTGCCTTATAGGAAAATTGAGGGGAGAGGAATGGAAGAAGGTGTGTGGGGGGAGGGGTAATAGAAGAGAGTTCAGACTTGAGGAAGTGGTGGTTGAGGTGCATGTTGTCTTAGTTTGGGGGTGGGGAGAGATGGGGAGAAAATTTTGAATTCAAATTTTTGTGGAAGTGAATTTTGAGAACTGAAAAAGAAATAAATTATATATCAATAGAAAAAAAAAGAATGCAAGAAAAATAAAATAAAATACAATCCTTCTGGAGCTCTTCCAAGAATGCTTTTTTAATTTCAGACAAGTTCATATTGCCTTTTGAGGTTTCAGATGTGGGTATAGTGTCAATGCTGTCCTCTTCTGAATTCATATTATGATCTTCCCTGTCCCCATAGTAAGAAACTTTGGTTTATGCTGTTGTAAATAGGTTTTTGCTCCTTGTGATTGCATTTTTCCTGCTTTTAAAGAGGATCTCTGCTTTTGGGGCATGGGGACTCTGTTCTATATTTCTTGTGTTAGGGACAAGGGGCTCGATTGTTGGCCTTCTGTGCTGGGGCCTCTGGTTCTGGCAGCTAGAAATTATATAATGCTTACTGTGATGGAGTTGGTTGGTGTGTGCCAAGGTCAGGTGAGGTCTTTACTGGGGTTGCATTTCCCTGGGGTTACACTGGAGCTCATGGAGTTAGGTGCAGGGTTAGGGTGGTCTGGACAATGAAGGTCTCTTCCTCCCCTAAAGCTGTGCTAGAGCACAGGTAGGCTCAACCGCTGGTGTCTGTCAACATCCTTGCTGTGCAAAGGTATGCCTGGGGTCCTGATGTTGGTGCTTGCTTTCTCCACTACCCTGAGGCTCAAGATCTCTTGCTTATCTACTAAGGTGGAGTTTACTGCTTGCTTTCTTGGATGCCACCACCCCTGTACTGGTCCCCTTCAGCCACAGAAAGAGGGAAACTTCCCCATTATTTCCCCTAGCCTCTTGAGCTTAAAAAGTACTGAGCCCTGTTTTTCTGCTGGCTTCACTATTCCAGGATTTTTCCTGTGGAAATTTTCTCAGAGTTCTCAGGGTCATTTCCCATCTTGGGAGGGTGGGTGTGGCTTACTGTTTACTCCATCTTGACTCCCAGAAGTTTAAATTGGTGATTTTCACACATTCAGTCTGTGGACTGATTGCCTCAGGAGTAGCTGCTACCAGTGCCACAGGTCTTACAAAGTATTGTGCTTCTCTCTCTCCCAATTTGGACAGGCTCCCCTCCTCTGCTGAAAAGTCAGGGAATTTCCACTGCTGTCAGTGATTCCTGGGGTCCACTGGGATCTGTCCCAGCTTTGTTACAGTTGAAACTGAGCTGGTGTAACTTGCACACTAAACTGTACTCCTTTTCCAACCTGGTGCTGCAGATCCTTCCCTGTAGACCTTTCAAGTTGTGTTCAGCTAGATATCTGTCACACTCTTTGTTGTGGTGGATTCTGGTCCTCTAAAATTTCTTCAGATTGATTTTTTAGAGGTATTTGAAGGAGTTTGGAGGAGAGCTCAGGGAAATCCCTGCTTTCATTCCATCATCTTGGTTCTACCCACCCTCACCCCACCCCACCAAGCAACTGTCTTCTTAGATACCTTGTAAAGATCCTCTTTCTTTGTTCAAATCGTCTACAGAATTGCTGTTACCACAATTTTAAACTACTTTGCCAAGAACCAGGTCAAATAATGAAAGTTATAATGAATGTACTTGGCACATAGGCACCTACATGCCGAGGACACACAAACAAAAAATAAAAGACTGTCCTTGTTTTCAAGGAGCTCTAAGTCTAATGGGGAGCACAATATGCACACAGCTGTGTATGAACTCTGTGCGTACAGGAAAAAGCAGAAATAATCCAGAGAGAGAGAGACAGAGAGACAGAGAGAGAGAGAGACAGAGAGAGACAGAGACAGACAGAGAGACAGAGAGAGATGGAGAGAGAGAGACAGAGACAGAGAGAGACAGAGAAAGAGAGAGACAGAGAGAAAGACAGAGAGACGGAGAGAGACAGAGACAGAGACATAGAGAGAAAGAGAAAAAGAGAGAGAGAGAGAGAGAGAGAGAGAGAGAGAGAGAGAGAGAGGTGGACAAGATGGCAGAGTAGAAGCAGAGACTTGCTAGAGTACTCCCCCCAAGCCCAGCCAAATACCTGTAAAAATTAATCTCAACAAATTCTGGAGCAGTAGAACCCATAGAATGATGGAGTGAAGCAAATCTCCAGTTCAAGATAGCCTGACAGACTGAGGGGAAGTGTCTGTCATGACAGGCTGGGAGCAGAGTGCAGTCCAGTGTGGGCTGTGCTGGCACAGATGGCACCTGACCAGGTCTAGGTGAGGACTAAATCTCTGGCACCCATAGCAGTTTACAAACTTCACAACCCCAAAACACTGAGGACAAATTGGAAGGTGAAAGTAGCCTATTTCGTATAGCTCCAGGTGATTATACTTGTTAAATAGCAGTCTGTATCCAAGGTGATATGCAAGGACTTGGTACTTACCCTGACAATAACTGTCTCTCATGCAGTGATGGCCCTCCTTTTAAAGGGCAAAAATCTCACAAGTTTCTAGCACTTTAAATAGAAAAATTAGTTGCTGTCAGTGGTCAGTATCATCCCTGATGCACTGTCCTGTCCTAAATCCTACTCACCTGTTACCTATACCCAACAATGTAGAACACCATGTCTCTATTTCTACCAACACACATCTTCCTCCCAAACTTGACCTAAAAGATGTCCTTCTCCATAACTCTAATCCTCACTTATTCTTGGATAGATGAGAAGACTGTAAAGGAAAATTGGCCACAGGGCATTCTGTCTGCCTTCAGTAACCTACCTAAAGCTTATTTTCTCTCATACCTGCTCTGCCCAGTTTGCTGGACGTGTTACTTTCACCTAAGCCTGTGTTATTGCTGATTACCAGAAGCAGTCAAACTTATGGAACCAAAATATACATATGGTGCAGTGTATGATTTTAGAAAATTCTTATTTAGATATAACATATTGCTTAGAAAATTATTATTATAAAATATATTATTTAGAAATTAATAAGATTCCTGGCTTCACTTGGTGTTAGATCCATGATGATTTCTCTGCAAGATCTGCACTTCAAACTTCTAAATTTTAAGGCTTTTAGAGCTCTTATTAAGACAGTATGAGAGAAAATGACCTGTCGGTCCATTTTACTGGGCTATCCATCATTTCAATCCAATAAAACCATAGCTCAGCACTTGGGCCACAGTAAACCCTTAAGAAATACTTATTTTCTCTCCCTTTCCAGCCCTCTAACTCCTATATTTGTTCTCATTTGTCTATATCCATAGACCAGCAATCCCTGATCAGAATTTTTTATCTGACAAGATCAGGGACCATAAAAAAAAAGATGGTTTCCTTGAATCATATACTCTGGGTTATGATAACCTGATATTTCCCTCAGATGGTCACTTGAGGGTGTCAAAAGGACTTCTTGCACTCCTTGACCCACTCTGGTTCAGAAGGGCAAAGAGAGAACCATCTTCTTGTTCTGGAGTCAGAAAAAATTGTCTGCATCAAATTTATCCATCTTGGCAAAAAGAAAAGAAAAGTATTATTTCTCCCATCCAATAAACTTGGCCTTGAAATTGATCAATGGAGAACAACCACACCTGCTGTTCACCATAGGAACCATTTAGAAAGACACAGGATGAATTCACTCAATCATCTAAATATTGAATCAATTATTATGTTGTTTTTTTTGTCACCGACATTTTTATTGTTGAAAACTCTGTCTGCCTGCTCTTGTCTAATAGAAGATTCGGGATGAGTAAAAGCCTCCCCTTGCACTCATGCAAAGTCTACTGACATAACCGAGAAATTCCTTCAGGAATCCATTGTTGACTGTGGGTTGTCACTCACTTTAGTCAGGAATCATTGCACACATTTCATTCTAAGACATTTGAAATATTTATATGCTACACATGTATACAATATTCTGAGCATATTATATAAGTATGCTGTATAAATATTGAATCAATATGACATATTTATGTATTTGAATATCTGACTTATGAAATGTGCATCACTATTTAATATATGCTGTCAATAAAAGAGCAGTAGTTTAGCTACCATCTACAATCCACCAGAGCTGTGAAAGAGAAAAATTCCATTATAAACACACAGTTGTCAAGTCTGTAGAGGAAATGGGCTTCAAAGGGACTACTACCACAGAATGAAACTGAGGAATACCTTTCTATGGGACCGGTACTTGTACTCTTTGACTACATTATGCCTGGATCCAATAGCATTGACAGTAATGTGAACCACGTCAAAGTGTTATCTGGCCTCTCACTTGGGAATTGTATTCAGATGCTCTACATGACTCAATCTGGCATAATATGTTTGCTATACTGTTATGCTAATCTGTGTTTCCTTTATCTTTATATACACCAAATGTGTATCTCCAAGCTGGACTGATAATACTTCCCTGTCACTGACCCAGGTTAGGCTGGTCTGGAGTGGTTGTACCAGAAGGCTCCAACCAATCCCCAGACCAGAGGATGACTGAAAGCTCATCTGGCTGCAGCTGCCAGTGCCATCTGGTGGTTCTATTTTTCAAAAAGGCAAGGAAGTGTGAAAATGCTGGAGAGGTCCCTGGTTGGGGTCAGATTATGAAATCAAATGCTAAATGCTAAATGCTAAACTTCATATGCTAAACAGGGGACTAGGTTTAGAATTCTAAGAACAATAGGGAGCCACTGGATGTTTTTGAGCAGGGGAATGGTAGCATCTGTCTTTTTTTAAACTTTTATAAACTAAAAGAATATTTGAGAGTGCATTATATAGTATATACTCATATACATGTATGTATATGTATATATGTGTGTGCGTGTGTGTGTGTGTGTGTGTGTGTCTTTGATACAATTTTCTCTATAAAGACTTGTCAGAAACTCCAGGGTTTTTCTTTAGGGTTTTTTTTTTAATCCTGATCATGTCCTTAAGCATAATAAAATCTAGGTTTTTACCTCTGAAATGTTTGTGTTGTGGTAGATTTATTTCAGCAGTAGTAGTACCTACCTTCACAGGTAGGACAGGGCATTTTTCTCCTATACTTTGTGCCTCTTTTGTGCATAAATTCCTTGAGCATTTTTTTTTTGCAGGCACATAAGTAAATGACACAACTGTGTTATGACCATTTTCTCTGCGGACCAGGGTGGTCAAAGGTGGTCTAAAATTAGATTCTTTAGAATAGTCTAAATGGCTAGGTAAAGTTGCTCAAAGGTTTTAGAAATGTCTCAGTAGCACTGATCAGGTTTAAAATAGTGTAGCAATTTAATTGGAGGTCCTCTTCTTTGTCTGGTTAAAGTCGATACGTAGATCTTTCTATCCAGTTGTAAAAACACATCTCTAGCACAGACCTCAGTATCATATTGAGGACAGGTCAGAAATCATCTGGGGATCTTACTCTTTCCAGTTCCTAAGTCAGTTATTTACCTTACAATATTGTTGCCACCACCAACAAAGAAAGCTTTGAACTGATATAAACATTTTTTTAAGGGTTCAGTGATTTGATTTCAGTTAATTTGGTTCAGTGAACTGGTTTCAGTGAATCTGGTTTTATAGAAAAATTTGTTTCTGAAATCATTATTCTTTGGGATCCCTGAGAATCTGGTTCAATTAGTCTTGGAAAAAAATTTATACTCTACGTATGGGATCTAATCAGCCTGCTTGCTCTAAAATCATCTCTATAGTTTGCTACCTATAAAATTGGGAAAAGATTTTGGTGAAGTAAGTAAAGTTATGCAAAGTTTAGCTTTTTCAATGAAAAATTCTGTCGTAATTTGAAAATGCTGCCCAATAACTGGTTTTGACACCTATCTCTACATACACATTTATGGGCTTTGAAATTCAGAAAACCTGCCTCCTAATAAAGGCAAGGAGCTAGGGTCCTAGTCCTAATAGCTAATACAATACACTTTCCTGCCTCTTACCAAGAAAAGTGGTGCTCTGGAGAGTTGGAGCAAGTCTAGGGAGCTTAAAATTAGTGTTAGTTACTGTCCTTAATACTAGAGGAGGACCAAGAGGACATTGCTATGTCAGGGTCAGTGTAAAATATGTCTGTCTGTGGCTGATCCAGTGAAGAGGACCTCAGAAGGCTCCAGCACCAGTCAGACACAAATAGACTGTATGAACATTTGGAATGGAGATATCGCTAAATTTGTGGATCTCACATTTCTTTTGAGCTACTTCTATTATGCTTTGCTCATAGAGCATAGTGTCTTCTTTGATGTGGGTATGACAGGCTGGGTGGTACACTCGCAGTGTCTTCCATGTCTCACAATCAATGCCAAAGTTTTTTAGAGAGATTTGGAGTGTTCTTGCATTGCTTCTTCTGACCTCCATGTGAGTGCTTCCTTTGTGTGAGTTCTCTGCAAAATAGTCTTTTAGGCAAACGCATACTTGGTATTTGAACCACATGACCAGCCCATCAGAGTTGCACTCTCTGCAGTAGAGTTTGAATGCTTGCAATTCAGCTCAAGAAGAGACTTCCATTAACTTCTTTTGCTAGGTGACCGTCAGAATTGAAATGATTAAATCTCCTGGCATGACACTGGTATACTATGTTTCACAGCCATACATCAATGAAATAATCCCAGCAGCTCTGGAGCCCTTCTGTTTAGCAGGCAGCATGATACCCACACCTTCCTTTGGAACCTCCCAAACACTGAATTAGCTCTGGCAATTCATGTGTTCACTTCATTATCTATGTGTATATCCTGGAAAACTACTCTATCCCATGCCAACCATACAGGATTCATTCTTAAGAAAGACAAGCAAAAATAGGCTGTCTGCTATTGTTTATTTCTCTCAGAGCATGTGAACATTGAAAAATGAGTTCCAAGAAATGCCAGGTAAAGGAGACTATAATACACACACACACACACACACACACACACACAAACACAAACACAAACACACAACATATATAAGTACTTGCAAAGCTGAATTATAGAAATTTGCTACAAAAATAAAAACTGGGACACAGCTATAACAATGTCATTTTTCATAACAAAGGGGAAAAAACTTCCTCACCTCTGATTTTGATTCCAGGAATGAGTCATATCTGACAGCCAATCATGTAGTCACAAATTATTAAAAGTAGGGCTCAGGATTAACTAGGTGGGGAATTTTCCTTTTCAGAAAAGAATTAGCACAACTGGGAAATAAAGTCAGGAGTATCATATCTAGGCAGTGTCGAAGACTGTCCCTAGATTTTTTCCCAGACACACTCATCCAGTTTTGCAGTCCTCAGCCTTCAGAGCATGTCATTTTCTATTATTGACTTTTTGATAAAGCAATTAACTATCCATGTAATTAGAGATCAAAATAATAGTAAATTACAATCCCATAAAGTTTTGAATAGTAAGTTCCAATAACCAGACATTTCATCACAGAAAAATACTACTGCTCTCAGAATCCCTGCAAACAATTGGACAATCTTTAAGACAAGTCTTAGGTAGCTTGCATACATTTCTGTACATGTTTTAATTCCAGATTAAATAACAGAAATAAGTAAAATCATATTTCCCATTAGGAAAATATATGATAGCTCCTAAGTTACTACTCTTCATTAACATAAATGTTTGTACTGAAGTGGTTTCTGACTTTAACCTCACAAGTTGATAGACTTATATTCTTGTTTGAAGAACAAGATTGCTTGTTCTCTTGCTTGTCCTCTAATTATACTCATCATGCTGAAAGAATGAGATTCTTCAAGAAATGAATCTTACCCATATGACACAAAAACTCTGATTTAACTTGGGTAGGCTGTGGAATGACTACAAATTCAGATCAAACAGAAAGATCACTTCTACTTACAGCACATTATAGTAATTTGGCCATAAATTACCTTGCAAACGAAAATTTAGTAGGCCTTCTAAAAGTCACACAAAAGAATTTTGCAAAACATTTCTTCCTAAAAGTGCCTCCCTTTCTTAAAAACAGTTCAAAAATTATACTGACATTAAATTAAATCTTTGTGGAGTAAATTACTTGGAAACTACTAAAATGATAGATCTCTCTCTTTTCCACCTTAAAACAAAAATAAATCTTTAAAATTATAGTTTATCAAAACTAAGGCTTAAAATGTGCTTAACACGAATTAATCCACAAAGTACTATAACCAATTACTTGGCCACAAGTCTACAAATTTAATTACCACAACATTTCTAGTTATCACAAAATCTCTAGTTACCTTCCTCTAGTTAAAAGAATGTTTGTAATTGGAAAGAAATTCAGTGCTATAGCCAAGGAGAATATACCCAAATAAATGAACCTTACACAATAACAAAGTTTACCAGACCTTTAAAATTTTACTCAGTAACTTTTCCTTCCTTCATTTTTAAATATTGCACTGCAAGTTAATAAAATAATTGCATTCTGGATACCTTCATAATACCCAAGATTTTCAAATGGAAATTTGCTCTTATAGTAAATACCATCTTGATTATTTTTATCATTACCTGTTTATAACTAAATATGCCTCATTAAATATTTAACAGTTCTCAGACTATCTAATTTGTTATGACATCCTTTCGAAAGTCCAATTCATATGCAACAAAATCCAGAAGAATGATGGCTTTGTCTAAAACCATTTCTACCACACAATGATCTCTTAAGTTTTACAATACAAAAGAATTTTAGAAATACAATCAACTTCAGATGACATTAATTGCATTTCCAGATTATCACATAGAGAAATTATTGTTCTCATTATCCTTGGCATTTTAAGTCTACCTTAAAGATATCAGTTATGAAAAAAATTTCATTGAATTAGAGAGAGAATAATAATGTTGTGCCTGGCATTTGCCAGTCATTGTGTTAAGCACTTTAAAATCATTATATATTTTGAGCTCACAACAATCATTATTTTTTCCCTTTACAAATCAGGAAATTTGGCAAACTGAGATAAAATAACATGCCATAAATTACACAGCTAATACATTTATGCAACAGCAGCAGAGACCTTCTTGATGGCAGGGCTTAGAGAATGTGGTTATGGGGGCTAATCTGTTGATTTCCCCCTCCCAACAACTACAGATGCTGCTGTAACTGGGACTACTAATGGCTGCTGGGGCAGAGTGGGCAGAATGTACCGCACCTGGTTGATAGTCCCAGACTTTGCCTAGGGTGATGGACTGCAGGGTGCTCAGAGGCAGAGGGCCATTGGAGCCACTGACATTGAGGCGTCTAGTGTGGATGCTCCCCACTTCCTTCCATCAAGTTTGTGATTCAAATTTTGCCTACAGTTCACTAGCATGATCTTTTCTTAATGTGATCTAGGATGAGAGCAGTTAACAGGGAAAATATAAGCCTGTTTTCATTCCCCTTACTAAGGTATACTCTTGACCCCGGGGGAGAGAGTGGGAAATGCTGAGTGATCAAGATTATGAGGAGGTGTTTTACCCACAGGACCATTCTCAGAAGTCTCTAGAATTTCAAGTAAGTTCAAGAAAGGCATGGAACCTGTTTCCCCTGTATATCTGTCATCCCCCAAATTTTTTTCTCCACTGCCTCCCTAATGTTATTAGTCCATGTGTCTCTCTGAATAATCTCTGCAAAGTTTCTACAGCCAAATGAAATAACCCCCTTATAAAGTTATGCAATATCACACTCAGTACTCTTTCCCCTAATCAGAAGTCACATGTCCCTCCACATAAGCTGCATGCAGCACAAAGTTGTCCCTCCTGCATTTTTCTTATACACAGTGCACAACTTGCTCCATCAGGGTGGGAACCAGGTCACAGACATTATGACTGGAGTGTGCAGCAAGATCTGATGAGGGATGATGAACTCCAATACAAAAAGAGCTGGTGATAAGATTCTAAGCTTTCATTTTATACCTGATGGTTGGGTCTCTTCTGGCCAAGAGCCTGGCATTAGATTTCAGAAAAGAAAAATCTGCGAAAGGTCTGTACCCAGACTTGCCTCAATCACAAGTTCCCTTTTAATGAAACATCTCCACCTGAGGTCCTAAGTGAGGCAAAGAAGGTCTAATATAGGGAAAAGGGAGGAGTGTTTAATTTGGTCCTCCTCAGTAGGATGAACACCATCAGTCTTTGCTGATACCTGTCTCAGTGTGTACCAATGTCCTTTTCTCTCACCAGACTCTACTTATGTGTGCCCCACTCCATCTTCCTTAAACTGTCCCACAGGTCTTATCTCGTAGAGTCATGGATCCTGTCCACAAAGTCTCTAACACCAGTCAGGAAGGAAGGAACAGAGTAGTTCTCTTTCAGTTGTAAGGAAGGGCTGGTGAAACATGAGCATCCTGGAGGGAGGAAGAAAGTTTCATATTGCAGAGCAAACTTTGTGGAAGTTGTTTGGGGAAAACCCTCCTGTCTTTTCTTGGAAAATGGGAATGGGTAGCATCATTTATCTCCAGCAGATGCAGCCTAACAGTAGGTCTGATGTAGGGGATTAGAAAAATCAGAAGGGTAGAAAGAAGGTATTTGAAGTAGTTGATTAGGGGAAAGAAAGACAAGAAGGAGAGACATAAAGACAGAGAGACAGAAACAAGGACAGGGAGAAACACAGAGACAGAGTCAGAGAGGATGCTTGGGGACCTGGAAAGCAGAGAGTTTGGGATCTGTGAGGGATCTGGGGCAGTAGAGAATGAGCAGTTTCAGATGAGCGTGAAACAAGGTTCAAACTGGAGATAGAGTGAGATGGGAAGAAATGGGAACAAGATATCAGTATTTCTCTGGCCAGTTCTTGAGGCAAGCTGTGACAATAACATGCAGCTCCTTTTTGACTGGTTCAATACCAGTGCTTGTGGCTCAGCAAATGGAAATTGTAAGATAGATGAATCCATGCTCAGGCCTGCTGTGCCATGGGAGGGAACTGCACTCACAGCCTAGCTTCAACAGCAGCAGCAGCAGCATCAGAATCAGTATTCCATATTTACTAGGTGACCGGATTCATTGACAAAATGTGCCAATGTCACTTATCACCATGGTGACTAAGGACTGAGGATGAGGATCAGTACATTCTGACCTGAGTTTGGTCTTGAAGAAAGAAAAAGAAGTCCCATACATATCAAGACCATGAAATCATGATTGAATCAGATGATCACCCCAACCCTTCCCCCACTCCATTTGCTTGGTAATCAGTTTTACCTGAGACCCCTGTTTCATTTCCTTGTAAACAGAAACCAGTTTAAGCTGAGCACCTCCCCAAAAGACTAACAGATGGTTTGGTGCCCCCAAAAGGACTGCTACCTGGGTGATACTGATTGGGTAGTTTTCATTTTCTAGTCAAGATTACTAGAGGCAGTGGAAACCCATAAAGCAATTAACATTCCTTAATTGTCAAGAGGGTAGAGATTAGCCACACCTGAAGGCCAACCCACTTTCCCCAAAGGGGCTAACTGTAAGTCTTCCTAACCATCCCCACCCTCTCCTATATCTCACTATAAATGTTTTGTTTTTTCTACCATTTGGGTCACTGACCTAAGTGAAGATGTCAGGCTGATCCACTTTATTAGCACCTATAAATGTCACTGTTAATAGGTAGGGAACCTCACCCCCCAAAGAAATACCAAAACAAAACAAAAAACCCTTGCTCTATCTCCTAAAAAGCTTTTCATGTAATCTTACAGTGACTTCTCTCCTCCATTTTCATTGCTGTATGACTCTTTGAGACCTCATTTGGGGTTTTCTTGACAAAGATACTGAAGTGGTTTGCCATTTCCTTCTCCAGCTCATTTTACAGATGAGGAAGTGAAGTCAACAAAGTTAAGTGACTTGCTCAGGATCACACAGCTAGTGTCTGAGGTCACATTTGAAATCATGAAGATGAGTCTTCCTGATTCCATGTCAAATGCTTTATCCACTGAGCCACCTTTCTGCCCCCACTTATTCCTTAACCCTTTACAAATTGGCTTTCATCTTCATTCTCTCCAAAGTGCTCTCCCAAGAGATCATTGAACTCTTTATTTGCCAAATGTGTTGGTCTTTTCTCAGCCCTAATCCTATTTGACTCTCTTCCTCATTCCACATTCTTGACCACCCATATTCTACAAGAAGCCTTTTGGGACCACTTTCTCCCTTTGATTTCCTGTAAATTTCCTGATACATATTTTATATGTAGCAAACAAGGAAACAAAGCATTTCTTAGGTATCTACTCTGTTCCAGGCACAAGGACTTTACAAATTCTATTTCATCTCATCCTAATACCAATTGTTACATATGCATGTCACACTGCTACCATTTTATAGTAGAGACAATTGAG
Organism: Lagorchestes hirsutus; assembly: GCA_028533205.1. Taxonomy (NCBI): domain Eukaryota; kingdom Metazoa; phylum Chordata; class Mammalia; order Diprotodontia; family Macropodidae; genus Lagorchestes; species Lagorchestes hirsutus. The sequence continues at coordinate 197,141,196 of CM052671.1, forward strand.
ACCAACTCTATCTGAGGTCAGATTTGAACTCAGAATTCCCTGAATCCAGGCCCAGAACTGTACCCACTGTACATCCTGGCTTCAGATTTTGCACGTTTATATGTATGTGTGTATACATGTATGTTTGTGTGTATGTATGTATGTAGTTATTTACAAAATGCCTCCTGTTTTCTTTTTCTATTCTTGGCATCCCAAGAGCCTATAATTTGGTTCATGCCAGATGCTTAATAAAACTGGTTGACCTGTTACCTTGACTAAACCAATGGGTTTAGTTTAGAAAGTGAGCTCTTTGAGGGCAGAGGTTGTTTCACCCCACTTTGCACCCCTAGTACTTAGCAGAACACCTAACACCTAATCAATGCTGGCCGAATTACCATGAGTGAGTCCATAGATCATGGGGATTGGAGCCATTCTCTAATTCACCTAATCAATGCTGGCCAAATTACCATGAGTGAGTCCATAGATCACGGGGATTGGAGCCATTCTCTAATTTTCTGCATTCTAAAATGTGACAATATCAATTGTATCAAAGCAAGGAGTCCTGATTTGAATCAATGTTGGGATCTCCTAAGACTGAGATGGCACAAACATTTAACTGCTATACAGGATATTCTAGGTGAGATTTTATAATTTTCCTAAATCAATTCATTACTTTCTGCAGATGACTTCTTTCCAAGACTGATAAAATTTTATGGCCTTGCCCAAAAGAACATCCCAAGATACCTACCTGCTAAGTCCTCAAAAGAACTTCCCAGATAAGGTGAATTTACAGGATCCTTTTTAGTTTTCCCAAATAGGAAGTTCTTATTATATATATTATTGATTTTGAAACAAAATATGCCTAATTGTATACATAATATGTATACACATAATCCACATACTCTATCAGCTTAATTCATGTTTTATCAACATCTGCTTCAAAAGAGGAGTCAGTTTCCTAAGGGTACAATTTTATCAGACCCTTTAAATTGTTTTTCAAATTAGAAAAATCTAAAACCATTAGAAGTATAATAATAATACAAATAGTATAAACTTACTGCCAATAAAGTAACATCAATTCATTTCAACACATTTCTCAATTATTGATTCTGAAGATCACCTGGCAGGATAAAGTACCAGGCATTGAGATCCTTACTCAAAATAAACTGCCAAGCATTCAAAATCTGCTTCAGAGAGTGCAACTCCAATGGACTGATCACATTGCTGTAATACCCAACATATGCTTACCAAAAATACTATTTTATGGAGAATTTACACAGCATAATCAATCATATGGTAGTCAGAAGAAGCAATACAAGGACTCTCAAGGTGTCTCTCAAGAACTTTGAAATTGATTGTACACAATGGGAGATACTGGCACAGGACTGCTGAGCATGGCATGCCCACATCAGAGAACATGCGGTTCACTATGAGCAGAATAGAATTGAAATAGCTCAAAGGAAACTCAGGATGCATACATCTAGAGTATCCATCCCAAATATTTACACAGACTATTTGTGCCCAACTTATGATAGAGCATTCTGAGCTCATATTGGTCCAATCAACCACAGTAGGACACACTGAAACTTGACTTTAGCATAGTGATGGTCAGATGGCCTACCTCTATCCTAATTGTCTAGTCATCTAAGCACAACAAGTAGTCTTTGATTTCATCTCCATGCTGACATTCCTGTTTCACTCAACCCTCCAGTGGCCTGACTATCCTGACTTGGGGAGATCTCTCAACCAGCCCAGACCTTATCCACTGGCTGCTGCTTTCTGCTTATTTTATTAAACCTCCTTCCAATATCTTTCCTCCTTTAATTCTGGGAAGTACAATCACATCTTTTCTACTCATATCCCTCCACTCTTAACACTGAGGCTTTCATATGACAAGTAAGTAATGGTTTTCAAAAAAAAAAAGTCAATTTTTGAGAAAACATAACTGACACAGAATGTCTCATTCAGTATCTCCCTTCCCCCAGTCGCTTTGAGAAAACTCATTGTGTCTAAGAAGGCACAAAGGGTAAATGCTGATTAACCACCTGACTAATCAAGCAGCTACTGTTTTCTGGGGGGAAAAAAAGAGAAATCTAATTAAAAGTATGGTAGACACTATAAAATATCTGGGAGTATAGCTGCCAAAACAAATCCAGGGACCATATGATCACAATTACAAAACACTTTTTGCACAAATAAAGTCAGATCTAAGTAAGTGGAAAAACATCAGTTGCTCATGGGCAGGCCATGCTAACATAATAAAAATGACAATTCTTCCTAAATTAATTTACTTATTCAGTGCCATACCAATCAAACTACCAGATAATTATTTTCTAGAGCTAGAAAAAAATAATATCAAAATTCATCTGGAAGAACAAAAGGTGCAGAATATGAAGGGAACTAATGAAAAGAAAATTCTAGGGAAGGTGGCCTAGTCCTATCAGATCTCAAAGTGTATTATAAAGCAGCAATGATCAAAACCTCTTGGTATTGACTAAGAAATAGAGGGGGTAGATCAGTAGTCAATGAATATAGCAATCCACTGTTTGATAAATCCAAGGAACACAGCTTCTGGAAGAAGAACTCACCGTTTGACAATAACTGCTGGGAAAACTGGATAACAGTGTGAAACTGGGCATTGACCAATGCCTGACATCCTACACAAAAATGAAGTCCAAATGGATACATGGTATAAAGGTATATAGGTATAAAGACTCATATTATAAACAAATCAGAGGAGCAAGGAATAATGTATTTGTCAGATTTACGGAGATTGGAGAAATTTTTGACCAAACAAGGGATAAAGGACAATATGAAGTACAAAATGGATAATTTTGATTACATTAGATTGTAAATGTTTTGCACAAACAAATCCAATGCAACCAAGATTAGGAGGGAAGCAGAAAACTGGGAAAGAATTTTTGCAATGAGTGTTTGAGATAGAGGCCTCATTTCTAAAATATATAGAGAACTGAGTCAAATGTACAAGAATACAAGTCATTCCCCAATTGATAAATGCTCAAAGGACATGAACAGTGAATTTTCAGAGGAAGAAATTAAAGCTTTCCATAATCATATGAAATGATGCTCTAAATCACTATTGATGAGAGGGATGCAAATCAAAACAATTCTGAGGTACCACATCACACCTATCAGACTGGCTAGCATGAAAAACCAGGAAGATGATAAATATTGAAGAAGATGTGGGAGAATTGATACACTAAATCATTGTTGGTGGAGCTGTGAGCTGATTCAACCATTCTGGAGAGCAATATGGAACTATAACCAAAATGCACAAAAATGTGTACACTGTTTAACACAGCACTATCACTTCTAGGATTATATCCCAAAGAGATCATAAAAATGGAAAAGAGTCCTACATGTACAAAAATATTTATAGCAGCTCTCTTTGTAGTGGCCAAGAACTGGAAATCAAGGGAATGCCCATCAATTGGGGAATGGCTGAACAAGTTGTGGTAAATTAATGCAATGGAATACTATTGTGCTATAAGAAATGATGAACAGGAAGATTTTAGAGAGGTCTGGAAAGACTTATATGAACTGATGCTGAGTGAAAGAAACAGAACCTGGAGAAATTTGCACACAGTAACAATCACAGTGTGTGAGGAATTTTTCTGGTACACTTAGCCCTTCACAGCAATGCAAGGACCTAAAACATACCCAGTGGACTCTTGAGGCAAAATGCTTTCATATCCAGAGAAAGAACTATGGAATTGGTTTGCAGAATGAAGCAAACTATTTTCTCTTGTGTTTTGGTTTGATTTGGTTTTTCTCATGGTTTCTCCCATTCATTTTCATTCTTCCACACAACAGGACTAAGGTAAAAAATGTCTTTAGTAAGAATGTATATGTGGAATAAGATTGCATACCATCTCAGGAAGGGAGGGGTGAGGCAGAGGAGAAGGAAGGGGTAGAGAGGGGAAGAAAATCTAAGATTTCTGGAAGTGACTGTAGAAAACTGAAAAAAAATAAATTTTTTAAAAAGAAGGATAATTTAAAGTTCCTGCAGCAACAAGTGCTATAATTATAAATGTTGGAGTAGCAATAAATCCAGCAGACTGCCAGGAACATTTTCATAAAGCATTGCTCAGAACTATGAATAATTCCTAGAGATCGAGTTGGGAGTTGTTCACTTCTGCTGAATAGACATTTACCATTATCTTTCCAAATAAACATTGATATTTATTTTGTAGTGTTGCATTTGGACTATCTACGATTTTATGTACCTACTCCTGTATGGAACCTTTACTTTAATGAAGGAATACATCCTATGAATAAAACAGCTGCCTTAAGAAAGAAGTCAATCTCTCCTCTGCTACCTTACTCCATTTATGAAAGTGGTTTCTATTTCGTTTTAAAATAGAAAGATGATATTACTGAGAACTAATTCTTTACCAGTAAAACAAGAAAATGAAAACTTTTTGTTTAAAATCATGTGTCAATCATAGATTAAATTATTTTTCTGAGTTACAAATAGGAATTGCAAGAGAGCATAGAAAAAAGGTGAATAAATGTATATGTTACATACAATTTCAGAGAAGAATAACAGATGATTGATTAACATGTAAATATTTGTGTTTGTTATCATTTGAGTTTTCTAGGTCTCCAGGATTTCAATATGTCATTTGGATTTCTAGTTAACTCAGAAGTATCATCAACTGAACAGTAGGAACTTATTCTAATTATGGAAAGTGATATCTCACACCAGATAGTCTACTTATTTCCCTGTAGAACTGAATATAGTTCATAGTAGTAATTTAAAGTAGATGTATATGTTGCTCAGCTAAATACTTACATGAGTATACTCTAAGAACCCTCATATAATTATGATCTTTTGATGTGAATAACTCTTAATTGAATCTGTAAGGGGATGAATACCATTCAGAAGACCTGAAATGACACAAAGCTCAAGAAGGGCTATAACCTGCCCTTTAGTGTACTGAACCCAAACTTCAAGGAGGGTGGCAGGGGGAAAAAAGCCAGTTTAAGCTCCATGATCACTGAAAACAGAAAAGTCAAGTTAAAACTGAAGTGGTAGGAAGGAAAGAAAGGAGTAAGCCATATAAGAGATAAGAAGGAACATCATGGTGACCCACAAAACCAGAAGGAATATGAATGGGTGCCAGAAGGGTTGAAATGAAAAAAACAAAGCAGCAACAAAGTAGAGAAGAAAAAATAAATGCTAGATTATGTAAACAAGCAGCAGAAGAGAGGCAAGTACATACTCTTTTAATGACTGTAGAGGATAAAACATTTATACCTTTCCAGAAACCTATAAAGAAAGGAAGAGATAAACCTTTAAAAGAAAAAGGAAATGGGTCATAATAGGAAACTTTTAACATGCAGGCACAATGCTTTGTATACTGGCTCAGAAAAAATGCTTAGTATACTGGCTTAATATACAAGGCCCAGAACAACAACAAAAAAAAACCAGCTTTAATTCTTTGTTATTTTGTAGTAAAACACAGCTGGTGTACACAAGCGTGTTTGAGAAACACATAAATTAGCACCCCTAATCCAAGTTTTCTATAATTTTGTTTCATTGATATCATCCCATGATACTCCAGTTTCTGATCTAATACTCATTGAAAAGGCAAAAGATTCTTATAAAAAAATGCAGCTTTTGTAGCTATGTGTATTTTCTGATGGATGTTTTTTGTATTATAATGTTGTATGGGACATTAGAAATCTAGATTTGATTGATCCTAATTTTGACTAAGGCACAGCAAGATTCTTAGCCATCACAATGTGGTTATGATGGGGTATGAGCCCAAACAGAGACCTTTGTCCCTTGGATCAGGAAGGTTTTGGTCCCATTTGTCTGAAGGGCCCCAGAAAGCCTGACTTTGAGGGGCACCTTGGATTCCCTTATTTGATTTAACATTCTCTTGAGGCCCAGGTCACCCAGCCTGATACTCCCTGCCTTTGATATTTCATCTTACTGGGATCCTATTGTCTTGACTACCAGTCACTCCCATTAGGATCCTCCCTGGACTTGATCTACATACATTCCAGGCAGACTTTCCCTTATCAAGACCATCCTTGGAGCCCCCAGACTGCTAGGCAACACCTGGATTCTTCCCTCAGTCTTTTTCTGTATTTAAATTCCATCTCACCTCCATGACAGCACTCAGGCTTAATCCAGCATAGACTCTGTCTATCTAAGATTCTATGTGGCTCACTTGACAATAAGAGCATTACAAACAGTTAGACTGCTTAAGAGTTAACCTCGTATGGCAAATCTTTAATTAATTTTGTTTTTCTATGGCTTTAAGAAGGCTTGTCTTGAATTCATTCGAGCAGGACCTCGCATGTCAGTATTTTAGTGTCCCCACCACCCCAAACCTCAACAGTTAGCTTAGTAAAAGGCAGTAACATTAAGACAAAAAAGTGAACTATTACATTTTTGCTAGATTTTTGCCTAGAAGAATTAAACATTAGCCTTAAGTTACACAGACCCATACCTGAGCATTCTGATTAATCAAGATTATACCTTAATATTTTTCATAAGCCAAAATATGGTTGAATTTATGTGCTGCAAAAAAATAAAATGGTGGAATGAAATAATTTACATTATTAGGTTTTATTTTGTTAAAATTTGCCTATCAAATCCTTCTTAAAAGTAAATTACATCAAAACTTGTGGGTTTTTTATAAAGCACATTTACATTTATGCTCTTTACTAAGATGTGATTTATAACTTCTTTAAGTAGAATTCTTATGATGACTAAATTCCCAGTTTTAAAATTAAGCAAATTTAATTCTTTCTACCTTCTGTTCTAACAAAGAAGAGCCTTTTACCCAACATGTTTACCAAATTGTTTAGGGCTGCTACTGAAAAAGAAGTAATCACTGACTAACATGCTAAAAACAGAATTTGTTGAATACAAAAAAAAAAAAGAAAAGAAAAGAAAGGTGGTAAGTACTGATTCAGAGTGGCTAGAGGAAAGAAGGAGGAGAGTCAAACAAAAAAACAAAAAAGTTGACAAAATTTTGCCATGAACTTCCACAAGCCTGCATGAACTGACAGTTTTGGTCAAACTGGCAAATGTTGTATACATATCTCTCTTTCATCCCTGGAATTTCTACTGGTGTTATTGGGCAGCAAGTACCACATCTACCATTTCTCAGCCTTTTCTGAAGCCGCAATGATGCTCAGGTAAATTACATCCTTCTCTTAAGGAGGATTCTGACAAGAATCTTGCCAGCAATGACTATGAGAGAAATGTTCCTTCCCCACTCTACCCTTACTCCAGCCCCTTGATTCTCACAGAACAATGTATTTCCTTTTCCTTTCTAGAGATGGACAATGGAGGCATCCTTGAACCCTAGGAAATTACCTCTTCTTGACTTATAACCCAAAAAATTTCATTCAGCTCTTGTATTAGTAGTGGACACCCTGCTTTGTAAATTTCAGCTCAAACAGAATCAGTACCAGGTATTTTGACACACATTGGCATTCAAAACCTATTCTTCAGTTTGATATTCAGCTCTAGAATAACTGACTTCAACTTGAAGGATATGATCAGTGCCTGTAGTATTGATTTGTGACAGTCTGTTTAAATAGTTATAGAAGTGTCCAGTTCACCTTTCCAGGATCATGTCCTTATCACTAATCAATGTGACTCCATGAGCACTGAGTAGTTGAGATGTACCATAGGTCTTTGGTCCATAAACAGCCTTCAGGGATTCTAATCCAAAGTGCTTTGGATTATTACTATCAGCACAAAACTGAAGTCTTACTCAGCCAAGAGTACAGCATCTCTCTAATCTTCTCTTGTACTTCATTTTTAATGGAACTAAATGCTACCTTCTCAGAGATGGATGAAGTATACTGCTGGTAAACCCTATAGAGTTCTTGCTTTTCTTTTAGTAGCTTCTGAATTTCCTCATTATTTTTGGCAAACCAATCTTGATGTTTGCAAGTGCTCTGGCCCAGAAAAGGAAATGCAGTGCTGTACATCAAATCTCTGAAAGTTGCTCACTCTTTTTCTGTTCCACCATTGCTAATCATATGTCAGCTCAACTTTCCTTCCAAGTTGACATTAAAATGTTCACACACAGAGATGTGCTCTCATCTATTGCAATTGAGCTTACCAGACTTCATCTTGCCTTGAAGTCACCACTTTTGTTGAATGTGAATGTTTAGATTAGAGAAGGTAAGTCTATGATCAGTCTAGCACTCTGCAATACACATCACCTTTGTCACTCTCATGCCCTGTCTGTCTCTTCTCCTTACAATGACATAGACTATTGAATGTAGCTGTTTGGTACAAGGATGCATTCACAAAGTTTTACTGCACTTTGGTAAATGGAAGCCAGTGTTGCTAATGAGGTCATGAGATGCCAAAGTCTTTAGTAGTAAGTGGCCATTGCTGTTGCTGTTATGGGCTCCATTCCTCTCAAGGAATCCTTGCCATGTCTTATACTCTACTCCACTTTGGCAGTAAAGTCACCAAGAATTATAAACTTGTCTTCTTTATCCTGTTACACTTATGACAGCTTGGTCTGTGCCTTTGATGAGACAGTCTTGGTATTGTTATAACCATGTCTCTAATTCTTCACTTCATAGCAAATGTCTATTACCATGAAAGATAAGCTATAAATTTTTTTTTAATATAATGAATTTTGTTGCAATATTCAAACATCTCTAGGTAACTTTAATAGGATGCAAGTATGAAAGAATTTAATGGATTTTTTTAACATTCTCGCTCTCAATTTGGGGCTATTATTTGTTTCAATTTCCTATTTTAAGTAACTATGTAAATGAGTTCTTTGGTTTGCCATCTATCTCCTTGTTAATGATTATGTATTCATGTGTGATACCAGGTCTGCCCAATACTTCCTCTTTTCCAGATGATGTGATGACTTATACATACTTATATCCTCAAAGGGGGAATAGGAGAAAGATGTAATGTGACAAAGATGTAAAAGTTTAAGTTTCATACAAACTTTATTTTGAGAAAAACAACAAGACTCTCATCTTAAAAAGAAATAGACCTTATGTAACTGGCTTCCAAGCATTTCTATTCGTAACAATGACAAATGTACAAGTAAATATAATGTTTCTGGATGAGATACTTTTAATTTTTTTTCTTTTTATCCTGAAGATAATTAATTACAATTAAGAACAAGATAGAATAAGTAAAGTACCGATCACTCTGAAGGTTCAATCAAGTATACATAGATGAATTTTTTTTTGTTGCTGTAAAAACATTTTTTTCTTTTATTTACCACTGGGATAAACAGACTTTAATTATGTTTTTGTATTGTAAGTTCTCAAAAATTAAATAATTAATTTGCATATAAAATTGCATTAGTAACAAATCACTCCCCACCCCTCATGCCCCACTTTAAAGTCTTTCTCTGGTAATATTAATAGACAGAAGGGCTCATTTTACAAATTAAGACTTCATGGATCCTTTTAATGTTTCATTCATCCTATAGGTGGCATTAATTGTATCAGGTACAGAGTGCAGATAAAGATAGAAAAGTTAAGTGGTATGTAAAACCTGAAATTCTCTGAACTATCAGATTGGATTAATGGATTCTTAATTGGTTCTTAATTGGATGTTCTTAGAGTTTTGTTTTAATAAGGTTATCTTGACAAGACAAGAGCTGATTTTCACCACCTTGACTAGTTACTGGCAGAGTAAATTAAAGAGGTTCTTTTAGGCCTTATTAAATTGTATGAGGTCTTATCGCTAGCAAGTTTTAGCAGCATTATCTAGGAACTCTGCAAGTAACCTGGAACCAGGGAAGCAAATCTACTAGAAGGAGCCCAGAGCTGTCCTAGAAATAAGACCTATTCCAGAATTCCTAAGAGAAAATGTTTCCCAGGATGTGATGGCTACATGACACAGCTAAAAACCAAGAAGAAACAAAATGATTAAATCAACATTTGGAGTGGGTTATGAGGGGCACTCTGGATTAAAGACATTTTGTATTATTTAATAAAAGTCATCATTAATGTTTCCTCGTTCTTGTGTCTGCCTGATAAAGTATGTGATTCTTTGATCGTTGAGGTGTTGCAGACCCTTTTATGATGAAAACGTAGCAAACGGTGATGGGAATATTTCAATTTATTTTTTAAATTATATTTTATCATGCCTTTTCTCCTGAACACCTGGCTGACTCCTGAAACCAGTTCCCTGTCAACATCAACTGACTTTAAAAAACAAACAAACAAACAAACAGTGAATAGAGGATTCACCCTGGAGTCAGGAAGACCTGAGTTCTAATCTGGCCTCATATACTTGTTACTGAATGTGTGACCCTGAACTTCAATTGTCTCAAAAATAAGAAAAAAAACAGAGTCCCTGAATCATGGAAAGATAATATCACGGGAAGACTTTGGACATTTCCAAGATAAGAAAGCAAGTGAAAGAAAGAAGAGAATACAACCTCCAACCAATAAGATTTTATTTGTGGAAGAATTTCCCTAACCCTGAGGCTTAGTGATGTATAAATCCTTTCCTCTCAATTAGCCTACTTCACTTTTTTAACATGAAGCATTATTTTATAAGTGTAGGATTTTGCAAACCCAGTGTTTAATCTGTAATCTGACTTAGTCTATCTCCTGAGACTGATTAACCAGGTACATTCCTGTAGGGAACGTAGGAGATTATATTCCTGCTGCGGTTTGTTAAACTTTTATGGCATTAAAGGAATTGTAGGATTATGAATTGGTTTTTTTTAAAAAAACACTTTATAACCTAAAAGAATATGAGATTGCAAGATGGAAAAGACTGTATTTCTTTGTCTATTTGACATAATTTTCTCTATAAAGACTTAATCATGAACTCTAATCTTTGTTCAAGGCTTTTTTTTTTTTTTTTAATGTTTAACAATCACTGCCATACAATTGAGATTTTAT
>CM052671.1:197152570-197174479 GCA_028533205.1 Lagorchestes hirsutus
GTTTCTGAAGGCTGGAGTGCTCCACTTGGCAGGTATAGACATCACCACGCTTGGGGGTCATTTCCAGCATCACCAAGATCTGGTAAGTCCAGTCTCCATTGCTGACCAGGCCTGTGGACACAACCCCAGCTGTCTCCTCCTGCCCATTCACGAACCACCTGACCTCAATGTCTCCAGGATAGAAACCAGTGACAGAGCACACAAGCAGGTTGTGGTGTCCCAGGGGAGCCAGCTTTGATGGATACACAATCACCTCGGGCTCAACTAGAAGAAAGAAGAAAGACCTTGAGTGAGGGAGCCAGAGCAGGTCTTCTTAGTCCAGCCACCACCTCTGCCACGTGATCCACAACCAGCCTCAGGTCTCCTCTCCTTCCCAGAGCCAGAAAAGGGCATCTTGGTATAAATTTAAGTTCCTCCTAAGACTAGAAATCTGAACTAGCAGGAAGTGGGCCCAGGAGTCCATGGTGCTGAAGTATCACAGCCCCAGCTCATCAGGATTCAGTGATATGGGAAGGAATTAGCAGGTAAGATTTCTCATTGTAAATGGATACTTTGTCCCCACTCACCGCGCCCGGGTAAAAAGAAGCGCTCAGAAATCTCGTAGCAGACCCTGCAGAACCAGGCACCGCGGCCCGTGCGCGCTCCAGGATCTCTTTCTGGCTGTTCCAAAGCTCAGCATCCCGCCGCCCCAGCTCCTTCGTCTCCACAAACTCCCCCACGGCGCTGTCGAAGCGCACGATCTCCTCGCGGTTGTAGATGTATCTGTCTATGTGCCCCACGTGCTGCGTCCCGTTCACAAAGGAACATTCAGACTTAAACAGCCTCGTGAAATGCTCTGGGGAGACACCGGGAGGAGGGTCAGCCCTGAAGGACACCCCGCTCTCGAACCTATGACCGCAACCTGGGGCTGACCAGAACATGGTCAACATCCCCTGCCCTTCCTACTCATGCTCAGCCCCACCTGCTCCGAGGCCCAGAGACCACTAGCGGCGTTTCCGAGGTCACCCCGCAAATCTGGAATGGAAGCAGGACTAGAACCCAGACTTCCAGGTTCCCGAACCGGCCCTGGCTGTCTGCAGCGTCACAGCTGCCTCTCAACCACAGCTGGCCCAGTTCAAACACTCCCAGGAAATTTTATCCCAAGTCCTCCTCACCCCAGTTTAACCCTCTCTGATCCTTATCCCTCCAGTGGATCTTTGTGCCGCCTCCCGACCCCTCTGCAGAGACACACACACACTTCCACGACCGTGGAAGTCACAGCCCTCTGTCCTCTCTGATCAGGGGACAGTAATCACCCCAATAAGACCCTCGCCATGGACGGTTCTGCTCCAGTTCTGCTGGACCTGGGCTCCCTCCCCCAGTCACCCTTCTGGGCATGTCTTACATCCTCCTCCTCCTAGAATGTGAGCTCCTCCAGGGCAGGAAATGACTCGATTTTATGTGTAAACTAGCACAGAGCACAGTGCCTGGCACATGGGGAGCGCTTAATAATACTTACTTACTGATTGATATCCACCCCACAAGGGACAAAGTAATTTTTAGAAAATGTAACTGTGACCACTTAATGCATCTCCTCAAGAAGCTGTGGTGGCTCCCTGTAAACCCTTAGAGAAATTTCAGAGCCCTAACCTTGGCACTCAGAGTCCTCCCGTTCTGAGTCCAGTCTACCTTTCCAGCATCTCCTATTATTCCCTCTCACACACAATTTATATTTTAGTCAAATCATCCACTTCCCAGACTCAGCATTTCATCTCCCACCTCCACACCTGAACAGTCTCCATGTCTGGCCTTCCCTCTGACCCAATCCCAACTCATGGATCCCTTGATCTTTTTATACTTAACTATCTTCACTTCTCTGTGCAGAACTCTACTTTCCCAAAGAGAGTCAGCTAATGAATAAGCATTTATTAACAGCTTACTGTGTGCTGGCTACCCTGTTAGGTGCTGGGAATATAAATATATAATTGTAATATGTTCCTGAAGAGGAAAATCTGAAAAAGGTATAGGTTTGGGGGAAAGCAATTAGTTCAGTTTTCAACATTTTGTGTTTAAGGGAGCTTAGAGACCTACGGCCTGAAATATCCAGGAGGCAGCAAGTGATGCTGGACAGAGACTGGGGCAGGGAACACCGACCTAGGAGTCATATGAACAGACTTCTGAATGAATTCTAGTGGAGCTGAGGAAGTCCCAGAGAGAACAGGAGAGGGCCCAGGTTAGACTCTTAGGAAACAACCCCATTTAGGGCACAGGATGTGGATGATGGCCTGCAAAGGAGACTGAGAACAAGTGACCAGGCAGGTAAAGAGAGAACCAAGAGAGAGCAGTCACAAAAACCCAGAGAGGAGAGAATACCTAGGAGCTGAGGGAGGCCAACAGGGTCAGATTCAGCAGAAGTTCATGAAGGAGGAAGCTTGAGAAGAGACCATCAGCTTTGGCAATGAAGACATAGATCCTTGGTCACTTTGGAGACAGCAGTCTCAATAGAATAATGAGGTGAGAAGCCAGACTGCCAAGGACTGAGGTCTGAGGGAGAGAAGTGTGGAGACAGTGTGTGCAGACACTTTGTGTAGGAGTCTGGCTGAGAAAGGAAGGGAAAATATGTAGGATGATCAGGTGAGCAGATTACCATCTAGCCAAGGTGAAATATTTTTACAAAGCTAAGAATCTGCTCACTCTGAGGTTCTTTGTAGCAATGCCTCCAACGCCTCTTCTTACTGAACATCCAAACTGTCACCAGTAAAGGCACCGCCATCTTCCTGTCACCCAGGCTGGGTGTGGGGTTTGGTCTCTTTCTGCATCCCCAGTACTTAAACTTAGCACAGTGACTGGCACACAGTAGGTGCTTAATAAATGTTTATTGACTGACTGATAGTGAGAACGGATGCAGAATGAAGCGGATGGAACCAGCAGAAGAATTTATACACTAACAAGAAATATGGTGAAGACAAAGAACTTAGACAGACTTAGGAAATCTGATCACCGTAATAACCAACCCTGATTGCAGAGGACTGATGATGAAATATGGCACCCACTTCCTGATCAAGAGGACTCAGAATGCAGGAGAATTGTTTTAATGGCCAATTCATAACTTTGCTTTACTTGACTGTACATGTTTATAACAGGGGATTTGGTTTTTCCTCTCAGTTTGAAAGGGAGAAGTATGAGTTTGGAAGGCAGGAAAGGCAGTTTTTTGCTGATTGAAAATATATTTTTAAAAGAAAGAAACTTATACTTTAAACCCAAAATGTCACTAAACTATATATCCTTCACTGACCCAGAAATAACAGTACTAGGCATATGGCACAAAGAAAAGTCAAAGGTAGAAGACACATAGCTGAGAGACGTACACACGCACTTATATATGTATACAAATACATACAATATATACATATTATGAGATGTGTGTTCGTATGGGTGTGTATACACATAGCAGCACTTTTTTATTGTAGCAGAGACCTGGAAACAAAGTGGTTATCACTATTTGAGAAACAACTGAGTTCCTTCTGTTCTAAGAGAGTAAAAGTGTGCCCTTGGGATGTTGTTGTTGTCTGTCTTCGAAGAGGACCAAAATGAAATCGCCATTGTAGAGTGAAATTTCAGTGTATCTGACTGTGGCTGATCAGACCACTATGAGCTCAGAATGCTCTACCACAGATTGGTCACAGGTAGTCCACATGAATATTTGGGATGAATATCCCAAATTTGCACATCCTGCGTTTACTTTGTGCTGTCTCAATTCTGCTTTGCTAAAAGAGCACAGCACCCCTTCTTATGTGGGCACGACATGCCGTGTGGTCCTGTGCCAGTGTCTCCCATGTTGTATGGTCAAATCCAAAGCTCTTGAGAGAGACCTTGAGACTGTCCTTGTATTTCTTCTTCTGACCACCATGTGATCACCTGCCCCATGCGAGTTCTCCATAAAATAGTCTTTTAGGCAAGTGTACATTTTGCTTTCGAACAATGTGGCCAGCCCATCAGAGGTGCCCTCTCTGAAGCATAGTTTGAATACTTGGCAATTCAACTCAAGCAAGGACTTCAGTATCTGGTACCTTATCCTGCCAGGTGATCCTCAGAATCTTCCTAAGACAGTTCAAATAGAAATGATTCAGTTTCCTGGCATGGCGCTGGTAGACTGTCCATGTTTCACAGGCATACAACAATGTGGTCAGCACAAAGGCTCTGTAGACCTTCAATATGGTAGTCATCCTAATACCTCTTCTCTCCCAAACTTTTCTTCCAGGCCTCCTAAACATTGACCTAGCTCTGGCAATGTATGTATCAATTTCATTGTCAATGTGTACATCCCTGGAAAATACACTACCAAGATAAGTGAACTCTATCCACAGCATTCAAAACTTCTCCATTTGTTGTAACATATGGTTCCACGTATGGATGGTGTAGTGGTGGCTGATGGAGCACCTGTGGTTTTTTTGGTGTTGATTATTAGGCCAAAATTAGCACAGGCATCAGAGAATTGATCCATACTTTGTGGCATCTCAGCTTCAGAGGCTGCATTGAGTGCACAATCATCTGCAAACAGAAAATCATGCAGCAACACTCCCTCCACTTTGTCTTGGCTTGTAGTCTTTTCAAATTAAAGAACTTATCACATGAAAGGAGCCTAATGGCCCTCAAAACCTCTTTTTCAGTTGGAAGTTCAGCTAAGGAGGGATTGACTTCAACCTGAGGTAAAAGGTCAATGATGTCAGCATTGATTGATGATGGTCTGTTGAGAACACTATGGAAGTGTTCAGCCTATCTCTCTAGAATCATGTCGTTATCACTAATCAATGTGGCTCCATCAGCACTGAGTACCTGTGATGTACCATAGGTTTTTGGTCCATAAATAGCTTTCAGGCAATCATAAAAGCGCTTTGGATTGTTACTATCAGCATAAAAGTAAATGTCATCTGCCTTCTTACTGAGCCAGGAATCCTGCATCTCTCTAAGCTTTGCTTGTACTTTGCTCTTGATGGAATCAAATGATGCCTTCTTAGAGGTGGATGAATTATCCTGCTGGTAAATCCTGTGGAGTTCTCATCTTCCATTTAACAGCTTCTGAATTTCCCCATCATTTTCATCAAACCACTCTTGGTGTTTGTGAGTGTTCTGACCCAGATGAGCAAATGCAGCACTGTGCACCAAATCGCTGAAAGCTGCCCACTCCTTTTCTGCTCCACTGTTGCCAACTGCGTGTTGGCTCAATTTTCCCTCCAAGTCAGCAGCAAACTGTTCACGCTCAGAAAAGAGCTCCAATTTGTTGACATTAATTCTTCTGATAATCATTTTGCTTTGTGGTTGGCACTCTTGATGAATGCAAGTATTTAGCTTGGAAAGGATAAGTCTATGATCAGTCCAGCACTCTGCACTACATGTTGCCTTTGTCACTCTCACATCTTGTCTATCTCTTCTCCTTACAATCACATAATCTGTTAGATGCCAGTGTTTGCTTTGCTGTGAGGGTGCATCTGTGAAGTTTTATTGCATTTAGGTATATGTAAGACAGTATTGGTGATGAGAAGGTCATGTGGTACACAAGGCTTCAGCAGAAAATGACCATTGCTGTTGCTGTTTCCAACTCCATTCCTCCCTAGGACTCCCTGCAAAGTCTGGTAGTCTGAGCCTACTCTAGCATTAAAGTCACCCAGAATTATAAGCTTGTCCTCTTTTGGCACATTGACTATAAGGGTCTCTAGGTCTTCATAAATTTTTTCTTTGACTTCATCAGGATTTGTCATGGTGGGAGCATAGGCATTGATGATCATGGCATGGCGTTTTCCTGTGAGTGGCAATCACGTTGTCATGAGCCTGTCATTCACTCCTTTTGGCAGGCATACCAACTTGCTGATTAGATTAGTTTTGATCGCAAAACCTATACTAGCTTCATGGCACTCCCCTTCACTGTGCCCATTCCAGGAAAAGTGTATCCAGCTCCAACTTCAGTAAGATGGCCTTCATTTGCCAACTTTGTTTCACTCAGGGCTGCTATTTGGGTGCAATACCTGTTGAGTTTTCCTGCAACAAGAGCAGTTCTTCTTCACGTCTACTGGATTTTGTATTGTCTATTAGTGTGTGCACATTCCATGTGCCGATGTGAGTGGAATCATCTTTGCAAATGTTTTCCTACTTTTTTGTGTTTTGACCACACAGTGGGATTTCCCACCTGCCATGGTATTCAGGCCAGGGTTGGGTAAGCAGACAATGTTTAGGGCACCTTTTCTAGCCCCCTTCCTCACATCAGGAGGTGAGCAGTGTGATCCTTAAAAGGCTGCTCAGAGACCCAGGGGACTGCCAAGGCCCACTGCTGCTTCCAGTGAGAAACAATCCTATGGCCTGTGCCGCCTGTGTGCAGGGTTTTGACTACAGTTCCCACTGTATCCTCACCTGCTGCTTCATCACTTGCCTATCGCCACAGGACTTTGAGGCATAATAGTGAAATGGTATGGGTGATGTCTTTTGATTCATGCGTAAATTGGATTTAAGTGAGTTAGAGTTGCACGAAGTTGTCAGCCTCACTCTCTCCTCCAGAGTCATCACAGTCTAGTGGCCAGACAGAGTCAAGATGGCTGACCATGGCTCAGGACACAGTGGATGACCTTGGCGTCTTTGGTGTCTAACCAAGCTCTAAGAGTTCCACATTGCCTGCTTCATCTGCTTTCATGGCTATTGGAACAAATTGTTCTCATCCATCCATTCCACCAGATGAAGTCTTCACATGTTTGGTATAGACACACCCCCCCTAACTCACCAATGGGTTTAAGAACCCTTGGTTACCCTCAACCTGGTTTGGCCTGTCTGCCAAAATGGTTTACTAGGGTGGGGCTGCTGCACATGCTGCAACTTCTTGGAGTCACTGGTGAGAGTTAGGTGGAACATGTGGACACCAAAGGTGAAAAGAGCCCTGAAAAGGGATGTAAGAAACAATGAAAGGGATGATCCAGTGAATCCCAGGTAACACTGTCTGAACTAATGCAGAGAGAAGGGAGGAGAGCAAGGAGGCCAGTTTCCTCAGTGACAATAATATGAAAGAAAACAGCATTGAAAGACTTCAGGCTCAGGTCAGTGCAATGACCCATCAAATCTCCAGGAGATGCAGGCTGAACTATTTTCCATCTCTTGGCAAAGAGGTAATGGACATGAGGAGTGGGATAAGACAGACATTTCAGGCACAGTCCAAAGAAATGGAGCTCCTAATTGTGGAGGTGGGGAAGTTTTTGGTTTAGGTCTGAGTGATTTATGGGTAGTGATAATGATGCAAAAAAATGACAGAAAAGATCATCAGTGAAATATTTTTCAAAATCCAGAGAAAAGACCAGAAGAAATGTCAAAAAAGCACAGAGACAAAGCAGGGCAGTTTGGGTCCTCTCCTGTTACATTTGACATACACTTTATAAAACCAAACAGCATGTAAGATGAGTTCACAGTTTCATCTACTGTCAACATTTTCTGGTTTTGAATTGTTTCTTGCAGGACCTGAGCAGGAGATTAAACTCCTAAGAGAGAGAGTTGAAGAATTGAGGAGGGTACATTTCTTTGTGGGAGAGGTGGGGAATCCACCAATTTTAAAATAATCAGACTATTCAATGCAGAACTGGAAGGAAAGCTAGCAGTCATGCAGTTCTACATCCTTGTGTTACAAATGGGGATGCTGAGGCCCCCAAAAGTAATGAGATTTGCCCAAGATAACTAAAGTAGTAAAGGAGGGATCAAGTCTTGAACTCAGGATTCCTGACTTCTTTCCACTGAATCATACTATCTGTAGTCAGAACACAGGTCTTCCAATCTCAATTGTGCTAATGAATCTGAGACCTTGTGCTAATCACTCATCTCTGAATTAATTTCTTCAACTGTAAAAAGCAGACAATAAATGTGGCAGCACCTATTTCATAGACTCGTGGTGAAGATCTCAGACGACTGTGTATGGAAAGCAATTTGTAACAAGAGCGCCCATATCAGAAGAAGTTACTTTGATTTTCTGACCCATATATGATTTCATCCCAATGGGTTTTCCTTCTATCAGTACAGAACATAACCCATCCACACTTTCTCCTCTTGTGAAATATTTTCCATAGATCCTCTAGAGAAGACCCACCCTTGCATGCTAGAGGAATAACTGTAGATCTTTGGAAATGCTGAGGTTACCAATAAGACCCATCTGATTTTCTTTCCAATCATACAATTCTTCCATGATCTTTCTTACTATCATTCATAAGGATAGGTTATCACTGGAAAAACATTACAACTGACTAATGAATCTTCTTTTGGATATTTGCAAGCTTAATGCCCCAGGGGCCATAGTCTTCCAAGATTCTGAAGCAGAAAAAAAAATTTGTGCTAAAAAATAAAAACAAACTAAACTTTGAACTGGAGCCATTTGGAGGTGTTAGAGGCACCGAGTCATTTCCCAAATGCAATCCAACCAGCTCTATTCCTCTTTTTCAGCTCTGGGTCCAAACCATTAACCATCTGCAGAGCCTCCTCCAAATATGCAGAGTGATACATTAGTTAGAATGTCATAATCTGAACAACAGGCATATTCTATCCCTTTCAGACTTTCCTGTATGGGTTGTAAGGCTGATCTATTTTTAACCTAAGTGTAAATTATTGATATGAATATTAAATTTGTTCTGCCTCACTGGGTATGTATCATCAGAGGAGCATTGAGTGAGGTAAATTTTGTTTTTCTGTCTTTCAGGGAATTTTGAATGATGATGGAATCAAGGCTTGTAATTAATAAGAAATAAGAGTGATGGGATCTTATAGTCTATAGTTTTTTTTAGTTAAATTTTAAATGGTAAAGGTTTGGTCCATTGTTGAATCCCAAAAAATTGACATATAAGTGAGTAGTTCCTGATACTCTCTCAGTCATCTTTCCTTTGGGTATCAATAAGGTCCAATGATTTCCAGGATCTTTCCCTCCTTCAGATCCCTTGAATACTGGTCCCTTGATACCCTCACAATTGTGTCATTTCTAACACAAGTCTCTTCTATGAACACTTGGCAATCTAGCTGCTTTTCCTGTCTTTGTTTTCTTTGCAGTCATTTTTGCCTCCATGTTAAGTACATCCAGGACTGTTGTTAGAGTCCAAGTGTGATGTGGTTGCATTACCTTTCATAGAGAAAACTCTGAAGTGCATATTTGCCCCCAATATTGGCCACTGTGATAGGAGAGATCGAGTGCAGTGTCCAGGTCAAAGAAGAATTCCTTTTGGACAGTGAGGTTCCCAGATGTTTCCTCCTCTTCTTTTTTAAGCTTTTGAGTTTATTTTAAAGTTAAATACAAAATAAGGAAAAAAAACAAATATTGCCACACAACAAAACATATGAGAGGATTCAATACAGAACAATAAATTTCCATTTCAAGAAAAGCTATGTAATAAAGAGGACACATAGTTTTCAAAGCTATCCAGCTTTGCTTCCTTGAAGGTTTCCTTTTGTTCTCTGCACTTTTTACTTAATTTTACTTTATTTTTTCCCCTCCCTCCCTTGTCCAGAAGGATATTAAGCACTGATACACACATATGCATGTATATATGTGTATATATACACACAGATATTAATATGCAAATACACATAGAGATAGACATAGATATCTATAAATGTACAAATAAATACCCATATAAGCTCATAAACATATTTGTAAGACCATACTGTGCTTATTTCTATTTGTCATCTGTTTCTCTGAAGGTGGACAGCATCTCCCTTTATAAGTCCAAGCCTTCCCATGTTTTTCTAAATCAACAAACTCATCATTTCCTACACCACAGCAATATTCCAACACAATCTGAGAGATTGTCTATGAAAAATTTTCCCATTTTTCTGAATTCCTTCTATCCTTGGCCTCATGGGTTTTATTTATACAAGAAAATTATAATTTCAAATAATCAAAATTGTCCACTTTACACTTCAACAATGCTGTCACCTTTTAATATAGCTTAAGTTCTGATATTACCGAATCAACTTTCTTTATATCTTTTTTCCTGTTTTTTTTAAAGTTCCTGATTTTTTGTTCTTACGAATGAACGTTATTATTTTTTTCTAACTCAGTAAGGTAATTTTTTAGTAATTTAACTGGGATGGCAATACATAAATAGATTAGTTAGGTAAAATTGTCATTCTTATTATATCAGTATTGCCTAACCATGTGCTATAAATATTACTTAAATTATTTAGATCTGATTTTATATAAAAATATTTTATATTTTTGCCCATATAGTTCCTGTGTCTGTTTAGGCAGGTATATTCTCAGGTATTTTATACTGTCTAGTTTCAGTGGTCCAAAAACAATATTCAATAATATTTCTGACATACAGTGTAGTTTCCCTATGATTCTCTTTTGATTGCCGAATCATTCCTTCTTGTGGATGACATTGGGCTGACTCTAAGAAGACTTGGAACATTGAAAAACCTTCTGGAAAAAACTTGTAATCACTCAAAGAAGTTTGGCCTGTCCATTCAAACTGGAAATACTTATTTTCCTGGTATTGTGATATGGCAGAAAGATTTGGATTACAACTTCCTCTGAAGAAGTAAGCATGACTATCGCACACAAGGCACTGCCAAGGCATGTAGCGGATATATGAAATATGTAAACACTCCAAAGATGAAAAGGGGGTCAAACATATCATCAAGGAAATGTATGATAGGAAGACAGGAGGGTGCTACATATAGGGCAAGACAAAAAAGATGATGTGTGGACAAACAGTGGGATCCACAGATATCCTCCCAATAGCAGCAGAGAGTAGAATGACTACTATGAAACTGGATGGACTCCATATGGAAATTTATGCGAGAGTATGAACTAGAGTCACATAGAATGGGCAGGCATAGGTAAAGTGAGATCTGCACCTCGGAAGGAACTTTTGAATCACTGAGGTCATAGATGCATTTGAGTATGAGCATTGAAATATAGACAAGTATACAATATATAGAACTGTCCTTCACTCCATTCTTTTGTTCCTCACTAGATTATATCCTATTTGTCTAATTCCTTTTACAGACAAATCTCTCTAAATATTCATCTGTATCCAAAAGACTCTCACTTTAAACTCAGTGATCTGAGTTTATAATACTACTCTTAAATGAATGAAAAAACATTTACTAATGACCAATCGCAAAGCATTAGGAATGAAAATACAAAACTAAGACAATCCCCACAACAAAAGAGCAGGCATTACAATGTGGGAAGAATATAGGGCAATGGTGGTCAGGGAGGGATGCTGAGTGGAAGGTATTGAGTAGGGCTATAGGGTAGTAGACCACACAGCTCATCCAGGAACGATGAAAAAGCAGATTTTATCACAACTCTTGGGACCAGATTTTCTTTGCGGGGCTGGAGAAGAGCTATGAGGAAAGGGCAGGTGCATCTCTATGAAAACACTGGCAAGGAGGTTATGGAGGAAGTTGCTGCAGAGAAGGGAATGAAGTGAAGCCTGACAGGACCTTTTCAGAAATAGTAGTCTGGGTTCTTAGCAGCTAGGTTGTGCAGTGGATAGAGTAGGGTCTTGGAATCAGGAAGACTTAGGTTCAAATTCAACCTCAGACACTTCTAAGCTGTGTGGCCCTGGACAAGTCACTTAACCCTGTTTGCCTCAGTTTCCTCATCTTTAAATAGAGCTGAACAAAGAAATGGCTAACTATTCCAATATCTTTGCCAAGAAAACCACAAACAGGGTCACAAAAAGTTAATGCAACTGAAATGATTGAACAACAACACACAGCACTGAGGAATTAGTCACCAATCAAGAAAGCAGGACTCCACAGCATAATTTTTGGTATGAAAAGCAGGATGATTGATTGTTAATCTTGACAGGCAGTGGTCCCTCCATTTATCTCCTTCCACAAATTATAGTAATTTTTGCCTCCAAACGCATCCTTCTGTCACTGTACTCACCTCCTTGAAATCCTTCCCTCCCTGAGCTTCTGGGGCACCTCACCATCTACACTTTTTTCTTACCTCTCTAACAGTTACCTTTCTGTCTCCTGAGCTGACTCTTCCTTCTCTTCTTAATCACTAAACCATATTCATGACCAACATCACCACCATCTATTCTCCTCTCTCCAATGTCTATTCACTGCCACCCTTCATTTCTCTATCTCTACAGATACCTCCTAATCTTGATCTGGGTCCACCTTTTCTTACAGTCTCACTTCCTATGTTTCCAACTCCCTGCCAAACATCTCCACCTGGATGTTCCCAAGTACTTCAAACTAAAAATATAAAAGCCATCATCTTGTCAGCAAAATCACATCTTCCTCCTGACTTCCTGATTTCTATTAATGGCATCACCATTCTACCTTAAACCAGCTGTAGAAAACCTGAAGTAATTTGGGACTCAGGTCTCTCTCTTTCCCTCACCTCCCACAGACAAGTCAGAAAACCTTATTGATTCTTCCTTTCCAGTGTCTCCTCTCTGGGCCAGCTTTTCTGATCACACCATGACCATGGAACTAAAAACCTTAAACTCAAATATCCTCAACTACACTAATATTGCAGACTACTATACAAACTACATCACCCTGCTAATTGCTTGGCTAAGTCATGAATTTGGGGGTCCCACCTTCCTCATTCATAAATGAGAGAGTTGGCCCAGATGATCTCTAAGGTGCAAATCCTGAGATTCTGTGCATATAAAGAGACAGTTTGAGGGAATCACCCACAGATAAAATTCCTTCAGAAAAATTAGGGATTAGGGATGAGAACATTTAATATTATTTTTGGACTTTAATAAGGGCCAAAGTTTGAATTGATCAATCAGAAGAGCCTGGACCTAACAGTCTCTTTGTCTTTAGAAATAAACTCAGAGTATACCTCCTCTGATGTCAACAAGGCTAGATAGGGCTGATTTAGCACACTTTATGTGACCCTTAACTCGAGACACTATCTTGAATAATGGGACTTTTCTGTATCTTAATATTTTGTGGACATATACTATGTTATGTCATGTTAATGCTAAAGAAAACACAACCTAAAGAAAAAACAAATCCTTGGTTATAATTTCAGTTGACACTGTCAACTCTTTTATCTTATTGTATTTACAACCTATTCAATTAAGAAAATTACTTTCTCATATTATAGTTAAACACATGAAGAGACCATAAATCTGAAGGACACAGACATTCTGCAATTGTTCTAAAATAGATCTAAGCCTGGTCATTCTCCTCTCAGGCATTCAAAGGTTTCTTTCTGGCTCCATGGCCATGTAACTAGTATAGCTTTAAGAGAATAAACAATATGTATTCACTCTGTTTGCCTTTTTTTTTTTACCAAACTTTCAGGTCAACAGGGAAAAGAGGGAGATCTTGGCCTTAGATATTGAGGCACAAAATGACACCAATGTGGTCACCAATGCAAGTGAATCAGACTTGGCCCCCTTGAAATGACTTCATACATGTTCAGCATCCTGATTTCTTAGACATTTGACTGTCTTCTTAGTAAATTCAAAATCTAAAAGTGGGAAAAAGTGTTCTAATATTCATCCACTTTTAGATCTTGATGTTACCAAATTTTTGACATTGTACTTCTGAATCTTGGACACATCTGGAGCCTCTGGTCCCTCTTTGCTTCCCTGACCCCTTGAACTGGCTGTGCTGATAAGTCCTGAGTCTATCCTCATACCTGTGACTGCCCTACTCAGCTCAGTCCTTCCTACCAGAAAGATAGTCTACAACATGGCTCTCTGCCAAGCTCCAAAGACTTTTCTCTGTGGTTTAAAATCATTTCTCCAAAACCCCCAGCTCGCTCCATCACTCTTCATTGCTGTTTAAAGAACAACTTCTTAAGCCTAGAAATCAAGGTCTTCTCCACCTCCGCTCCCTTTTCCCTTTCTAGCCTTCTTGACCACTTTTGCCCACATGAAATGTCAGCCCAAGTTAAAGGTTATAGACAATCCCTTAGTTCCTCCTTGTGCTTGGCCTTTTCTGTGTTTATTCTCCCACAGACATGGATTCTCTCCCTATGTCTGATGAGATGCCCCCATCGCCCAGTCACCTGGGCTCACAATCTCAGTGTTATTCTCAATCTCATCACCCATATTGAATCTGATGTCAAAACTTGGCAATTTTACCTTTGTAGCATCTTGAATGTGCCCCATTTTCTCCTCTGATGTTGCCATGGCCTTGATGCAGGCCCTCATCACCATCTACCTAAGCTGTTGAAATATCTTGCTGGTGGATGTGCCTGCCCCCAGTATTTCCCCACTATAGTCCAGCTCTCATTCAGCTGTCAAATGTTTCTTCCTAAAGCACAAATCTGACCCCATCACCCACCTGCACAATAAATTCCAGTGATTCCCTATCACCTACAGCATCAAATTTTGAAATCCTGTTTGCCCTTCAAAACTCTTCACATGTTGGTCCCTCCTACCTTTTCAGTCTTCTTATCCCTCATCCTCCCCTCCTCTACTCATGCACTCTGTGATCCAGTGACACTGGCTGCTCTGCTGTCCCTCCTACTAGACACTCCAGCTCTCAGCCCTTGGCATTTCCTCTGGCTTTCCCCAGGTCTGGAATGCTCTCCCTCCTCATCCCTGACTCATTGCTTCCCTGGCTTCCTACAAAGCCCAACTAAAATCCTACCCTCTACAGAAAGCCTTTGCCAGTCCTCCATAATTCTAGTGCCTTCCCTCCATTGATTATTTCTGAATTATCCTGAATATAATTTGTTTGCATACAGTTGATTTCACATTGTCATCCCCAGGGACTTTCTTTGTATCCCCAATAGATAACACAGTGCCTAACACAAAATAAGAGCTTAATAAAAGTTTGACTCATCTCACTGGGAGGCTATTTAAATATTGTGTGGTTTAGATGATTGCCCACATGGGGGCAGCACCTGCTCAGGACACCCATGGCTGATATCAGGATGATCCTGGAGTTGTCAGCTGGGGTAACCAGCCTTCACCCTGCTAGCAGTGGGAGATCCCCTGCCCTTGGGTCTCCCCTTGTTCAGGCCCTGACAGACTCTGGCAGACAGTAGCTGCTTCATAACTGCTTATTGACAAACTGCCTGGAGCCCCAGCTCTTGGAGTGGGGAATGCATCAGGTCTTTGAACCCCAAGAAAAATGGGGAAAGGGGGCAAAGGACCTGAGGCAGAGTTAGTTGGAAGTAGAGTAGAAATTCCAGTTTCCCTTACTGCCCATCTGTCTGAGGATCATCCTGTCCCAAGTCTTTCCTTTGTTCTGGGCCCAGAGAGAAGAGTGCTCCCCTTGGGTCCCACCTGGGCTCTCTGGGAAGCTGCTGCTCAGTACTTACCTGGGGCATGTCTGCCTGCAGCCACCTGGGAAGTCCACACCAGCAGGGTCACAGCCAGAATCTCTGTCCAGATGCCTCTAGAGAGGGAGATACAGAGCATCCTGGAGACAAGATGAGTATAACGAACTCAGAGATATAACAGTCAGGATGGCCTTCCCTTCATGCAACTACCCCCTACATTTCCCAGACTAACAATTTATATATTCTCTTCTCTGCCCCAGGGTTTGCCAACCTCAGAGTGGAGAGAACCAATTAGTATTGCAAAGGAACTGCATCATTTGTTCCCAGGCAGAGGTTCCTTTTGCAGGGTCTGTTCTAACACTTCGGAATTTTTCTGGTGAAGATAAAAAAGGTCACAGAAATCCTAGAATCTCAGGGAAGGAAGGGGCCCCAGAGGTCAGGTCTTGACTGGACTGTTACAATAGCCAAACGTTAGGGGGCTGAAGCTGAGCTGCTACTGCAGATCAGTGAAGTCTTCACTACTGTTGTGGGTCCCATATATTTTTGGTGACAAATGTTCCAATATTTTTAAAAAATAAAGATTGATGAGTCTGCATTCTCTGGTTTAATGAATTCTACTTTTAGCTCACAGAAAAAAAAATTTAAACCTATCGTAAAAGATATGGTTTGTGAGCATGTTGAAAAGGAAGAGTGATTGTAAAAACGCTATCAAGGCCTCATGAAAACAGGTTCCATCAAACAAATCTTCCTTATGTGACTCTGTAACTGAACTGATGGATCAGGAGAATCTTGCTGATGTATTAAACCTGGGTTCCCACAAAGAGTCTGACAAAACCTTCAGTGCTGCCACTGGGGAGAAGATGGGCAGCTATGGATTAGAGCCATGAACAGTGTTGTTAGCTGAATTTGGAAATGGTTGAATCACTGGGGCCCCAAGATGAGTCCTTAATGGGTGAATGTCAGGTGGGAGGAAGTTCTCTTGTAGAGGATACCAGGAATCTATCTTTGGGTCTGTACTAGTCAATGTTTTTACCAGTACCTTGGATGAAGACAGAAGATATGCAAATTTTCAGGTGGCTTGAAACTAGGAGACCCAGCTAACATATTAGGTGACATAAGCAGGATCCAAAAGTTGTTTACAGGTCAGAATGATGGGAGAATTGAATAGGATGAGATTTCATTTAATAGAGATGAAGTGAAAAGTTCTACACTTAGGCTAAAAAAAGTTCACTTTATCTGTTGGAGTCACTTTATGCGATGAGGACCCATCATAAACAGCACATTTTATAGCTTTCAAATTTGCTAAGTCCTTTAAAAATATTATCTTATTTGTTCCTGTTATGACTCATGGTTGACAAAAAATTCTAAGTACCAAGGTTGGCTTCAGAGACTTTAGAGGCGTTATTCAGACAGAAGCATGAACAGAGGAAACTCCATGGTGTTAATGAAGCAAAACTTTTCAATGGCATGTATATATGGAAGATCAGCCCTACCTTGTAATTTGAAAATCTAGAGATTGCTGAGAATAGACCTTCTCTGAGTGAGACTGTTCACTCATCGCTCGTTTGATCTCAAAATTTGTTTCACTTCCAGATGCAGAACTCATTTACTCTTGTATATTTTGTCATATTCTAATTGGACAACTTCTCTGATTTCTGTTTGATATTTTGTTTAGATTAGTGGTTTTATTCACTATTTGCTTTTAGTCTTTTGTGTAACCAACATGTGGTGGAAAGGAGTCAAACTGAGGGATATCACCTTCAGTTACCCTCATGCTTTAGAAGCAATAAGCACAGAAACTTGTGTTGTGAAGCTGTCATCCTGTAGACTACAAATATTTGGAGGGGAGAGTCACCAGGGAATGACAAGGGGAGAAAGAGCAGTTTCCCCCAGAGACAGACCATTTTCAGAAGTGGCTAGAATGTCAAGTGAGTCCAAGGAAAGCATGAAGCCAGTTTCCCATGCATGTCTGTCATTCCAAATTTTTTTCTCCTCTACCTCCCTGTTGTCCTCTGCCTACATGTCTCTCTGAATAATCTGTCCAAAGTTTCTACAGCTAAATGAAGTAAGTCCCTTACACAAATAATCATGCAGTATTCATTCTACCAATCAGGAGTCACATACTCCTCCACATAAGCAGCATGCAGCACAAAACAGCACCTCCCTCACTTGTCTCTGTAATGAGAGTTAAAAATTGTCTCTGCCCATAGGGTTCAGGTGGAGCTATGAGGGACGCTCGGTTAGGTGAGGCTTGTTTGCTATAAAGACACAGCCTCTTGCTGATTGCTAATGAGACAGTAGATCTCTGACTCTGAAGGGAGTATATATATATATATATATATATATATATATATATATATATATATATATATATATATATATATATATATATATACACACACACATATATACACACATATACACATATATATGTATATATATACATGTATGTGTGTGTGTGTGTGTGTGTATATATATGTATATGCTCTGAGGTGAGGTTTAGCTTTAGAGTTTAGTTTTTGGAAGAAGGTTCTTGTGCCAGAAGAGACTCTGGGCCCTATGAAGAAGCTCTTCCTCCCTAACCCCTTACCCCAGCTTTAAAAACTCAGATGTTGGTGGCTCTTGCTCTGGTAATAATGTAAGTATTTCCTGTGGTCAGACAGTTCAAAGCCCTCTCTGTTGGTCCTGCTTGTACTTTCTCTGTTGGTATGTGCAATTAAAGTAAGATTGTTTATCCTTCTTAAAGTTGCTTTCCTTTCAGGAAAGCAGATGAAAGACATGTGCAGCAGGCCCTCCTGGGTGCCAGTGTGCTTGCTAATACATTCTCTTATACCCGTTGCAAACTTCCTCCACTGTAGTCAGAGCAGGGTTACAGTTCAGGAAGATATAAAAAATTGTGAGGAAATCCAATACAAGAAGTACTGAGGACAGAATTCTGAGCTTTTATTGTCTCTTAGAAATTAAGAAATTAAGGTGGGGGTCTCTTCTGGTTAAGAATCTACAATTAGATTTCAGAAAAGAAAAGCCTGAGAAAGGTCCTTGCCCAGACCTGCCTCAATCACAAGTGCCCCCTTGAATGAAACATCTCCATTTGAGGTCCTAAATGAGGAAGAGAAAGGTCTGATGTAATGAAGATGGAGGAGTGTTCAGTACAGCCTCTTAGTAGGATGAACATCATCAGCCTTTGTTAATAGCTGCATAATCGTGTGCCTATGTTCTTTTCTCTCGTCCAACTGCACTTATGCATGCCCCACTCTATCTTTCTTAGACTGTCCCCCAGACTGTATCCCTCAAAGTCATGGATCCCATCCAAAAAGCCTCTAACCCCACCGAGGAAGGGAAGAACAGAGTGCTTCTCTCTCAGTTACAATGAAGGGCTTCTGGATCCTGAGCTTCTAGGAGTGGGAGAGATTACAGACTGCAGAACAGTTTTGAGCAAGCTGTTTGGGGAATACCCTTCAGTTCTAGCCAGTGGGGAAAGGAGGTATGGGTAGCATCATCTGTCACCAACAGAGAGCCTGCAAGAGGTCTAGAGTGTAACAGAAGCATCAATGCATAAAGAAAGCATTTGAGGTAGTTGATTAAAAGAGAGACAGAGACATAGAAACAGAGAATGAAAAGGGTGGGCTGGGGAGAGCCTGCACCTACATACTTGGAAAGCAGAGAACTTGAGATCTGGGAAAGATATGGAGAAGTGGAGAATCAGCTGCTCCATGTGGGTGTGAAACTAGACTGGACTAGATAGAGAGAGAGAAGAGAAGAACTGGAGGAAAGATATTTGTATTTCTCTGGCCAGATGTTAGGTCAAGGTGTGACAATAACATGGGCTGTTCCTAGGTGGATGACTGGATGCCAGTGCTTGTGGCTGCCATGATGAGGAGTGTAAGAGCAATGAGTCCATGCTCAGGCCTGCCTGAGGGAGCTGGGCCCACAGCCTAGCTTTAACCCCAGCATCAGCAACCAAATCAGCATCCAATATATATCAGGTGATGGGCTTTAGTGACTCAGTGAGTCAGTGTTATTTATCTTTATGGTAACTAAGGATTGAAGGCAAAGATGAATGAATTCTTACTTGGCACTGGCTTTGAAGACAGAAAAAGAAGTTACATATATTCCCTTGTGTGAGTTAAATGTGCCTGATAAAGGCCTCTTGCTTTAAGTATGAGTGTCTATTCTGTCTCTTACATGGAGTGTTCATCTATAATATCGTCTTGGAGTCTGATAGTCCCAAAGCCTCACTCAGACCCATGGCAAAGGACCTAAATAGAATGATCAGGACATGTGTCAAGTCTTAAATTTTGAATGAAAGAACAAAGAAGAGTCATGCTGTCATGTCATACATCATGTCATGATGCCCTCAATTGCCTCTGAGGTAGTTAGTGGTTCTTAGTGTTGGTCCTTTGTAGAAGAAACTATCCAGCATCCAGGACAGAAGGGGAGGAGAAGGATGATATATACTTGTCTAGTAGGTATTTAGAGGACCCACCATTTACAGGACACACTCAAAGGAATTTCTTAGGTACCTTCTACCACCTAAATTAATTCATTTATTCAGGGCTATTTCAATCAAAATCAATCTACTAAAGGATTATTTTTAAAGATGGAAAAAATAATATTTTACCTAGAAAAACACATGTTCAAAAATTTCAAGAGAAACAATGAAAGCAAGCGGGACTAACAGTACCAGATCTTAAAGTATGCTGCAAAAGAGTAAAAATGAAAACCATTTGGTATTGAATGAGAAAATGGTGGGAATAGTCAATCATATTGAGTATGAAAGTCATAGGATGATAGAAGTTTATTCATTCAGTTCACAGAATCTAATTAACACAGCAGCTGCATGTTTGGTACATTTAAGAACCCCAAGCCCTGGGTAAGAACACAATCTTCATACAAAATTGTTGAGAAAACTGCAGTGCAATCTGGTCCAATTTAGGTTTAGGTCAACATCTTACACTGCATACCAGGGCAAACTCCAAATGAATATAGGACTTAGAAATGAAGTGTAACATCATAAACAGGAGGATCAAGGCAAAAAGTCAGATCTATGATTAGAACTAGAGTTCAAAAGAAATGCAAGAATTTTAGTATGAGATTAAAAATTTTTGTACAAATTAAACCAATGTACTGAAAACGATAAAGCAAACAATCATTGGGACATTATTTTCAGTCACTTTCACAAAGAATTCATTTCACACACACATATATAAACACACTAAGTAAATATATGTATATGTGTATGCATATTCATAAATATATACATATACATATATCATGTATACTCATATATTTATACATACATACACACATAAATATATATTTACAATGTAGATATACGCACATACACCCACACCCATATATACACACACACACAGAATATCACATCTATGGAATTGATTCAATTGCTAAGAATCATTCATTCCCTCCATAATAAGGAGTCAAAGTATATGAAGAGGAAGTTTTCAAAGGGAGAAATCAAGCTATCAATATTCATATTAAAAAGTTCCAAATCAGAAATAATTAGAGAAATGCACATTACAGCCACTTTTACATTTCACCTCACACTCATCTGGCTGACAAAGTTCACCTAAGAGAAAAATGTAAATTTTAAAGGGGCTGTGGGGGAAAAGGCAAACTAGTGCACTGCTATAGTAGGTAGAATTGGTTCTAGGGAGACTTAAGGTGCTGGGAGCACTTATTTTCTTTTGAGTCAAGTTTTTCATTGAAAGATTTGTTTCACTTATCTGTTGAGAAGATAGAAGCAGGGGTGCTGGAGGAAGCTTGAGGAGAAAAGAAACACTTTAGAACAACAGTGTTGGGGAGTGTGATAAAGAATCAATTAGAGATGAATGAAAGGTTTGCTTTGCTGCAGTGAGGGCTCAGTTGAAGTTATATAATACAAATGTATAGTGGACCTTGGTAAGCCGTTTGCATGACTTCCTCTAAACGCTGACATAGTGCATAAGTAGGAGAGTAAGATATAGAGGTGATCACCTGAGAGGGTCCTGAGGGACAGAGGGGCAGAAAAAATGGAGTAGACAGACTAAGTTTAGGGAGAATGAGAGGATGATCGAACTTATTTTCAGATATAGGAGTTAGAGAATGTGTGATCATGGAAGTGGAAGAAATGGAGATCATAGTGAGATGAGAAGTATGATCTTCCGTACATGTGGTTGGGGTGGATAAAGAATAGGTCATGGAAATTGAGGAGCTTAAGAAACTGGGATGCTAGGAGTGACTGAGGGAACATCAGTGTGTATGGAGAAGTAGCCAAATGTTTAGGATAGGAGGTTAGTGTTCAGAAGAGGACTATGAGCTAGAGGCTATGCTTTTTATGAAAAGAGGGAGATCATTTCATTGCTGAGAACAGCTAAGTCAATCACAGTTGATCATCATTGCAACATTGCTATTGCTGTGTGTAATGTTCTTCTTGTTCTGCTCACTTCACTTTGCATCAGAAAGTGTAAGCCTTTCCCAGTTTTTCTAAAATCTGCCTGGTCATCATTTCTTTTTTTTTGTTTGTTTTGTTTTGTTTTGTTTTGTTTTTGTTTTTGTTTTTTTATTTTTTTATTTTAATTTAGCATTTAACATTCATTTTCACAAAATTTTGGGTTACAAATTTTCTCCCCTTTTATCCCCTCCCCCCCCAAACACCAAGCATTCTAATTGCCCCTGTGTCCTATCTGCTCTCTCTT
>CM052671.1:197174979-197201766 GCA_028533205.1 Lagorchestes hirsutus
GACACAGGGGCAATTAGAATGCTTGGTGTTGGGGGGGGGAGGGGATAAAAAGGGGAGAAAATTTGTAACCCAAAATTTTGTGAAAATGAATGTTAAATGCTAAATTAAAATAAAAATTTAAAAAAAAAATCATTATATCATTTTGATTCCATAACGACAACCCATTATTACTTTTTCCTTTACAAATCAGGAAATGGGTCAAAAAGAGATAAAATCTTTTTTTTTTTTTTTTGCAATTGGAACAGAGAAGTGTGATGTTTACCAAGAGCAGAGAGGCTGGTGTCTCAATGGTAACAATTCTTGGGAGGCAGGGCTAAGGGAATGCTCACCACAGACCTGATCCATCCACCTATTTCTTCACCCACAGCTGCAGAATTTACTAAGCCTGGTGGTGTTTGCAGCTGTTGGGAAAGAGAGAGCAGAATGTACAGGACCTAAATGACATTTCCCAAGCTTTACCTAGAAGGGTGGGCTACAAGGTGCCCAAGGGCACAGGACTATTAGAATCACTGCCACTCTTCTAATTGTTGCCCCTACATTTCTCCTGCATTCTCTTTTCTATAGTTAGATCTGGGATGAGAGGGGTTAGGATGAACCCTTGTGGCAGTTAAAAATCCCCATTGTGAGATATTCTCTTAAATCTGGGAGAGAGTGAGGAATGTTACGTGATCAGGATTGGGAGGGCATGTTTTAGCAAGGTGAACTACTGGAGCTACTTACAGTCTTAGGAGTTTTTTTCCAGTAGTTTCAAATGATCAGTTTCCAAACTTTTTAAGGATTAATCTCACAATCTACAAAATCTGCTAAGATGTTTCTAGCTAACATGATCTACCTTTCCATTGTAATTCCACATTGGTCAGCCCAGAAAAAAAAGGAAAAGTCTCAAAGTTTTGCTTTCTTATTTTCTTAGCTGCAGCCCTTAGAAGTTTCTGAATTACTGCATTTTAAATCCTACAAGATAACGGACTTGTTCATACACATGTGATATGGGCATACACTGAGAGACAAATTGGTATTTTACTACAAGACAAATACAAGTAGAGCTCACAATTAACAACAAAGAGAAGGGGAATCAGAAGCTTGTTAGATATCCCCATCATGAATTGGCTATTATTATTCCAAGGAAAGGGGTTGCAAGGATTCAAGACCTGACAGAATACAGGTGGATTCTGCAAACCTTTGCTCGGAGCACCTCTAGGGTGGTTGGAGGTAGGGAGCCTTGGCGCCCCAAAATTTTTATCTTAGACTAATTATTTTGAGGGATAGGCCTCTTGGGATTTGTATGGCCTCTAGTCTGTAGGTGAATTATAACTATCCTCCTCAAGACCAGAGCTCTTAAAAGAAAGCTGGGAGGGGAAAGGAGGAGGAGGAAGCAAAGGAGGTTGAACAAAGTTGTCCTCCTCAGGGCTAGAGCAGGGAAGGGAAGGGAAGGAGATAATGACAAGGTACAGTCATCTTCCCAAAATCAAAGCCTTTAAGAGAAGGTAGAGGAAGGAAGGATGTGAGGAATAGGGCAGAGGGAGTGAAAGGGAAGGACAGGCTGTAGCCCTTGGGGTAAAGGGAGTTAGCCAGTAATCTGTCTGTTGCTGAAGCAGCTTTGAGAGCCTTCAGAAAAGAGACTCTTCCTTTTTGTTCTTCCTCAACCATACCAAGGAGCCAAAGATGAAAGCATTTCCCCTCCTAGCTAGATGTTTTGTTGGCCTTTAAACTGAATTTGTTTTTAAGATATAGTAATTTTGTCCTGCCCAAAAGGGACCTGTAGTGGGCCAACATAATTTAGGGCTATCTTTAGTTAATTGACACTAGTTCTAACAATACTTGTACTCATTTTCCTAAGATCAATTGTCAAAGGAGACCTAAATAATGCAAAGAGATTTAACAGGAATTGGTCCCCACCCCAAAACTAAGTTAAAGGGAATTTGGGGACTTCAGCCAAAATAGTGGGAGTCCTTTGGAAGAGGGGAATAGGAGGACTGACCTGATCCCTGCAAGGCTTAAGACTTCAGAAAAAATGAATCCTAAGGAGTTTAAGTCTTTTGGCATTTGCAAGGTGGGGAGTTGTTCTCTCCCACTCCATCCATTTGAATCGAAGTCAAAGTATTGTAACTATTGACCTGAAAGTTTGGTTTAAAAAGGCAAACAGGCTAAACGCATATTGTTTATTCCTTTAATGCTAGCTGTTACATGACAATGGAACTGAAAGGAAACCTCTGACTGAAAGTTACAAGAATGACCAGGCTTAAATTTGTTTTAGGACACTCCCAGAATTTTCTTAATTGAATAGAGTGAATTGAATAATACAATAAGATAAGAGAGTTCACAAAGTGTCAATTGAAATTACAACCCAAGACATTTGTGTTTTCCTTTTCTTAAAAAAATTTTTTATATTTATTTATTTCTAGTTTTCAACATTCATTTCCACAAAATTTTGAGTTCCAAATTTTCTCCACGTCTCTCCCCTCCCTCCACCCCCAAATACCATGCATTATGATTACCCTTTCTCCCAATCTGCCCTCCTTTCTGTCACACCCTTCCCTTCCCTTATTCCCATCTTCTCTCTTTCCTTGTAGGGCAAAATAGATTTTTAAACCCCATTACCTGTACTTCTTATTATACAGTTGCATGAAAAAACAATTCTCAACATTCCATGCTAAAACTTTGAGTTCCAACTTCTCTCCCTTCCTCCCTCCCCACCCATCCACATGGAGAAGGCAGGCAATTTAATATAGGCTATATAGGTGCTGTTTTGCAAAAGACTTCCATAATAGTCATGTTATATAAGACTAACTATATTTCCCTCCACCCTATCCTGCCCACCATTTATTCTATTCTCTCTTTTGACCTTGTTCTTCCTCAAAAGTGTTTACTTCTAATTTCCCCCTCTTTCCATTTGCCCTCTGTTCTATTATTCCCCCACCCAACTTATCCCCTTCTCCCCTACTTTCCTCTAGTGTAAGATAGATTTTCATACCAAATTGAGTAAACATGTTATTCCCTCCTTGAGTCAAATGTGATGAGAGTAAGCTTCACTTTTTCCCTCCCACCCCCACTCTTTTCACCTCCATTTAAAAAGCTTTTTCTTGCCCCTTTTATGAGAGATAATTTGTCCCTTTTCATTTCTCCCTTTCTCCTCCCAATATATTGCTCTCTCACCACTTAATTTTATTGTTTTAGTTATCATCCCTCCCTATTTAACTCACCCTGTGCCCTGTGTGTGTGAATGTGTATATAAACATATATATATATATGGAGATATATAGATATAGACATATAGATATATGTGTGTGTGTGTGTCTGTGTGTCTGTGTTTCTGTGTATGTCTGTGTGTATCTAAGCCCTCCAAATCTCCAAATACTGAGAAAAGTTTCAAGAGTTATTGAGATTATCTTTCCATGTAGGAATGTAAGCAGTTCAACTTTAGTAAGCCTCTTATGATTTCTCCTTCCTATTTACCTTTTCATGCTTTTCTTGATTCTTGTGTTTGAAAGTCAAATTTTCTATTCAGCTGTGGTCTTTTCATCAAGAACGTTTGAAAGTCCTCTATTTCACTGAATAACCATTTTTTTCCCTCAAGTATTATACTCAGTTTCCCTGGGTAGGTGATTCTTGGTTTCAATCCTAGTTCCTTTGACTTCTGGAATATCATATTCCAAGTCCTTCAGTCTCTTAATGTAGAAGCTGCTAGATCTTGTGTTTTCCTGATTATATTTCCACAGTATTCAAATTGTTTCTTTCTAGTTGCTTGAAATATTTTCTCCTTGACCTGAGAACTCTGGAATTTGGTTACAATGTTCATAGGAGTTATTCCTTTTGGATCTCTTTCAGGAGATGATGGGTGGATTCTTTCAATATTGATTTTACCCTCTGATTCTAGAATATTAGGACAGTTTTCCTTGATAATTTCATGAAAAAAGATGTCTAGGCTCTTTTTTTGAAAATGACTTTCAGGTAGTCCTATAATTTTTCAATTGTCTCTCCTGGATCTATTTTCCAGGTCCGTTGTTTTTCCAGTGAGATATTTCACATTGTCTTCTATTTTTTCATTCTTTTAGTTTTGTTGTATAATTTCTTGGTTTCTAATAAAGTCATTAGCTTCCATCTGCTTCATTCTAATTTTTAAAGAATTATTTTCTTCAGGGAGATTTTGACCTCCTTTTCCATGTGGCTAATTCTGCTTTTAAAGCATTCTTCTCCTCATTGGCTTTTTGGACCTCTTTTGCCATTTCAGTTAGTCTATTTTTAAAGGTTTTATTTTCTTCAGCATTTTTGGGTCTCCTTTAGCAAGCTGTTGACTTGCTTTTCATGATTTTCTTGCTTGTCACTCATTTCTCTTCCCAATTTTTCCTCCATCTCTCTTACTTGATTTTCAAAATCCTTTTTGAGCTCTTCCATGGCTGAAACCATTGCATATTTTTTGGAGGTTTTTGGATACAGTACTTTTAGTACTTCCTCTTGTGCTATGCAATGTTCATCCTCATCTGAAAGGATGGAAGAAAATACCTGTTCACTAAGACAGTAACCTTCTATAGTCTTATTTTTTTTTCCTTTTTTGGTCATTTTCCCAGCCAGTTACTTGACTTTTCAGTCCTTTGTCAAGAGGAGGGTATACTCTGGGGACCTGTAAGTTCTCACTTCCTCCAAGGGGCCACAATCAAGGTTAGAGAAATTTACTCCTCTCCTGGCTGGTGCTCTTGTCTGTGAGCAACCACAAGCACTCTGTTCTGCCCAGGACCTGCCAGTAGGTTTCCCTTTCTAGAGCCTCCACCAGCTCCCTGGTCAGGTCTCCTCCTTCACCCATGGCTACCACTCTGGGCTGACATCCAGATCAGCTGCTCGATTCCACCAGGGTTTTTAGGCTGAAGGTTCCAAAAATGGAAGCTCCCACTGCAGTTGCTGCTCCCAGTGAGGCCAGACTATGTTCCCTTCTCACTCAAGTGAGAGAGCTTTCTCACTGACCTTTGAAACTTTCTTTGGCATTTATGGGTTGAGAAATCTGGGAACCACAGCTGTTGCCAGGGATTCCACCACCTGAGGCCTGCTCCAATCCTGTCCATACCAGTGGACTGTGCTCCACTCCAACCTAGGTGTGATAGACCTTTTCTGTCAGTCCTCCAGGCTATCTTAGGCTGGAAATCTCTTTCACTCTGTTGTTTTGTGGCTTTTGCTATTCTAGAATTTGTATAGAGTCATTTTTTTATAGGTATTTTATGGGCTATTGGAGAGAGTTTCTACAGGACTGTCCTTCTACTCTGCCATCTTGGCTCTGCCCCAAAGGAAAACAGATATCTGTGTTTTCTTTACCATAAACAAGCCCTAACGTAGTATATGTCCATAAAATATTAACATGTGGAAAAAATTCTGTTATGCCAGGTAAGTGTCTCCATTTAAGGGTCTCATAAATTATGCTAAGTCAGCCCCATGTGGCCTTGTTGACATAGGAAGAGGTATTCTCTGAGTTTGCTTCAGAGAACAAAAAGACTGTTAGGTTCAGACTCTTCTTCTGATTGATTCATTCAAACACTGGCCCTTATTAAAGTTCAAACATGATATTAAATGTTATCATTGTCTTAGGATGGGAGGAAGGTAATGAGGCAGGGCTGTGAAGCTCATTCCCTTTTAGCTGACAAATGTATTTCAACTCCATCCACTGGTTTGAATAAATGAATCAGTTTGGAGATTCCTGAGAGCAGTGGGAAGGGCTGATATTTTGGAACACCAGGGACAATGACAGGTGAGCTTTAATGATCATCTCTCTCAACTCCAATTCAACAGATTACTATCCTGAGAGAATTATACGATCCTTTAATCTGGGAGAAAGAGCTGACCAGTCTGAACTGGACCTTAGAGCTTCCTTTTTCCTGCTAAAGTTGACCGAGTACAGCTTCTGGGAACACCCCTGAACTCTCTTGAATCTCTCCACTTGATCTAGCTTTCACCTGAGGCTATAAGCCTTTCATCGTGGCTATGCCCAAATCTCGGTTCAACTACTTCCCACCTTTAATCCCAGTCTCCAGGCTACTGGCCACTCCCATCAAATTCCTCCCTAGAACCCCTCCCTCCTCCAGACACTCCAGACTACTTGGCCACCCCTGGATTCTTCCCTCAGTCTTTCTGTATATAAGATCCCTCTTTCTTCCATGAAAGTGCTCAGATTCAATCTGGTATACTGGCATTATTGATATAAATGCTTAGGTTTCTTAGGAGTCTGCCCAAAATAAAGAATTTTTAATAAGCTGCATTTTTCTTTGGCTGAAAGAAGACTTGGGTCTAATTCATTCAGGATCCATGTGTCACTATTTTGGGTTCCTGGCACCTCTAAAACTTAACATGTTTTTTTTCCCTCACACTGGTAAACAGCTATCCTCAATCTTCTCCAGCCAAGACTGGAAAGTTTGTAAGGCTCCCACTGTCCCTATCTCCTTCTCACCCTCCAAGCACTTTGGAGGTGTTTCTTGGGCCTGACCTCTCAGGTTCCATTGTTGAGGTCAAGGAAACATATGCAGAGGTTTGGTGTGCTTTGGACCCCAAAGTACCAATACACGGGATACTGCTGAATGAATTCAACTCAAAACTTCTTTCAGCCAAAGTATAACAAAGTTTATTAAAGATTCAACATGTTGGGTTGACTCTTAAGAAGCCTAACCTTTTGTGACACTTGCATCGACAAGCAGGCCAGAGAGAATCTCACCTAGACAGAATCAAAGCTGGATTGAATCTGAGCATCTTCATGGAGGTGAGATGGAGCTTATATGCAGAAAAAATGTGGGAGGGATTTGGCGGTTGTCTAATAGTCTGGGAGGAGGAATCTAAGGAAGATCTTGTTGGTACTGAAATAACTAGTGATACAACCAAGGGTGGGAAACAGCTAAGGGCAATTGGGAGGTATCAGGCAATTGAGAGCTTGGGTGGGAAGTAATCAAGGATGGAAATCAGCCAGAGGCCATGGAAAATGTAGGGTCAGGCTAGATTGAGGGTAACAGATTTGGGTATGAAAAGCCAGATAAGTGGGAAGACTCAAGGAGACTCCCAGAGTCTGTACTCCATCACGATTAGGTCAGAGAGTTAGGAGACTGTCTCATACTCAGCCTGATGCTCTCAGATTCTTGGTCCATTGGTTATGTGCCCATTGACCTGGGCACACCTTTTAAAACCCAATTGGGAAGTGAATGCCTAATTCTCTCAATTCTCTTCACAGTAGGGAATGGGGAAAACTTCAGGTGCTTTTTTGTTCTTTTTTTCTTTTAGGGAAACAAAAGAAGGAATTCTGTTTCCACAGGGTTAAAACTCCTCTTAACTTTGAGTGATGGAAGTTCATCAGAGGAAGCAAGATCAGGTAAAAGGTCAGAAAACTGACAAGCTATTTGAGGGGAAGCCTATCAGAAACAAGAACAGGAAGTGAGGTGTTCAGGGGGCTTCATTTGTCCAATAAATGCCAAGGTAGTAGATTCCAGTTTGAACAATATAAAGGGACTTGTATTGTTCTGAATAATTGTAGCACTGCCATAGGAGTTACCTGTTCATTCAAGGGGAATGAATGTAAAAATTAATATAAGGCTTTCCTGATTTCACTACAAGTATTGTTCTTTGTTTAAGGTGAGCATGTTTCTCACAGTTGGGACTTCTTTTCTCACATGTGTGTTTCTTGAGGATTATTCTGAGATCCTCCTTTACAAAGGGAGGAACTTTCAGCCCCCACCCAATAGAAACCTTTACAATTCCCAAAAAAATTGCCTTTGACTTGTCTTTTACAAAATTGGGGGGAAAATAGTTTCTCTAAGAATTTTTTTTTAAAAAAAAGAATGGTGTTCCTTTGAACTTCCATCCAGAGACCACATAGTAGAAACCAAGCAGGACTCTGCTGCTCAGGTCGTCCTTCTTCCCCTTCTGACCTCATCAAGGAGCATGGAATGGGCATTGGCCTTGTCATCTCAAGGAGGGGAATTTAAGAGGAACTGAAATTTCTTAGAGGATGGTAAAAGAACAAGGAAATTGCAGGGGGAGGGGAGTGGAGAGAAGGTTGTGGTTTTGGGGAAAGGCTAGAAAGAGCTCTCAGGGTAGAACACTATTCAGCCAAACCAGAAGATCTGTTT
Source organism: Lagorchestes hirsutus (assembly GCA_028533205.1). NCBI lineage: Eukaryota > Metazoa > Chordata > Mammalia > Diprotodontia > Macropodidae > Lagorchestes > Lagorchestes hirsutus. Next base: position 197,183,070 of record CM052671.1, read on the forward strand.
GGTGAGTTGAATATGGTTCAGGCTACATCTCCTTTCAATCCCCTTTCCCCAAGGTTCAGCATTGGGGAAATGTTTGCCTAGGATTTAAATCTCAGTTTCTTTCTTCACTCTTCAGACTGTCTGTGAGGGTGGCAAGAAGAAACGACAAAAATTCAACCTGGACTGACAGTCATATTACAATGTGGTATACCTTGTTTCAATATCTATCTGGTCTTTCCCATGTTCTTTGATAATGTTAAACTATCAAATGTATTTGATTTAGTCTGACTTCCTTAATCTTATAAGTCTGACTGTGATAGATTGAGAAAGAAAGCCAGAGCAAGGGAGAAAGACAGAGGTTCAAAGTCAATGAAAGAAGGGGGAGAGACAGAGACAGACATCCAGAGAGACAGAGAAGGACAGAGAAAGTGAGACAGAGAGAGATGGGATAGATATGGATAGACAGAGATATGTGAGTAGACAATATGGATAGATATGGATAATAGAGAGCCATGAATAGATAAAAAGAAAAATAAAATTGACATGTCAGTGTATTTAGGACTATAAATATCCTTCAACATTTATAGCCTGATATATTTTTGGTAATAAAAAATGAATTTCCATATTTCAGCTACAGCAATTATAAGATTTTCCTAAAATATTCCATTTCCTATTTATGCGAGTGAGCATTTTGTCTTTTTTGTACTTTTAAATCAAAATGCAGAACCAAATTTAAGACTGTGTTTATTCCGTGTTGGGCCAGATATTGCACTTTTTCCAAATAAAATGTTTAATATTGAAATTTTATATATATACATATATATGTGTGTATATATATACACACATATATATGTATATATATACATATATGCATAGACACACACACATGTGTGGATATGTATGTGTGATTATAAGGTTGTGAAAAAACATCTTACATCTTATAACCTATTTAATTAAATAATATTTATATTCAATAACATTTGAAAAATAAAGAAATTAAAATGAAGTCATGTAGATAACAGAAAGCATGTGAGGTATTATTGAATTATTCTTCTAATTTTACAGAATGTTCCAGATAATATATGCAAAATTAGTTTATACTTAGAGTTTTATATTTTTATATGTAGTGTTTTCACATCACAAGTATAACAGAATTTTGTATTAATTATAATATAATGTAATTCTCAATTTGGAGCTTTGGGAGCAAAAGTCGTCATGGTAGTTATTGTAAGCACTTATTAAATTTGAGAGCATTTTATGGTTTTTATGTAAAATAACCCCAGGCATTCTCAACACATTTTTCTATTGAATGCAATTTGTGGAGCAAAAAAAATAATGAAAATCACTGATATGGACTAAAACCAATAAACCACCCTATAGATGAAAGAATATGTCTTTGGAGACAATGAGAAATGGTATAAAAGGGTAGAAGGAAGGTAGAGTTTAAAGGGGGATATTTGATGTACTCTCATCAAATCAATGATAAACAAAAAAGTCAAAATCAATATTCCCATCTCTCATGAGGAAGGAAAGTACAGGAGATGCTAGGAGGCAAAGAGAGGGATTGAAAGAGGAGGAAGAGGAGGAGGAGAGGGGGGGGGAGAGAGAGAGAGAGAGAGAGAGAGAGAGAGAGAGAGAGAGAGAGAGTGAGAGAGAGAGAGAAAGAGAAAGAATCATAATGCCTCCAACGGAAAAGAGAAATAGAAATTCCAGTAAAGAGCACTGGGGGGAGATACATTCCATAACATGTGATGTGTCCAGTCAACAACGATTTGGTTCTTGGGGATAAGATGATCCATAGGGAAACAATGATCCATGGGATAACTTTCCTCTGAGAGGGTAGTCCACAACCTTGCACAGGAAAGTGGACATCAGAGTTATTGGGGGCTCCTGGAATCCAGAAGAGTGAGAAGGACTCAAAGAGAACATTGCATGGCAAATGAAAAAGAAAATGATCTCAAGACAGATGAGGAGCAGAATTGGACTGAGTGATTTTGGACATGGCCAAATTTCTACTTTGGGATGAGGCGTTTGTCCTCATCAACTTCCCTATGAATTGATGCTTTAAGACCAAAGTACAATAGAAAAGAAGGATGAGGAAACAAGACATACATTGAAAATAAGATAAAAACTGGTTTAAAGAAGAAACTAAAAGTTCATTTTTTGAAGCTTTAATTTCATGAGGAACACAAGGACATTAATGAAGAAATAAATGCATATACAGACCAAGAATCCAACAATAAAAGTTAAAAATACACATTAAGGAAAGGCAAATAAAGTATAGAAAAATTTAAAAAATGTTTTTCACAGAGGGGAATATAATTTTTAGAGGAATTTAGAGAGTTAGAGAGGAAGGATTTTGAATTAAATAATTAAATGAGTGGAGGAAAAGGTAAAAATAGGTAACTAAACATAAGGGAGAAAGAAAATAAAATTAAAGTAAAGTAAAACTTTAAAACTTGGTAAAGGATTGATAGACAGGAAGAGGTTGTTATTAACAACAGGAAAGTTGTTTCTCAAGTCTGAGAAAAGGTTATTTTAAAGTACTTTAAGCAAAAGTAACTGTACAAAGTACTAATTTAGAAGAAGAATAAAATCCTAACTTAGAAATAAAAATGCTGAAGACAAAACCATAAAGAGCTATTGATGGAGGTATTAGGGAGAGATGGCAATGAATTTTAGGGAAATGAGTCAGAGGAAGGAGAGCAAACAGGAAGAGGATTTAGGGACCCTGAATACCAACTTTACCTACTTTACAATTTGACTGAAAGTCAACACTACTCCCAATGAATCTCTCAGTCTGTCAGTCAAAACTCATTCATTAAGTAATCATAATGTGCTAGAGATTGTGATAAATGCTGCAGACATAAAGAAAAAACAAAAACAATTCCAATTCTTTAGCCCAAGCTAAGGGCTCTCTGAGGAGTTGATGCTTAGTATTTACCCAGAGAGTCCTCAGCAGATAATGACATATTCAGTACTAGCAGTTGCACAATCAGAAAATATAAACCTAACTTTCATAATAAAACATGAACATATTGAGCAATCCGGGAAAAGTAGAGTGAGTGAAAGATAGGATTAGAAAACAAAACCTCTCAAACTGTTGTTTACAAGAAACTCACTAAAAAGGAAAAATTACATTAAAAAGATTAAAAAAGATAACATTTCTATAACAATGCCAAATAATCATGATAAATATGTAAATCCTTGCTTTATCACTGACATAAATGAAATGTCCCTCAATGCTGCTGCTCTATTACAGATAATGCTAACTCTTTGGTTTTAGATAGATATTATTTGCCACACTAAAGAAAGATCCATTAATATCCATGCTTTTCAACATTAAAAACATGAACGAATAAATCTAAGTTGGTGTTTTCACAAAAGTCTTTTTCTTCACTTCTCCAAAGAAGGTGCAGAGGGCCTAAATGTTTCAACCTTCCCCACCAAACCTCAGTCTAAGTCTTTCTATCCTATCATTTCCACTGCCTTGCTTAAACGGCTAAGTTCATTTCAACTTTGGTGTTACTAGGGGATAAGCTTTGCTTGCTTTCCCCTTGCATGTGAGATTGGAAGGATTTTAATGAAGCTGAGATAACTGGTATCCAACCTTAGATATTATAGAAATCATTATGGAATAAGAAAAATGTGGAGGAAGTTTTCCTCATTGTCACAATGGACACAGCTCAGAAGTTGATGCAGTACTGGAGAAACCAAGAGGATTGATCCAGGATGCAGTTTCTTTTGTCTTCATGATTGCATGTTAATGAACTGAAAAAAACCTGCCCTACCCAACCGTCAGCAAGCCCTCTCTCACTTCCCCATCTCTGACCCATGCAGGGCTTATTTCCTGTTGCTGCTGACAAACACATTCCCTGACCCCAAATCCTCTAGTACTACTTCTTTTTCAAGGTGGTTGTTCTGGAATCTATAGCCAGGAGCTCTTTGATGACACAACAGGAGGCTAGGGAATCCCATTCCTGAAGAGGGAGTCTTCTGGACTATAACAGAATTATCTTCCAGTCAAGATGATCTTGTAGGTAGAAGGTATCAGATGAAGAATCTTCTAACACTATCCAGCAATCTGCCCTACAGTATGGCCTGGCCTGGCAGCTAGAGTTCCCAATAACTCCATCTTTGGGGTCAAATGTGTGATTGATATCTGTCATTACCTTGAATTTCTTCATGATTTCATCCTGCACAGCCTCTGCAGGTGAGTATTTCACCAGTGTCAACCATTTCTAGTAACTGAGCCTGAGAAAAGGGCCTCCCAGGATTATCTGTCAAGACTAGAGCAGTGACAATGGGAAGACAGCTGACCTCTGAATTCCAGGAGGGTGGGAGGATTTTTTAATAGAACCCACAATTCTAGTCAGGCCTTGTATTAACTGTGGATATACTGAACAGGAATTGCCCCCAAGTAGCTAATCATCCAAATGACAAATATTTATTAAATAATTACTCCCTGCTCAGCACCATGATTGCGGTTGTAAGACATAAAAGAATAATACTGTGCATAAGTCCTATCCTTATGAAAATACAACTAATAATTTAATTTAATACACTTGTATGTTACATACAAGAAATTGACACAGGAGTCAAAAGAAAGTTCAAAGAAATGATATTCCCATGACTTGGGGAGGTTTTTTTAGACTTGAACTGAGTTGTAAAGGAATGATTTTCTTTTTTTTTTCTTTTTTTTCTTTTTTTTTCTTTCTAAGTTCTACAATCACTACCATAAAACTTAGATTTTTCCCCTCTACCTACCCCCCATAACCCTTCTCCCTCCCCAAGATGGCATATAATTCTATATAGATTCTACACATACTTTCCTTTCGAACATGTTTTCACTGTAATCATGCTGTGCAGACAAACTAAAATAAATGGAAGAAATCATATAACAAATCAAAACATAATACACACACACACAAATGATCTGCTACATTCTGTGAATGAATTCCATAGTTCTTTCTCTGAGTGTGGAAGGCATTTTGCCTTAGAAAACCATTGGGAATTTTTTTTTTTTAAGTTCTTGCATTGTTACAAAGTTCCAAGTCTACCAGAAAAAACTCTTGCATACTATGGTCGTTGCTCTGCACAAAGTTCTCCTGGTTCCACTCCTTTCGCTCAGCATCAGATCATATAAGTCCTTCCAGGTCTCTCTGAAGTCTTCTTGTTCATCATTTCTTATGGCACAATAGCACTCCATTACATTCATATACCATAATTTATTCAGCCATTCCCCAATTGATGGGCATCTCCTTAATTTCCAGTTTTCAGCAACTGCAAACAATGCTGCTATAAAAAATTTTTGTACATGTGGGTCCCTCTCCCATTTTTATGATCTCTTGGGGATACAGTCCTAGAAGCGGTATTTCTGGGAAAGGGTATGCACATTTTTGTAGCCCTTTGGGCATAGTTCCAAACCACTCCCCCAAATGGTTGTATGAGGTCACAGCTCCACCAACAATGAGTGTTCCAACTCTCCCACATCCTCTCCAACATTTATCATTTTCCTGTTCTGTCATGTTTGCCAATCAAATAGGTGTGATGTGGTACCTCAGAGTTATTTTGATTTGCATCTCTCTAATCATAAGTGATTTAAAACATTTTTTCATATGATTATAGATATCTTTAATTTCTTCCTCTGAAAATTGCCTGTTCAGATCCTTTGACCATTTATCAATTGGGGAATGATAAAGGAATGATTTTCTCCAAATGGCTTGCTATATTTGCTTGTATAATCTTGGTCTAGGGCCTCAAATTCTGTGGGCTTCAGTTTCCTAAACTGTAAAAGAGTGCTTGGGGAAAAGACAGACCAAATGACTGCTGGGGTCCTTTTTGGCCTTCAAGTGCATTTGAATTGTCAAGACCTAACCAAATGTTTAGAACCTGGAAAGTCCAGGAGGGACATAATCAGACTGTGCCCTAAATCAGAGTGTTTGAGCCCATTGCCTATTTGAAGTTCCCTGGTATGAGCTGCCCCTATGATTCTTGAAGAAGGCAATTCCCAGAGAAAGCAGTAGCAGGACTCCAGACTAGGAGCATTAACCGCCTAATAAGTAAAGCTGTAAGAATGAGTAGCTAAAGTAAGAACTCAATATAAAGAACCTCAGTATAAAGAACTACTAGGTACTAAGAATCCAACTCAGAAGAGAAATCTGAAACAGATAGAAGAAGAACGATGCTTGGTGTTTTGGTCACAGGTCACTTGTACTACCTAGAAGAAATGATGCAGTAAGTTTTTAAAATATCTTTTAAAAGATCTTAAGGTAATATGACAAATGGAAGATTAGTGTTAAAATAATTAGGAAGAGAAATTAGGAGGAAAACTTGGAGAATTAACTGCTTAGCATAAGAAGTACAAGCACTTACCCAAATAACTTCTTTAGGAAATTGGCAATATCTCTTGATGTTTGATGTGAAAAACTCTTCAAGCAGTCAAGGATCTAACAAAATGACCTAGGTACCCAGTTGTAAAGTTGAAAAATGTGTAATCAGAAAACTCATCTGCTAATATCACTATAACCCAGAATGCTGATGTGTCTGAACTGCAATAATTCAGCATGAGGGACTGATGATCTGTGGCTGCTTCCTGCTAGCCATGGTGGATGCTTACTGGGAATCTTTTGTGTATCCTATGTGGGGAAAAATTAGGGTGCACTGGAACCTTTCCATGCATTAGTGACTGAGGTAGGATTCTGATAAGAAAAATTGCATGGACTTTCTCATGCAGGATTGTATACTTTTTTTCCAGTGCAACGTGGAGTGACTGACCATCCAGCAAAGATAATTCTCCTGATAATACCACAACCTGATTCTCTATTCTGTCATTGGTTTCCTTTCTGGTACCATTAAGAGCAAATGGCTCTTGATTGGGCAGGAAGAAGCAGCTAGGGTTATAGATATATGCTTAATGGAGTTTCAACTTTCCAGGTTCTTAGTGATATTGAAAATGACCACCCCCTCTGCAGTGTGGAGATGTCTTCACCTGCCAAATGGAGCATGTTAGTGCTCTCTCTCTCTCTCTCTCTCTCTCTCTCTCTCTCTCTCTCTCTCTCTCTCTCTCCTCTGTCTCTCACTTCTCCCTTCATACATATATACATGTATTTGTGTATACATGTATATACCTATATGTCTGTCTATAAGTGCATTTATGCATACATATGCATCATGCATGCATACACATATACCTACCTATATATGTATGTGTATATGCATGCATGTGTGTTTATATTGTCAACCTGCAGAGCTTGGTCAAAGAAAAACAAACATGATTAGGTTGTATCCATTGTTTATTTCTCTCCAAGCAGATGGGATGCATGTGTGGGAACTGAAGAGTTGGAACTCAGCTCATTTTGGGGTTCTGGGTCACAGTTTATACAGGGTGCACAGAAGTAATTTCATCCCATCACCATTATGCCTCCAGATAGAGAAAATTCCTCTTTTATCAGACCACTCCCAGGATTTGGGCTCTCTAGAAATAAAGAATCTATCTCCATCCAATACTAAACAGAACACAATGGGTTCCCCTTAGATCAAATTACTTGAGAGCTTGGGTGGGGTTTCACCAGGATAAGGAGAGAGAACGCGGTCTCATTATCACCAATGTTCTTCTGTAGAAAAACTGAACTTAAAGTCAGAACTTTGGGAGAAGGAGGCTTGAGAATGCTCTAAATCTCCAAGATAATGATTATTCAAAGTCATTTGTCATATTCTCCCATTTGATTCTAATGAGAGGGGTAGCCTCCTCACTGAATCAATAACTGATATGGGTAACATTTCATTAAGAGTTTTGGGACTTACGATTTGTGAGTGAAATAAGGATATTGTTGAAGACTTTTTCATAATAAAAATATAGGGAACAGTGAATATTCTAGATAAAATGTCTTTTCTATAAGGCCTCTCTTTCCTACCTGAGTTTCAGGTGTCCAGGATCTGTGAGTCTCTCTGCCTCTTCTTTCTTTGTGATAGTAGCTGAAACTTGGAAGTTCCCTTTCGTTTGTTGTACTGTTGCCATATTAACAGTATCCGCTCCCGCTTCTCCCCCTCCCCTCTTTTCTTTAGCCACATCAGCAGTTAAGTTAGATATTAGATGAGGTAATTGTGTTGGAATAGGTGAAAATTTCCCAGGGTTTGTCTAGTTTTTCATGCTTAGATTGTAAGCCTGCCTCCCAGCCAATGGAGAAGTGGGATAGTGGGGAGGTGAGATTCTCTGAGGTAGGGTATAAAAATTGTGCTTCAATTTCTGTAAGTTGCCTCCTTCCATCAGATTCCTTGATCTTGTGGAGGGACATCCCTTTCTCAAGAATTGTAATAAATCTTTTCTTTTTTTTCTGTTCTTTTTGAGAAGCTTCTTCATTTATTTAAAATTTTGAATTAGGGTCTTTTTATCCCATAAATTTGTAACAATAGGGGAGAGAATTTGATTAATGCATTGAGAAAACCAAAGGAGGCAGTCCTGTTTACTAAGCAGACTGCACAGATAAAAGATGCAAAGGAGAAAAGTAAACAATCAATAAAATTGTTCATTTAAGGCTCAGAAGTCTCATCTCATACAGCTGCCTGGGGACACCATCTGATAAAGTACTCTGGTCTGGGTGTGCTCTAAGCAGTTTCCAGCCAAATGTCTTCTTCTTGCTATTTTTATTAGTTTATTTATTTTTAATTTTCAACATTCACTTCCATAAATTTTCAATTTTCTCCCCCTCCTTCCCCAAGCTGGCATGCAATCTGAAAGAGACCCTGAACATACATTCCTATAAAACACATTTTCACACTAGTCATGTCTCATAGAAGAATTTCAATGAATGGGAGAAACCATGAGGAAGAGAAAAGAACAAAACAAAATGAAAAGGAAAACATTCAGCTTCACTCTGCATTCAGATTCCATAGTTCTTTCTCTGGATGTGGGTAGCATTTTCCATCATGAGTCTTTTGGAATTATTTTAGGTCCTTATATTGCTTAGAGAAGTTAAATCTATCAAAATCAGTCATCACACACTGTGGCTGTTGCTGTTTACAATGTTCTCACGGTTCTCCTCACTTCACTCAGCTCATATGAGTCTTTCCAAGCTTTTCTGAAGCCCACCTTTCTTATAGTACAATAGTATTCCATTGCATTCATATACCACAACTTGTTCAGCCATTCTGAATTGATGGGCATTCCCTCAATTTCCAGTTCTTGGCCACCACAAAAAGAGCTGCTATAAATATTTTTGTATGAGTGGGTCCTTTTCCCATGTGTAGGATCTCTTTGGGATACAACCCTAGAAGTAGTATTGCTGGGTCAAAGGGTATGCACATTTTTTATAGCACTTTGGACATAGCTCCAAATTGTTCTCCAGATTGGTTGGATCAGCTCACAGCTCCACCAACAAAAAATTATTGTCCCAACTTTCCACATCTTTTCCCACATTCATCATTTACCTGTTTTGTCATATCAGCTAATCCGATAGGTGTGATGTGGTACCAGAGAGTTGTTTTGATTTGCATCTCTTTAATCAATAGTGATTTAGAGCATTTTTTCATGTGACTATTGATAGCTTTAATTTCTTCCTCTGAAAACTGCCTGTTCATATCATTTGACCATTTATCCGTTGGAGAATGACTTGTATTCTTGCAAATTTTATTCAGTTCTTTCTATGTTTTAGAAATGAGACTTTTATCAGACACAAGTTGTGAGAACTCTTTCCCAGTTTTCTGCTTCCCTTCTAATCTTGGTTGCATTGACTTTGTTTGTGCAAAACCTTTTCAATTTTATGCAATTGCAGTAATTCATTTTGCATTTCATAATGTTCTCTATCTCTTGTTTGGTCATAAATTCTTCCATGCCCCATAAATCTGACAGATAAACTATTCCTTGATCCCCTAATTTGTTTATAGTACCACTCTTTATATCTAAATCATGTAACCATTTGGACTATATTTTGGTATACAGTGGCAGACATTGGTCTATCCCAGTTTCTGCAATACTGTTTCCCAATTTTCCCATTAGTTTTTGTCAAATGGTGAGTTCTTATCCCAGAAGCTGGGGTTTTGGGGTTTATCAAATAGTAGACTGCCATAATCATTGACTACCATGTCTTGTGTACCTATTACACTGATCTACTCTTCTATTTCTTAGCCAGTACTAAATATTTTTTAATTTATTAATTTTCAGTTTTCATTATTCATTTCCACAAGATTTTGAGTTCCAAATTTTCTCCTGATCTCTCCCCTCCACACACCCAAAGACAGAGTGCATTCTGACTACACCTTCCCCCAATATGCCCTCCATTTTATCCTTCTATCATACCCCTCACTTCTCTTATTGTCATTCCCTCTATTTTCTTGTAGGACAAGAGAGATTTCTATACCCCATTATCTGTGTATCTATTTACCAGTTTCACATAAAAACAAATTTTAACATTCATTTTTAAAACTCTGAGTTCCAAATTCTCTCCCTTCCTTCCTTCCCACTCATCCCCACTGAGAAAGCAAGCAGTTCTACATGTGTTATATATGTGAAGTTATGCAAAAGGCTTCCATAAAAGTCCTGTTGTGAAAGACTAACTGTATTTCCCTCCATCCTATCCTCCCCCCCATTTATTCTATTCTTTCTTTCGACCCTGTCACTCCTCCAAGTGTTGACTTCTAATTACTCCCTCCCCCTATTTGCCCTCCTTACTATCATCCCCCACCTCCCACTTATCTCCTTCTCTCCTACTTTCCTATACAGTGAGATAGATTTTTGTAGCAAATTGAGTGTGCATGTTACTCCCTCCTTAAGCCAGATGTGATGAGAGTAAGATTCACTTTTTCACTCTCATTTCCCTGTTCTTCCCCAACATTGAAAAAGCTTCTTCTTGCCTCTTTATGTGAGAGAGAATTTGCCCCATTACATTTCTCCCTTTCTCTCCCAATATATTCCTCTCTTACCCCTTAATTTTATTTTTTTAGGTATCATCCCTTCCAATTCAATCTACCCTGTGCTCTCTGTCTATATGGATATAATCCTGCCAATTACACAAATACTGAGAAAAGACTCAAGAGTTACAAATATTGTCTTTCCACTTAGAAATGTAAGCAGTTCAACTTTCATAAGTCCGTTATAATTTCTCTTTCCTGTTCACGCTTCTCTAGATTCTTGTGTTTGAAAGTCAAATTTTCTATTCAACTCTGGTCTTTTCATTAAGAATGCTTGAGAGTCCTCTACCTCATTGAATAATCACTTTTCCCCAGAAGTATTATACTCAGTTTTTCTGGGTAAGTGATTTTGTAATTTTAATCCTAGTTCCTTAGACTTCTGGAATATCATATTCAAGTCCTGAGATCCCTTAATGTAGAAGCTGCTACATCTTGTGTTATCCCGATTGCTTTTCCACAATACTTGAATTGTTTCTTTATGGATGTTTGCAATATTTTCTCCTTGATCTGGGAACTCTGGAATTTGGCTACAATATTTCTAGGAATCTTCCTTTTGGGATCACTTTCAGGAGTCATTTGGTGGATTTATTCAATATTTATTTTACACTCTAATCCTAGAATATGAGACCAATTTTCCTTGATAATTCCTTGAAAGAAGATGTCTAGGCTCCTTTTTCAATCATGGCTTTCAGGTAGTTAAATAATTTTTAAATTGTTTCTCCTGGATCTCTTTTCCAGGTCAGTTGTTTAACCAATGAAAGATTTCACATTGGCTGTTATTATTTCATTCTTTTGGATTTGTTTCATCATTTCATGATTTTTCATAAAGTCATTAGCCTCCATTTGCTCCATTCTAATCTTTAAAGAATTATTTTCTTCAGTGAGTTTTTGGACCTCCTTTTCCATCCGACCAGTTCTGCTTTCTAGGGCATTCTTCTCTTCCCTGACTATTTGGATCTCTTTTGTCATTTGGGTCAACGTATTTTTTTTAATTGTTATTTTCTTCAGCATTTTTTTGCATCTTCATTGGCAAGCAGTTGACTCATTTTTCACAATTTTCTTGGATCACTCTCATTTTTCTTCCCAATTTTTGCTCTACTTCTCTTACTTGTTTTTCAAAATCATTTTTGAGCTCTTTTATGGCCTGAGACCAATTCACATTTTTCTTGGAGTTTTTGGGTGGAGGAGCTTTGACTTTGTTATTTTCTGTTTGCATATTTTGGTCTTCTTTGTCACTAAAGTAAGATTCTATAGTCTGTTTATTTTTTCCAGTTTTTGCTCATTTCCCCAGGCATTTACTTGACTATTGAGCTCTTTGTCAAGGTGTTATCTAGTTCTGGTAGGGGTGGGAGGGGTGGACTGTCATCTGCATGATTGCCCCACAATCTGTAGGCCTAGAGATTCAGAAAAAGCAGCTACTGCTGCCTCTGCTGCTGCTGTGGTAGCTGCGAGTTACTTTGCTCCCTTACCCCTCTGCACTCCTTAGGCTATAGCCAGACAACTACACTTTCCTACACTGGTGCCATAGGCTTTTTCCACTGACCTTCCAATTTGTCCTTAGTATTTTGGGGTTGTAAAGACTGGAAACCAGCACAGGTGCCTGAGGCCTACTCAGGTCTCAACTGTGCTGACATGGCCCACACTGGACTGAGCCCTGCCCCCAGTGTGGTATTATAGACACTTCCTGTGGACCTACCTAGTTGTCTTCAACTGGAGATTTGCTACACTATGATATTCTGTAGGTTCTGCAGCTCCAGAATTTGTTTAGAGCCATTTTCACAGGTTTTTGGCTGGGCTTGTGAGGAGTAAGCTAGAAAATTCATGATGTTAAACTGCAATCTTGATTCTACCCCCCCTATAATTTGTAGTACCAAGTAATTTTGATGATTGCTGATTTATAATAAAATTTAAAATCTAATATGGCTAGGCCATCTTCCCTAGCATTTCTTTTCATTAATTCCATTGATATCCTGGAACTTTTATTTTTCCAGATCAACTTTAATATTATTTTTTCTAGCAGTATCAAATATTTTTAGTAGTTTTATTAGTATAGCACTGAATAGACAAATTAATTGTAGTATTGTCGTTTTTATATTAGCTCGACCTACACACAAACAAATGATGTTTTTCCAGTTATTAGATCTGACTTTATTTGTGTGAAAAGTGTTTTATAATTTTGTTCATATAATTCCTGAGTTTGCTTTGGAATACAGAGTCCAAAAATTTTATAATATTTAAAAGTTTAAATGGAATTTTTCTTTTAATCTCTTGTTTTTGAACTTTGTTAGTAATATATACAAATGCCAATGATTTATGCGGGTTTATTTTATATGTTGCAACTTTGCTGAAACTGTTTATTATTTCAAGTAGTGAAATCTCTAGGATTCTCTAAGCATATCATCATATTATCTGCAAAGAATGATAACTTAGTTTCTTCTTTGCCTATTCTAATTGCTTTAATTTCTTTTTGTTCTCTTATTTATGAAACTGGCATTTCTACTATCATATGGAATAATAGTAGTGATAATGGACATCCTTGTTTCATCTCCAATCTTATTGAAAATGCATATGCATTATCCCCATTATATATAATGCTTGCTGATGCTTTTGGGTAGATGCTACTCATTATATTAAAGAGGGCTCCCTTTATTCCTATGCTCTCTAGTGTTTTTAACAGGAATGGGTATTATATTTTGTCAAAAGTTTTTTCTGCATGTTGAGATAGTCATATGGTTTCTGTTAGTTTTGTTGTTGATATGATAAATTATGCTGATAGTTTTTCCAATATTGAACTAGCCCTGCATTCCTGGCATAAATCCTGCCTTTGCAAAGCATATTATTCTCATTATAAGCTTCTTTAATCTTTTTGCTAATATTTTATTTAATATTTTGGGTCTAAATTCATTAGGGAAAATGGTCTATTAATTTTTTTCTTAGTTTTGGTTCTTTCAAGTTTAGGTATCAGGATGATATTTGTATCATAAAAAGAATTTGATAGGACTCCTTCTTTGCCAGTTTTCCCAAATAGTCTATATAGTATTGGAAGTAAATGTTCTTGAAATGTTTGATAAAATTTGCTTGTAAATCCATCTGACCCTGGAAATTTTTTCCTAGGCAATTCATTGATTGCTTGTTCAACTTCTTTTTCTGAGATGGATTTATTTAAGTATTTTGCTTCCTGTTCCATTAGTTGGAGTAATTTTTTTTGTAAATATTCATCCATTTCACTAAGATTGTCAAATTTTGGGGCATGTAATAGGGCAAAATAATTATTAATTATTATTTTAATTTCTTCTTTATTGGTGGGGAATTTACTCTTTTTATTTTTGACACTAGTGATTTCATTTTCCTCTTTTTTAAAAACCAAATTAAACAAAATGTTTATCGATTTTATTTTTTTTTATAGAACCATCACTTAATTTTATTTATTAGTTCAATTGTTTACTTATTTTCAATTTCAATAGTCTTTCCATTAGTTTTCAGCATTTCTAATTTGGTATTATTTGAGGATTTTAATTTGTTCTTTTTCTAGCTTTTTCAGTTGCATGCCCAATTTATTGATCTTTTCATTCACCTTTATGCATGTAAGCATTCAGATATATAAAGCTTCCACTAAGAACCACTTCCGCTGCATCCTGTAAGTTTTGGTATATTGTCTCACTATTCTCATTCTCTTGAATGAAGATATGGATTGTTTCTATGATTTGTTGTTTCAGCCATTCATTCTTTAGGATTAGTGTAATTTTCAATTCTTTTTTAGTCTATCTTTCCATGGCCCTTTTTTACATACAATTTTTGTTGCATCATGACCTGAAAGGGATGCATTACATATTTTTGCCTTTCTGTCCTGGACTATGAGGTTTTTATGCCCTACTACATCATCATGTTGTGTGTATGTGGTATGTACTGCTGAGAAGAAGGTGTATTCTTTTCTATCCCCATTCAGTTTTCTCCAGAGGTCTACCGTATAATTCTATTCACCTCTTTAACATCTTTCTTGTTTATTTTGAGGTTAGATTTATGAAGTTTAGAGATGTTATCAAGTTTGGAGTGGAAGTTGAGATTCCCCATTAGCATAATTTTGCTGTCTATTTCTTCCCTAACTTAACTCCCTTGACTTGTCTTCTAAGGTTTTTGGATGCTATACCACTTGGTGCAAATATGTTTAATAATGACATTGCTTCATTGTCTATGATGCCTTTTACCAGGAGATAGTTTCCTTCCTTATCTTTTTCAATTAGATCTATTTTTGCTTTTGCTTTGCCTGAGATTAGAATTGCTTTTTCCTTCAACTGAAACATAATATATTCTATTCTGGCCTTTTATCTTTACCCTGTGTCCATTCTCCTATTTGAAATATGTTTCTTATAAACAGCATATTGTAGGATTTTGTTTTTTAATCCATTTTGCTATTCAATTTGATTTTATGGGTGAGTTCACTCTTCACATTCATAGCTATGAATACTGTAATTATCTTTCTCTCCAATCTAGCCTCACCACCCATTTGTACTTTTATTTTTACCTTCTCCCTCACCCCCCTCAAAAGAGACCTCCCTCAATTTTCCCTCCCTTCTATCAGTCTTTCCCTTTTCTTTCCCTTTTCCTTTACTCCTTCTACTCTACCTTTTAACTACCCCCTCCCTATTTCCCCCTTTCCTACTGCCTGTAGAGCAAGTTAGATTTCTGTACCTAATTGAATATGTTACTCTCTCCTTGAACCAAATCTGATGATAGTAAAGGTCAAACAATGCTCATCTCCCACCCTTCTTTCCATCTATTATGTTTTATGCCCCTTCATGTGATGTAATTTACTGTTTTCTGCATCCTCCTTTCCTCTTCTCCTATTACAGTTTCTTCACACCCCTTAATTAGGTTTTTTAATCATCACTTCAGTTAATTTATACCCACACTAGTTGTCTATGTATATCTCTTCTAAATGTCATAATAAACATACAATTCTCAAGATTTACAACTATCATCAATCCATGTAGGAATGTAAATAGGTTGCCTTCATTGAATGTGATGTGTTTTGTTTTTCTGTTTACCTTTTTATGCCTCTCTTGGGTCTTGTATTTCAAGGTCAAATTTAACATTGAACTCTGACTTTTCCATCAGAAATGTCTGTAAGTTCCCTATTTCATTGAATTTCCATCTCCTTCCCTGAAAGATTATGCTCAAATTCACTAGGCGGTTATTCCATGGTTGGAGTTCATGCTTCTTTACCAAATGGAATATCTTATTCCTATCCCTCCAATCTTTTAATGTAGACAATACAAGGCCCTGTGTGGTCCTGACTATACTTCCTCGATAATTGAATTGTTTCTTTTTGATTGCTTACAGTGTTTTCTCCCTGCCTTGTAATTCAGGAATTTGACTACAATATTCCTTTGAATTTTCAATTTTTGATCTCTCTCATGAGGTGATTGGTGGATTCTTTTGATGACTATTATATCTTCTAGTTCTCACACTTTGTGGAAGTCTTCCTTGATGATTTCTTGGAAGATACTATCCAGGCTCTTTTTTTATCATACCTTTCTAGTAGACAAAATTCTTAAATTATCTCTCCTGGATCTATTTTTCAGGTCAGTTGTTTTTCCAATTAGATATTTTACATTTTCTTCTTTTTTTCATTCTTTTGATTTTTTTTATCAATTTTTGATGCTTCATAGAGTCACTAACTTTCAATTTCTCAATTCTAGTTTTTAATGAGTAGTTTTCTTCAGTTAGCTTTTGTACCTTCCTTTCCATGTGGCCAATTTCACTTTTTAAGGAGTAGTTTTTTCCAGTTACATTTTTTATCTCATTTTTCATCTGGCCTGTTTTACTTTTAAAGGAATTGTTTTCTTCAGCGAATTTTTTTTCCATTTTGTCAATTGTATTTTTAGAAGAATTGATCAATTTTTATTCTACCACTTCAATTTTTCTTTTAAATTCCTTCTTGATGGCTGGAGCCAAGGCAGCAGAGTAGAAGGGCAGATTTACTCTAACTCTGGCCCCTTAGCCCATGAAATACCTCTAAAAATGACTCTAAACAAATTCTAGAAAAGCAGAAGCCACAAAATGATAGAATCTAACAGATTTTCAGCCCAGGACAACCTGGAATTCTGACAGGAAAGGTCTATCACACCAGACTCAGAGTGGAGTACAGCCAAGCATGGACTATGCAGCCCAGTATGGGCTCCAAAGCACAGATACGACTAGAACAGTCTTCAGGACACAGAATCATGAGCAGCTCCTGTGTTACCCAGATTTCTCAACCCACAAATGCCAAAGTCAGTTTCGAAAGTCAGTATGAAAGCTCTTTCACTTGGGTGAGAGGGGAATGTGGTCCGGCACCAGGTCTGGACCCAGCACTGACACCACGGCGGTAGCAGCCATGGTGGCACCAGAATGCTCAGCCTAAAGACCCTGAAGAAATCGCATAGCTGATCCAGATCTCAGTAATGAGCAGTGGTCCTGGGGTAAGGAGGAGTTCTGGCATGGCAGAGCCAGGAGAAGCTGTGGAGGGGGAATTATACTTACAGTTCCAAGGCAAAAATGAGTACTTTTCATTGCTAACAGACCAGAGCACTGGCCAGGAGACGTGGGCATTCTTCTTTGATTGTGTCACCTTGGAGGAAATGAGAATTTATAGGTCCTGAGAGATATCTCAGAGAACAGCTGTGCAAAACCTCTGAAGCCTAGGGAAGTATACCCTCCACCTGATAAAGGACTTAAAAGTTAAATAACTGGCTTGGAAAATTCCCCAAAAGGGGAAAAAATAAGATTATAAAAGGTGTCTCTCTAGGTGAAAAAGTACTTTCTTCCATCCTTTTGGATGAGGAAGAACAAAGTATAACATCAGAGGAAGACTGTACGGTCAAGGCTTCTATATCCAAAGTCTCCAAAAAATATATATGCAGTGGTCTCAGGCCATGGAAGAACTTGGAAAGGATTTTGAAAATCAAGAAAGAGAGGCAGAGGAAAAAATGGGAAGAGGAATGAGAGTGATGCAAGAAAATCATGAAAAGTGAGTCAGCACCTTGTTAAAGGAAATCCCCCCAAAAATACTGAAGAAAATAATGCCTTTAAAAATAGACTAACCCAGGGGGGTGGAGCCAAGATGGTGGAATAGAAGGATGCAGGATACGCTAGCTCCAAACCCACTGCCCATAAAATATCTGTAAAAAAGATTCTGGAGCAACAAATTCTGGAGCAGCAGAGGCCACAGAATGGTGGAGCGTAAGAGATTTCTGTTCCAGACAGACCTGACACGAAAGGTCCGTCGCGCCCCAGACCGGGAGCCCAGCCCAGCCCTACCTTGGCCGCAGCACCGAGAGGAGCAGATCCAAGCAGGCTTGAGGGACAGAATCTCTGGCCGCGCGGGTTCTTCCACCCACAGGTGACAAGGGTTGGTGAGAGAGTCTTTTTGGGTGGCCAACAGGGGAGTGGGGTGTCCCCGTGGCTCGGACCCCCTTGGGAGGCAGCAGCAGAAGTGGGAGCAGACTGGGGCTCCCCAAGCAGGCAGGAGCCCAGATCCATTGTTGAAGGTCTCTGCATAAACCCCCTGAGGGATCTGAGCCCATGAGGTGGCCCTGTCCCCACCTGAGCACCTGAACTTGATCTCACACTGAATAGCAGCCCTGCCCCCGCATAAAGCCCTGAGGCTGGGAAGCAGCATTTGAATCTCAGACCCCAAGCACTGGCTGGGAGGATCCAGAGGTGAAGTGGGTGTGGAGAGAATATTCAGAAGTCAAGTCACTGGCTGGGAAAATGCCCAGAAAAGGGAAAAGAAATAAGATTATAGAAGGTTACTTTCTTGGTGAACAGG
>CM052671.1:197202266-197271130 GCA_028533205.1 Lagorchestes hirsutus
CACACAGCTCAGAAATATCAACTAGAACTCTATCTCACATCTCCTGGATCCAAGGCCCTTTCTACTATATAAAGTAGGTGGGCACTCTATCTGTTAATTGAGTACACAGGGGCAGCTAGGTGGTGCAGTGGATAGAGCACCAGTGCAGGAGTCAGGAGGACCTGAGTTCAAATGTCACCTCAGACACTTGACACTCACTAGCTGTGTGACCTTGGGCAAGTCACTTAACCCCAGTTGTGCTTCATCCTGGGTCATCTCCAGTCATCCTGATGAATTTCTGGTCACTGGATTCAGATGGCTCTGGAGGAGAAGTGAGGCTGGTGACCTGCACAGCCCTCCCTCACTCAAAACAAACTCAAGTGCAAGTCATGTCATTATTTCTCTGATGGCATGGTTTTCTTCGGCAACAAAGAACGAACACACACAATTGAGTACACAGAGTTCAGTTTTGGAGATGTTTTGTAAGACTGGAAATATGTAATTGCATATTGCAAGATGTAATTGTATCTACAATGCAGATGAGAAGAGGGCTGAAGTTGGAGGGAATCATCCACATAGGTGATTGTTGAAGCTATGAAGATAGATCAGTTCTCTGAGAAAAGTGTCTTATATAAATTGAGGATCAAAGGCCTTAGCATTTCATAGTTATATTAAGGAATATTATATTTATATATATAACATATATAATATATGTAAGGAATATAATTAAGCAATGGTTATATTAAGGAGACAGGAAGGAAAAAACTCAGGACAGGAGAGATAACAAGAGTAGTCGGAATGGTAGGAAGTGCACCAGAAGGCATCAGTGTCATGGGAACTAAGTGGGGAAAGGAAAAGACCAGTGAATGTGGTAATTAAGTAATTAATGGTGGGTACCAAAGTGAGATTGCAGAGGCTTAAGGACTGTGTATGAAAGCGTACATAAAAGGTAGAGGGAGAGAAGAGAGAAAAAAAGAAGATAGATATGAGAGACAGAAAGACTTACTTGTTTAAATAATTTCTCAGTGAAAGAGGGAAGAAATAGGTCAGTAATTAGAAGGTAAACCATAAATGAATGAAGTTCTTTTAAAGATCTCATTGGAGTAGAAGAAAGGAGTAAAGAATTACTAACTGTGAGACCTTGAGAAAGTCATTTACCTGCTCTGAGGTCCAGGCTTTTCTGTATGTAATTTGTCTTTGACCATGTCCTTGGGCAAATGCCAAGCTTGGGAATAGGGGTAAACCACCTACCCAGCCAGTCAGTCCCCTACTCCATCTTTTTGCTCCCTTTGGGAGTGGCCAGAAGCAGGTTACATTCAGAGGCTGGTGGTCTAGTTAATCATTAAGGATCCCTGACAACTCTTAACCTCTGTAGGAAGCCTGAGGATTTCCTGGTAGCAGCCAGTGGAGAGAGACATGACGAAGTTGGAGAAGGAAGAGAGCCTCAAGGAAGTAAGATTCCTAGGGACTGCTTGTCTTTGGGACAGGTGGAGGCTTTAGTTTTAACAGAGAGTGGACACAACTTTCCCTGAGAGTTGGGGGAATGAGGAAGGCTAGATCTTAGAGGCTGAGACAAGTGATGTGGAGAAATAAAGAGGAGAAACTTGTGCTTGATAGCCTGTCTTTTTCAAAGACACAGCCCCTCCTATGTTGCTCTTTCAAGCACCAGAAGATCTTATGGGAAAAGGGTAACTCTAACTCATATCGCCTAAATACAGATCAATAGCAGCTTCTGAGCCCAATTGGGGAAGCCATACTGTCTGCCCTTTCTACTAATGATGGGGTGATGGAATGTGCTATGAGTTTTAAGAGTGAAAACAGCCAAGGGTCAGGAAGCTGTCATTAAACAGAGAGAGTCTGAGAAGGATTGTGGTCAGGTGTCAGTAGACATGGATGGGTCTGACCAACCTGCCACCAGACACTTTATGAAACAAGGAACAATTGCTCTCATTCTCTTACTTCTTGCTTATCCTAAGGAGACTTCAGCTTCAAACTTTCAGAGCCAGAATTCAAACCTAGTTCCTCTGACTCTGAAGGGGCAGGTGTGTTGGTATGGTAGAAGATGCCCTGAATTTGCAGTCAGGATCTGGGCTCAATTTCCATGCTTTGTTCCTTGTCACCTCTGTGACCTCAGGCAAGTCTTTTCATTTCTCTAGACTTCTTTTTCCTCATTTACAAAATGATGGGTTTGAACCAAGATGGTATCTTAGCTCTCTTCCAGCTCCTATGAGCTGAGTCTAAACAAGTCACTTAATGCCCCTGACCCTCAGTTTCTTCATCCGTGAAATAGGAATAATACCTGCCTCAAAAATTTGATGTGATGTGAACAGTACTTTGCAAGTTGTAGAAGGCTAATGCAAGAACCTAAAAAATTCCCAATGGACTCTTGAGGCAAAACACCTTCCACATCCAGAGAAAGAACTATGGAATTAGATTGCAGAATGAAGCAGATCCTTTTCTCTTGTGTTATGTTTTGTTTTATGTCTTCTCCCATTCATTTTAATTCTTCTATGCAACATGACTAAGGTGAAAATGTATTTAATAGGAATGTATGTGTAGAACCTATATAAGATTGCATGCACACTGTCTCGGGAAGAAAGTGGGGAGGGAGGGGAAAAAAAATCTAAGATATAGGGAAGTGATTGCAGAAAACTGAAAACAAAATAATTTTTTAAAAAAATTGTAAAAGGCTATAGAAGGATATATTATGAGTTGCTTCCAGAAAATTCTGATTATAGAACTGTTGAGAGGTAAGAGATGGCCCAGGCTGGAACTCTCTGTTATCCCTCAATGTTTAAGGACTCTCCTCTCCTCTACCTCTCTTTACCTGATTCCACCTTCCCCAGCCTCCAACAAATCTCCAAATGGCTAGATGGATGTATTGGCATTTGATTGTAGGAGGGAAGTGGGAGAATTTGACAGTTAAGACAGTCCAGGAGGCCCCTGGGACTAGCTCCAGCAATCGCTCCAGGTACATCCCCAGAGGCCAGGGTGCTGCAGGGGCAGCTTCTAGGGACTCTCCCTGGCATTGAAGTTTTCTAATCCTGACATGGTATGCCCTGAGATAAGCACCCTGTTGCCCCACTGGGGAGTCCCGAAGGGTTGTGGGAACATCCTGCCCTCTTCTCAGCGCTCAAAGCTCCATCTACTTGTGGTTGACTCAACCTGTCTTCAAACTCTTTCTGGGTGGGGTTTGGCCTGGGAGCGCTCTGACCTAGGGCTCTTTGGCTGAACTCCACACAGTTGATTACAGAAACTCCAGGTGAAGTCAATCTGTCTTATTTATGCCAGCCTGCTCCCCCAACTCCCCAACCCTTTTTTCAGAGTAGAGCAAGCTGACAAACTTGGTCCCTCTTTTCTCATTACAACCTTCCCTAATGGGCTGGGCTGAGTTAGAGCTTCCTATCTACCCCTTCCCCATCAAATTTCTATTTGGGGGCAATAGGGAAGTTTGTCAGTTACTTATTTAAGGGAGCTGTAAAGGAAGACAGGGCCCCATTGATATGGGCAACCATGCCTTCTACTTCGGGCCCCCCTGGGACCGGCCAGGACTAGCTTAGGGCTGGGTTGTGAGCACCCCAGAGAGAAACTGGTGCAACCTGTCCCAGCTCAATGCATCTCTGCACAACTGGGCGTGTGCTTCAGGGGTCTGGTAGAAAACTGCTGAGACACTGACCTAAGGGAATGAGGAAGCACCAAGGACAAGAGAGGCCCTGGGAGGCTGTTTAAGCTGGTGGAAATTTTTCACATTCCTCCCTCTGAAGTACAAGTTGAAGTACAATCAGGGCATCTTTCTGGTCTTCCCTGCCCCCACCATCAACCCTCTGCCAAAAAAAGGGAGGAAATATAAACATCCTCCCCAGCATAATGGCTTGGTCACAGACTCATTGTGACTAGCTTGAGGCTGTTTGGCAAAGAGTGAGGGATCTGGGGGTCAGGAAGACCTGGGTTCATATCCCTCCCCTGACACCTACTGATCATGTGAAGGTGGGCAATTCATAACCTTTCTGAGCTTTGTTTCCCCACCTGTAAAATGGGACGATACCAGTGATTTTTTACCTCCCCCAGCTGTTGCTCTTGGACACCGTAAGGCTACCTATTATTTCTTTAAAGCACCAATGATTATTTAGTCTTGGAAGGGATTCTTAGAGCTCATGAGCATTGGTCCAGTTTCTTTATTTGATGAAAAAGCTGAGCCCCAGGGAAGTCAGTTGACGTGGCCAGTAAGTGGCTAGGCCTGGATTAAAATTCAGGTCTCTGTACTCCAGAATCTAATGCTCTTTCCCCTAGGCCACATTGCCTGTCTCTACCGTCTTCTGTTTTTCCTTCCAATATATCCCTGGCCCAACTCACCTCCCTGGACTTCAGCTTTCTCTTCTGTAAAACTGACTTTGCTAGGTTATGGGATTTTAGAATGGGATGGGACTTTAGAATTTTACAGACGTAGAAACCAAGACTCAGTGAGAAGTGACTTATTTAAGGCCCTAATACTGCCAACCTTGTTACAGTTTGCTTAAGACATTTAAATGTAAGGTATTTATCATCATGAGTGAGTCTGAAGCCAGCTCTTCTCATCTCCCACCTGGGGAGAGGGGAAGGTAGTAGGAATAGAAAGAATTCAAAGATTTGACCTCCCGGAACAGAAATAACCAACTTTTCCTCCCATCCCCATTCCCCCTCCATCATAACTCCAAAAGCTCAATGCACAACTGGAGAGCCAGTCACAGTCAATAATCTCAAACTAGGCCTGTTTATTTCCAAAGCCAAGAAAAACCCACTCTGCCCTCTCTAAATAACATACAGCAGTTAGCCCATACCCTACCCCTCCTGTGTATGCCTTAGTACAGAATATAAGTTAATAGACTCTTACAAAACAACGTGCAGAGAAAATACACACAAATTTCATATACATAGAGCCAGGGATGGGCTTGGAGGTAGGGTCAAGTACATTTCTTATAAGAGATGGGCAGATATCATCTCCTGGACTCATCAAGGGATATGCAGGGATATTTTAAATTCTCTAGCAGGCTGCACATCCATTCTTCCGCTATTCACCTTCTCTCGACCAAACTGTGCCTTGTTTTCTCAAAGGTTCTTCTGCGAACTCTCCACTGGGCATGACTAATTGTATCCATACACTGACATCATTCATAATCCTTGTCACCTAATGGAGCACTCTGACCCTCCAGGGGGCAGAGATGGGCAGCTCCAACTCGTCTGGGTTCAGGAAAGTCACTTACCTGAGCCTGGGGCCTAAGAAAGGACATTCAGGGGGTACATTGCTTCCAAAGCAGAGGTCCCTGTCTTGAGCCAGATAGGCTCAACATAATCCTTGTCTTCCTCTCTCCCTCTCTCTCTTTTCATTTACCAGTTAACTATTAAACTCATCCACTACAAATCATCCACTGACACTACCTCCCCTTATTCTTAATACGTTAACTATAGGTTTTAAAACCCCAGTGATATTTGTGGTGAACAATTCTTTTGAGGGGGTGGGTTGGGGGAAAAGGGAGAGATTCTTGAGAATTCCTCCTCTTAAGCCCACCAGAAGGTCTGGCTAAGTTAATGACTCCAAAGCCAAACCCTAGAACCCAAGTCTTCTGGCTCCTTTGTGTTATGATCCCAAAATCATGGCTAAGAAGACCTAGACTTGAATTGTAAAGCAAGTCCCATTCACCATCCCCCTTGACACATGATTCACCTTCCCCTATTCCTGGCCTAAGGAAATGGAAAAACTACAGTGTCCCCTCCTCCCTTCCCCTACCCAAGGCAAACAGCAGTCCTAAGCACTTTGATCTTTTTGGGCCCCCACATTAGTGGAGTGGTTCTGGAAGGGAGTGGGTCAGGGCCTCTTCCATTTTGGGGAGTGAAAACTTTGGGACTAGATGTAGTTAAAGACCCCCCAACTCCCCTGGGATAAGGCCAGGCCCTCTCCCAGAAGTAGCAAGCACTTAGAACAAGATGTGAGGGCCAGCCAGATGTAAACTCCACCTATTCTGGGGGACCCCATTAGGATTCTATGGGGTTTCAATTAGGACTTTTAGCTCTTGGTTGACTTGGGAGTTGGGTCAGTATCCCTGCTATTGTAATCTGCTCACAGGCTATTTATGGTTTGAACTTTCAAAATTTTTTGCATAAAAATTTTGAGGGGCATAGGTTCTAACCTGCCAGAAACTTGAGCTTTCGCTAATCAGGGATCCTAGTCAAGTGTCTTCCCCTTTCCTCCCCTCCCCTCCAACATCAATCCAGGTGTTAATGACAGTGTTTTGTCAAACAAAACCCAAACAGTGCCTTTCATTCTCTCCAGAAGACTGCTTCTCATTTGTTCATCTGTCTTTCAGTTAAGTTCCCCTCCAGTGAGGCAGGCAGAGCTCAGGATGTGGCTTTTCGATGTGTTCCAGAGTAGACGTAGGAAATCGGTTGTCGGGTTCCAGGCCGCACTGTGAAGGTGTTGAGGGGACTGCTGTATCTAGCAGTGCTTGGGGAGGACCTTGGATTGGGAAGAGAGGCAGTCAGAGCATTGTAGGTAGCTGGTCTGATGAGTCTCAAAACACACACACACACACACACACACACACACACACACACACACACTCACCCCCACCCCACCCCCCATACCTCTCTAGGCCCATGGTGGTATGATTATAGCTAGGGAAAAGAAATTCCACAAGTATTTAAGTGTCTTTAGTCTAGCCCCAGGTTCCTAGTCCCAGCTCCCTTGCTCCAATAGCCTGGGCCCACTTTTCCTCATCAGTATCTCACAGAAATCATCACCTACTGTGGCAGGGGATGAACATGGATGGCCTACAATAAATATATGCTGATTCAGCTGCCAGCCTCTGCAGTTCTAGGGTTCCACACCAAAAACTTACCCTAAAGCTATGAGATTTCAAGAAGGAAAAATGGAAATAGGAGGGTAGTGGATGAAGAAAGGAATCTAAGGAAAAGGGTGAGAAGAAAGGAAGGTAGAGAAACAATCCCAAACAAGAAGGGGCTGGCACTCATTTAAAAAAAGAAAAATTCTATTTTCCACAGTGGCTCTTCCAAATCTTTTTATCCCTCCTTAAACCTCTCATTGCTCCCACATCCCCCACTCTCTCAACTGAGATCATTAATTCATTTTACATAAAAAATTGAGGCTATTTGCCAGGATCTCTCTTTTCTCCCCTCTTCCTCCTCTCCTATCACTCAGATGCCTTCTACCATTATCTCTTGATCCCTGTCTCACATGAGGTCTTACTCCTTACCAAGGCTAACCCCTGCTACCTTTCTAACGATCCCATTCCATCTCATCTCCTCCAACAGATTACCCTCTTTGTAATCCCCATTTTGTCACTTATTTTCAATCTCTCCATATCTCGCTTATCCACCATATCCAAAACGCCAAGGCATGCAGATTTCACCTTTGTAACATTTCTTGAATATGCCCCCTTCTCTTCTCTGACACTGATCTCACCCTTGTACAGTGTAGTGTGCCTCATCATCTAATCCTAACCCTAACCCTAAATCCTACCTTAATTATTGTAACAGCCTGCTGCTGGGTAAGCCTCACTCAGATCTCTTCCCGGTACAATCCATTTTCCATTCATCCACCAAAACAATTTTCCTAAAGCACAGATTTGATAGTGACCTCCCCTCAACTCTACCCCCATTTAATAAACTCTAGTGGCTCCATATTGCCTCTAGGATCAAATACAAAATGCTTTGTTTGGCATTCAAAACCCTTTGTAACCTAACTAGCCCCTTCGTACTTTTCTAGTCTTCTTACAGCTTACTCCTCCATACATACTCTTTTAAGAATGAGACACTCCATCTTTCCAATTCAGCATTTTCTCTAGTTGTCCTCCATGCCTGGAATGCTCTCCCTTCTCAACTCTACCTACTAACCTGGATTCCTTTAAGTACTAGCTAAAATCCTATCTCCTATAGGAAGTCTTTCCCAAACCCATTCTAGGGCCTTCTTTCTCTTCATTATTTCCTATTAATCTTACATATAGCTTGTTTGTTTAGATTTATTTATATGTTGTCTTCCCCGTCACATGGGGATCTCCTTCAGGGCAGGGATTGCCTTTTACCTCTTTTTGTAGCCTTAGAGCTTAGCACAGTGCCTGGCATATAGTACTTGCTTAATAAATGTTTATGGATTAATTGATTGATCCCTCCCCTTCTCTCCTACCACTGGAGAAGCAGGTTGGGGAAGAAGGAAATTTCTTTACTCTCTGTAATAGATCACACATAGCAGAGCTGCTGGAGTCAGTGGAAAGAACACTGATTTGCAGCTTTATCCTACCACTTAATATGGTCTATGAGTTTATGTTTCTTGGCTGCAGTTTCCTCATCTACAAAATGGGGATAATACTTGTACTATTTATCACCCAAGTATCATGCTTCTGTCTTGTAGGAGGCTTAGTGGAAGTGAAGTTATCTCACTGCCTTACTGATGTCAAAAAACAGGCCCTTAGAAGAAGCAGATGCCAAGTCTAGTGCAGGTGGATCTGGGGCTGAGGTGGGGAGAGGCTATCCAAGATGCACAGAGTCCTAGCAAGGGGACAAATGGCAGAAGGTATCACTACCCCAGTAGTTTTGCCGTGTGATTTGCATTTGAGAGTGGATAAAGGAACCCTTAAGGAGGACTGCAGCTGGGGCATGGTGGTGAATGCTGGTCTCTTTCTCCTTACGAAGAGGAAGGAAAAGAGAAGAGAGGCATGGTAGAAGAAAAAGAAAAGAGGGGAGGAGGATTTTTCTCATACCTATTACTGGGTATGAGAGGATAAAACCCAAAGGGTACCTAGCAAGTTACCTTTATGAGGTTGCTGTAAGTAGCTTATCCCAGTCTGGCCTAGCTTGGCAGCCTCTCCCTTCCCAATATCTTCCTAAATTTACTCCAGGACTCACCTGCTGGTTGCTGGGGCAAAGCTGTAGTCTGTATTAGATACTTTGTATATATTCTCCCCAGGTCCACCACTGCCAACTCCCCCTCCTGCATAGGGTCCATTCCTTCCAGTCCCTTCTAGGGACAGCTTTCGGGTATGCAGACCTCCAGGCACCCGGCCTGAAGAATTAACCCGTCGCATCTCTGTTCCTCCATGCCCAGAACCATAGGTCCCACCAGGCTGCGGCCCAAAGGCATTTGGGGTACTTAGACTTCGGCCAGTTCCACCTCCTGGGCCACAGCGTGGGGGTCCAGGGCTCCTCCGTGGCTCATTGAGGTACAGGCGTTTCTTAATGAGGGAACGGCCCCCACTTGAGAAGCGTTCCAAGCCCCCACCCCCACTGTAGTGGATACCAGGGTAGTAGCGGGAGTAACTATTTCCTGGGGATCCTGAGGGTGATGGCCGCTCATACCCTGGAAGTCCCAGGTCCAGGGTCTGGCCATAGTCTGAGAAGCTGCTTCGCAGAGGAGAACCCCTATGGCCCAAGTAGGCTGGGGTTGGGACCGGAGCTGGGGCTGGAGCAGTAAGTGAGTTAGAAAGATCAGCATCATTGCTGAACTCAGGGGGTGGTGGGATGACCTCAAAGTTGAATTCTTCCACCTCCTCCTCCCCTCCCTTGTATGAAGGGGAGGATGGCGAAGAAAAGGACTTGGGCAGTAGGTGGCTTTGGGGGCTGTAGGAAGAGGCTGATCTCTCCTGGACCAGCAAGGCCTGAGGCTCTTCCTTTGACCATCTCTGCCTGGGCTGGAACTCTGAAGTCACTGGCCCTCTTGGGGATGAGGAGCCCCACTTGCTGGATCGGTCATGCTGAGTTGGTGTAGACATCTGGGGAGCCTGTTCTACCTCTCTCACAGGCTTGGGCACAACTGTGAAGGAGTTGGGTCTGACCTCATTGTAGATGATGCTTTCAGAGACAGACTCTGATGGATTTCTGTTGCCACGGAGACTCCCTGGCAATGAGGACCGGCCCAGGGCACTGGCCCTAGCGCGTCCCTTCTGAGCCCTCTGTTTGGCAGCCAGGAGTAAGGCCATTGGAGATCCCCTTTCCACCACCTCCCCTGTCACTGGGTGTCTGAGGATCTCCCTGTCTGACTGATCTTCTCCAGGGGTCTTGATTGATGGGCTTTCATTTTCCTGTATTTCTTGGGGCTCTCTCTTGGCAGGGCTAGGTGTTACTACAGCAGCCTTCTGGTCAGACTGTGCCTGGTCTTGGCCTTGGTGGGGTTTGTAGAGAACCGGCACCTCCTTTTGGGCTAAGGTAGTCTTTGGTGCAGGGGCTGGGGAGGGAGGTGTCTCCATTCTATCAGGTTTCAGAGGCACCAAAGGAGAACTCTTAGCCTGAAGCGGAGAAGATACTGATCGTTGAGGCTCTATGGCTTTCTCCCTTGGTCCAATAGTCCTGGTTGTGGGGACATCTGGGTCCTTCTCTGCTTCAGGTTTGGGTGGGATGGGCAGAAATGGGAGCTTCTTGGCCACTGGTTTAGGAAACTTGGCATCCCCAGCCCCATTCTCGACTACCCTTCTGGCTTCTGGTGGGGGCTTAAGGGATATGAGACCTGTAGCTGGTTTAGCTTCCTTCTCCAGGGAGGGGGAGATCAAGGCTTCTAGCTCATTCTTGATGCGCTGAACACTTGGAGTTGGGGAGTTTGCTGGGGCATAGTCCACAGGTGGGAGAGTCAGGCTTGGGGGAGATTCTTTCTTGGGTAAATTGGGGCTCTTGTCTCTGTTCTCTCCAACTTTGGAGGGAAGTGTGGGACTTGTCCCATTGCAGGGAGAGCGTTCTTCTCTCCTTGAGCCACAGAGGTAGGCAGCCAGTTCACTTCTCAGTTTGTCCATTTGTTTGGGATCTCGCCAGTCTACAGAATCTGAGGAGACCTCAGCCACTGGGGTGGGAGTTTTGGGTTTGGGGATGGGAGAACTTGGTTTGGGACCTTTCCTAAGCCCTGTCACTGGTACTGGGACCTTTTCAATCATAGGCAGAGGGGGAGCCTCTGGAGGGAGAGGGGGAGCCTCTGGAGGGAGAGGGGGAGCCTCTGGAGGGGGAGGGGGAACCTCTGGAGGGGGAGGAGGAGCCTCTGGAGGGGGAGGGGGAACCTCTGGAGGGAGAGGGGGTGCTGGGGGTGGCAATGCAGAGATTAGGGGTGGTGCTGCCATTTTGTTGTTCATTCTGGGGCTGGCTTGGCTAGGTTGAGGGCTGGCTGGAACAGTGTCTTGAAGCTTCCTGGGGCCATCTAACTCCTGAGTCCCATCAGGGTATGCCTGGGATGCAGGGCGGATATGGAAGCTAGGTGGTAAGGGAAGCCGGTTTGAGATCTTCTTAGGAGTCTCTTCCTCTTGGAGATCCCTAGGAGACTCTTGAACTGGGATGGATGAGGTCCTAACAGGTGCTGGGGGGGGCACCTTTAAGGAACGGGGGAAAGTAAGATGGGGGTCAGGCTTGGACTCAGTAGGAGGGGCAGCAGGGCTTCTGGGAGGGCAGTTCTTGTGGGCCTCAGACTGCCCTCCATTTAGCACAGTCTCTGATTTCCATTTGGAGACACCAGTAGAAGGGAAGAACCGAGGCCCTGTTGGGGTACGAGGTGACTCTGGGACAGGGCGTCCCGGTGCTGGCATAGGAGGGTGTGGGGGTGCCAAGAAAGCTAGGGGTGGGGCTGGAGGGATAAAGTCCGGAGGGGTAGGGGTAGGTGGGGAGGAGAGTGTGGATGGGGGAGACAGAGCTCCTGGCACAGGTGGTAGAGGTGGGGCTATGTTGGGTGGGGCTGGGGGTTGTGGTTCCAGCACTAGGGGAGGAGGTGGGGGTGCCATGGAAGGTGGTGGAGGGGGTGGAGACTCTGTCCTGAACATTGAGACATCAGGAGGTGGTCCTGGGGCTGGGCCCACGGGGGGTGGGGGGATGATAGGCTCTTCAACATAGTGCCCAGACCTCAGGTCACCCACAGAGCTGTACAGTCGGAGGTTACCATTGACTTGCAGGTTGCTACCTATAAAAAAAAAAGAGAGAAGAGTGAGATAGATCTAAAACTTCTAGGGTACCCATGTCATCATTCCCCACTCTCAGGGAAGGCCACCCCTGAAGGTAAGTGATTAGTTCCTGTTTCTTAGGTAGGAAAGATGGGGCAGCAGTGGCCTGAGTTCTGAACACTTGGCAACATAAGCCTCCTCTCAGCAGCAAGATAGGAGGACAATGTGACTTAATGGGATTGGGGAAAGGGTGGCCATTCTCAGTCCACTTGACCAAGCTCTCCTGGCAAAAGAAAAGACATAGGAAAGGGGTTGGGAAGTGGGGCAGTGAGGAGGGGGAAAGATGCTATTTATTAGGGATAGGAGGTCTGGGCAGGGGGTAGACCTAGCTTTTCCCTTCCTCCTCACCCCCCCAGAAACAGGCCTTTTCCAGCTATGTCTTCTCCCCCAAAACCCCACCAATTCAGTTTTGCTACACCAGCAGGCAGAGGATACCAGAGTGTAGCTGGGCTCTCACAGTCTGAGCCTATTTGGAGGCGATGGTCTGAGAGCCCCTATGGCCCAAAGGCAAGAAGACCCCAGGTACCTTTATTTGTCACGTCTTTGCCCACAAAATCCTCAGGGACTGATGGGGTTGGCACAGCCAGTCCATGGTTTTCCTGTGCATTCTGAAAGAAACCAAAGAATGGTGAGTAGGGAGAAATATTAATTCATATTCTTTTTTAAAAATGGCTTTCCCCTGGAGTCAGGAGTTCAAATCTAGCCTCAGACACTTGACACTTACTAGCTATGTGATCCTAGGTAAGTCACTTAATCCTAATGACCTCACCAAAAAAAAAAAAAAAAAAAAAAAGATTTTCATAGTCATTCCTTTGGCTCAAGAGCTTAAAATGGTTCCCCATTGCTAAATTTTTTTTGAGCCAATTGGAATTAAGTGATTTGCCCAGTGTCACATAGTTAATAAGTGACTGAAGTCACATTTGAACTCAGATCCTCCTGACTTCAGGGTCATGCTCAATCCACTGCACCACCTAGCTTGCTCCTCCCCATTGCTTATTGGACAAAATTTAAACCACTGAGTCTAGCACTTGAAGTCCTCCATAGCTAGCCCTGACCCACCTTATGGACCATCTGCTACAGTCAGGCTAACTTCCTCACTCTTTCTATGTTTGTCATACCACTTGACTCCCTGGGTTTGCCCCTTACTTGGAATACCTATCATTCTCTCCTCTAGCTATGGTAAGACATAGATCAGAATGACTGGAAATGGCCCCCGATGCAGTGGGAGACCTAGTGACTTTGCATAGCCCTGCCTCACTTAAATACAATTCACTTGCAAGTCACAACATCACCTTCCTGGATGTCATTGGTCCTCTTTGGGAAAAAAGGACAAACAACATTCTAGCTGTGCAAATCCTATCCTTCCTTCAAAGCTCAGTTCAATTCCTGCATACTGTGACAAGTCCTGCTTTCTCAGACACGATGATTTTCTCTGGTCTCTGACCCTTCAAAGCACTTCTAGTCTGCATTACAACACAGCCACAATTAATTTCAGTTTCACCTGTCCAGTTTTGTCTGTTGGACAGTAAACTCCGTGGAGGCAGGGATAACATCTCCTAGAATGGATAGGCCTCCTGGTGCCTAGCCAGGTCCGAGATCTGTACATAGTTGATGTTTGCTGATGTATACAGTCAGGCTCTGGAAGGATGGTACAAGGGTTCCTAAAATATGACTTGAAAAATTCCCATTTTGGTGAAACTAGTCTACTTGCTGTTTCTCATCCATAACATTTCATCTCCTCCCTCTGCCTTTTCCCAGGTTGTCTCTCCTGCCTGGAATGCCTGTCCTTTTCACTTCTACCTCCTGAAACTCCTACCTGCTTTCAACTCTGTTCAGGTGCCATCTCCCATGAGAGGGCATTCCCAATTCCCTCAGTTGTTAGTACCACTTTCTCAAATTACTTTTAAATTTCACATTTGATTGTGAGTTCCTTGAGGGCAAGGACTATCTTTTGCCTCTCTTTGTATTCTCAAAAAGTGTCTAGCACATAGTAGGTGCTTAATAAATGTTTGACAGAATTTATTTTCGTATATATTTTGTATTCACGTATTTGGATATGTATTGAGGTTCCCTTCCCTACCCCCAACCCTGAATGTAAACACTTTGAGGGTAAGGACCATTTTATTTTTATCTTTGTATGATACATGGTAGGTAGTTTATAAATGCTTGTTATGTTGAAGTTAGATGTTAAGGAGAAAATAACTTAGAAAGTGTTGAAAGACAAAGTCATAAAGGGCTTTCGAGCTGATCTAATCCAGATTTTCCGTTGGATCCATGAGGAGACTGAGACTCTGGGGGCTAATCAGAATTGAAGAACTCTGAATTCAAGAAGTCTTCTGGGACTGAGCCTGAACTGGCTTCCCTATCCTCCCCTAATCTTAGACACTCACGTGCTGTTCTCTCACCATCCTTACAGTTGGCTCTATCCTCTGTACCACAAACGGCTTCCATTTCTCTTTTATGGGACAAAAGCT
The DNA here is from genome assembly GCA_028533205.1 of Lagorchestes hirsutus. NCBI lineage: Eukaryota > Metazoa > Chordata > Mammalia > Diprotodontia > Macropodidae > Lagorchestes > Lagorchestes hirsutus. The sequence continues at coordinate 197,216,674 of CM052671.1, forward strand.
GACCTCAGTTGTAGAGCCAAGAGAAGGCAAACTTTTATGGAAATGAGACATAGTCCTTGGCATAGTGCCTGGACAAATCTGGCTACAGGGTTTACCTTCTGGCTGGAGGTCTAGGGGGAGGGAGTAGTTTGCAGCTGTTTCTGCAAACAGGCCATGGGCCTGTAGGCTGTAGGCTTCTGAAGGTTGATGTCTTCATGGGGGCAGCTGTTGTAATCTTCATCTTCCAATACTACCCTACATCAAACCTCAGGGGAAAATGTTGGCCTCAGACTCAGGTCATAGAATCAGAGAGCTTGGCACAGAACTGAACACATAATAGGCATTCAATAAGCCATTTGTTGAATGAATGGATAAATGAATGAATGGAATTTTAGAACTTTAGAGTGGTCAAAGCTGGAAGGGACCTTAAAGATTATCTAAATCCAACCAGCTCATTTTATAGTTGAGAAAATTTTGTCCAGAGAGAAGAGTTTTGCCAAAGATCACAAGTCTAGTGAGGGGGAAAAGACAAGATCTGAACCTGGGTCTTTCTCCTGTTATTTCTACTATGCCCCAGAGTCACTTTGGATTGTTTATGTACAGTTCTATAAGGAATGACCCTCAGTTTCACACAGCCCTTGATCTCAAAGTACACTTAAGATTCATTGCACTCAAAAACCACAACTAAAGCAAACCCATTCTCAGACTCAGTTTGCAACACTATCCAATCTGGATAGATTGGATGCTTTATAAAAACCCTCTTAATACTCGTTTAAAAAACACCAAGAGGATTCACGGAACACACCCTTCATGGCCTTCCTCTGGTAGAGAAGCAAATGCTTTCAGGGTGTTCCGGTCACATAGCAGAGAGGGCACGACACCCCTTTGAACCTTAGAATGGAGTTTGGGTGAGGCTCAAAGTCAGCTTCTCGCCTCCACACAAAAGCCTTCCTCGAAAGGGTCTAAATTGGCTCACCACCCACTCATCATCCAAGACACCACCCTCTCCTCCACTCATTCATTCTTTATACAAACAGTCAACTCAATTACTCATTCCCTTGATGATGATCTGTGGCATGCTTTAAAATTCCTGGCTAACTTGCCCTTCACATCCAATATACTCTTCTGGACCCATCTGTTAATGCTCATTTGCTCAGGCAATACAAATATAAATTCATTTAAATATCAACCCAAGAAGAACCCAACTAGGAAGGGAAACCAGCTGCCCTCCATGAGGACAGAGGGACCGGAGTTGGGTCTTCACATGTATGTAGACCCAGAATAACATTACCATAGGCCTGCCTGCTGAATCCTAAGGCCCTACCTTTCTATCTGACTTGCAGCTGCATTTCCCCTCCTATGTGCACTGTTCCCCCATTAGAATTCAATCACCTTGAGCGCAGGGTTATCTTTTTTATTTGTATCTCAGGTGCTATAGCACACGCTTAATAAATACCTTTTCATTCATTCAGTAACAGCTCATATTTCTATAATACTTTATGGTCTATAAAGCACTTTCCTCAAAACATGTAGGCAGTACAGGATAATTGCTGTCATTTTGCAGAAGAAGAAACAGACAAGGCAAGAAGCATTTTTAACATGTGTATACATGTGTGGATATGTATATACACACATATACATATCTATGCTAATTATTTTATTATTCAAAATATTAGTAAAAGCATTGGACAGAAGTGAGCCAAGGACAAAATCTTATGCCATGTCACTAGAAATCTCCCCTTGGAGGACTTTCCAGGCCTATTAATCCACAATCTTTGGATTTAGTCAATTCTCTATTTTTTTTAGAAGCATTTATTAAGAACTATTATGTGCCAGGCACTGTACTAAGGATTTTACAAGTATGTCATTTGATCCTAACAACCACCCTGGGAGGTAGGTGCAATTATCATCTCCAATCTATAATTGAGGAAACTGAAGTGGTTAAATGACTGGCCCAAGGTCACAAAGCTATTATGTGTCCAAGACTGGATTTGAACCCAGGTCTTCCTAACTCTTGGCCCAGTGCTCTATGCACCAAGACATCAAACTCCCTACTTGCCTTGCTTTAATTATCCTCATTTTGCAGAAGAAAAAGCAGGAAAAGAGAGGTAAACCCAGTCCTTTGCATAAAGATGGAAAGCTTCACTTTTCTAACCTCATCACCTCTCATCAGGATTCTGAAATAGCTTCTAACTGGTCACCAACAGATGGATGCAAGAACTCTATTGCTTGATCAGTTAGCTTTGCCATAAAGGAGGGGAATTCTGAAATGACGGTTGTTAAGATAAAAAGGTGGTAAAACACTTTAAAAAATGAATTGGAAACCAAATTCTGGAAGGGAGAGTTGCTGGACTCTGTTGGGATCTGGTTCTCCACCAGGACTCCCAGATGACCCCCTCACAATGTAATCGAAGGGAAAGCCCACAGAACCATGATCTGGATGACCTGGGTGAGTTCTCGCTCCTGCACTAACTCGCCGTGTAATTTTGGATGAGTCATGTTTCCTCGTCTGTTAAGTCAAAGCCATGATCTCTAAGGTCTTTTGCAGTTCTACTGTCCTTAGGGCCAAAGTCATGTACCAGTCAGGGACAGCATGGGATGGACCCCTGGTCTCAGGCCTAGTTCTCTTTCCACTGTACCCTTCTCCTCCTATATATCTCGGCATATTTCTAAATACACCTGCACACCTGAGCATTCCATTCACTGGCCTTTTCTTTGTTAACCTAGAGAATCAAGACTGGGAGAAGGGACTCATCTTTGGACTTTGGACTTTCTGTGGGGAGCCTTCAGAAATATTTTATTCCCTAGAATATAAATCCTTTTATTCCCTAGAATACAAGTTCCTTTCCCTGCCATGTTCAGGCAGGGTAGTAGGGAGAACACTAGATAGGGAATTAAAAGTCCTGGGGTCCTAGGTTAAAATCCTATTTCTGCTACTTGGGCAACTAACTAGTAGTTAGGTGATGCAGAGGATAGAGTGGTAGAACTGGAGTCAGAAAGACTTGATTTCAATTTCAGCTTCAGACATTTACTAGCAGTGTAACCCTGGGCAGGTCACTCAACCTCTGTCTGCCTCAGTTTCCTCAACTGTAAAATAAGGATAATAATAGCATTCACCTACTAAGTAAAGTTTTCTGTGTATCAAGCGTGGAAAATATTTATAAAATGCTTTGCGTGCCTCAAAGTACTATTTAAATCCTTCCTTCCTTCCTTCCTTTCTTCCTTCCTTCCTTCCTTCCTCTTTCATATGAGGCTGGATTTGAGCTCAGGGCCGGTGCTCTATCCATTGAGCACCTAGCTGCCCCTAATTATTATTTTTTGATTATTTTCCCTCTCTGCAATTCGGTTTTTCTCCTTTCAGGCTGTTAGATCAAATGGTCTCTAATGTCTCTTTTAGGGTCAAAATCTTAGGATTCCTACAAATAGCTTACATTTATACTGTACTTTATGACTACAAAGTACTTTTAAAGTACAGTTATCCCTTCCACACTGAGACTTTTCCCATCACAGTTTTGACAGATCAGGGTGGGCATAAAAAATTAAATGGGAATTTTTTGGAAGTTCTGCAAAGCTGCAGACAACACAGAAAAAAACTGTAAACACTCCATAAAAAAAAAAAGAAAAAATTCAGACTCCCACTCTGATACAAAGGGAGGCCCAAAAAAATTTTAAGAGGATTTTTCAGGTCAAGGGGGTACCTCATTCCAAACCCCTGAGATGTGGAAGGGAGAACTGTAGTACAATTATCACCACTCCTATTTGACAAATGAAGGAGCTGGAATGAAGAGAAGCTAGAAAGGACTTTGGAGTCCATGTCCAGTCTCTAGAGCAGGAAACAGAGAACTACAGAAAGACAGTGACCCACTCAAGGTCACATAGTTCGTAAATATTAGAACTGGGACTTGACTCCAGGCCCAATACTCACTATTAGGCAACTAATATTCTAACAAAGTGGTTAGAAAAATGAGTCTAGAATCAGGAAAACCCAAGTTTTCTTACTAGCAGTGTAACCCTGGGCAAGTCTCTTAACACCTCTCTGCCTCAGTTTCCTCAACTGTAAAAAGAGGATAATAATAGTATTTAACTCCTAGGGTTTTTGTGAGGATCAAATAATATTTGTAAAGCACTCAACACAGTGCCTGGCATATAGTAGGGACTTAATAAATACTTGTTCCATGCTTAACGTGAATGTATATGTAGAGCCTATATCAGATTGCATGCCATTTTGGGGAGGGAGGAGGGGGAAGAAAAGGGAGGGGATGAAAATTTGGTACTCAAAAGCTTGTAGAACTGAAGGTTATAAACTAAAAATAAATAAATAAATTAAAAAAAAAAATAAACACTTGCTCCTTCTCCCCTCCCCCGGCCACTTTTCCCCCTATACTCCTACTGCCTCTCAGGAAGCAGCCCAACTATTAATAGCCATGCCCTGGATTTGAACTGAGTTTGTGAGGGCCCCAAAGCAAAGTACTAATCACCCTAAAACCACTGTGTGTTATGGGATTTAATCACCTCCCCTCTCTAAGCCTCAGTTTCCTCTTCTGTCAAAAGAGCCAGTTGGACTGGATGATCTCTCTTTTGGCTCTCCCATTAGAGGATTCCTTTCCTCCCTGGCCCATAGTGAAGCTTTGCATATGAGTCACCTGGAAGTTCTCCAGAAGCTGGAGGGCATGACTCAGTTACAGGAACACTGGGAGGAGAAGGAACAGAAGAGGAGACTAGACAGGGAGGCCTCAGATGTCCCAAGCAGCTGTCTTCTCTGGGACAGGGAGGGAAGGGATTTCCTTGTCTCCTAGGCCAAGAGAAAGCTGCTGTGGCTCAGTGCTGGGGACCATTTCCCTCCACCGCCTTTTTTATGAGTTCCAGACTTGCCTGTGGATTCGAAGTCCTATGTGTTGGGCACACAAGAGTGTCTAGACCAGGGTTGAGGAAGCTGTGGCCTCGAGGCCACACATGGCCCTCTAGTCTTCAAGTATGGCCCTTTGATTGAATCCAAGTTTTACAGAAGAAATCCTTTTATTCAGGGGATTTTTTCTGTGAAGTTTGGATTCAGTCAACAAAGGTGAGCAGGTTTCATAGCCTAGCTTTCCTCTCAGGTTATTTTGCTCCTTTCCTCACCTGCAGTCTAGGCATTCCTATGTCTAACTCAATAGTTTAAGAAAGATGATACATATGGAGCTGGGATGGAACTTAGAGTTCATTTAGTCAAACCTTCTTACTTTACCAATCAGGAAACTAAGGCCCAGCAGGGTTAAATAACTTGCCCAAGTTCACAAAAGAAGTAAGAGAGTTTAGATTCAAACTCAGGTCCTTGGACTTCAGTGCTTTTCCCTCCTATTATATTGTCACCTTTTATTTGGGAAAGATGGGAGTACAACCCTCGTTAGGGTTACCTGCCTAACTTTAAGAGTCAACAGATTTGAGGGGCAATCAAAACTAAAGAAATGAAATTTGAGTCACACTTTGAACCCAGGTCTCTTGACTAACACTAACAAGTGGACATGTCATTTTCCCTCTCTGGGTCCATTTCCCAATCTGCACAGGTGAAGTAGATTAATTCTAAGGCGCTTTCTTGCTCTAAATTTTATGATTCTAATACTGAAACAGGTGCATAATTTGCATGTTTCTCATTTGAAGTCCAAATCAGGGTTTGGACCATCCCTCGGAGGCTGGGTTCCTAGGCAGAGAGTGCAGGTGTGTGAGGCCATGGCCTCTTTCTCCCTCCTCCACCCCTTTAAAGATACAAATGAATTACTTCTTGCTCCACCCACGGCCTGTCAAGTCAGGCCCTGATCTTCATTTGATGCCCCTCCCCAAAGCCTGCTCTCACATGGAACTACTCCAACACCAAGAAACTACTGGTCTAGCTGCTGACATCAGTGTTCTTGCACTTTGCAGGAGGCAGTTATGGTACAGTGGAAAGAACGCTGGCTCTAGAGTCAGAGGTGGTGGTGGTGGTGGTGGTTGTTTAGTCCTGTCCAACTCTTTGTGACCCCATTTGGGGTTTTCTTGGCAAAGATCCTAGAGTGGTTTGCCAATTCCTTCTCCAGATCATTTTATAGATGAGGAAACTGAGGTAAACAGGGTGACGTGACTTGCCCAGGGTCATACAGCTAGTAAGTATCTAAGGCCAGATTTGAACTCAGGTCTTCTTGACTCCAGGTCTAGCTCTATCCACTGAGCCACTCAGCTCCCAAGGGCAAGGAGTCAGAGAACCCAAGGTCAAAGGCCACCTCCGATACTTCTGGTGAGATTTTGGGTAAGGCTAGATTTATCTATCTGTTTAGGCATCACTTTTCTCAACCCTAGAATAAGAGAAATGGACTGCTCATCTCTGAGGTCCTCTCTAGCTCTAGAGTCAGAAGGATCATCAGAAAGTATACCATCCAACACCCACATTTTGTAGATGGAGTTAAAGTCCTGAGAAGGAGCATAGCACCAACGAAGTAGACTAAAAGAACCCCTGAGGCCAAATAGTCCAATCCCCTCACTTTTACAAATGAGGAAACTGAGGTGCAGGGAAATTAGGTGATTTTCTTAAGGTCACAAAGAAAGTAAATATTAGAGGCCGCTTCCCATAGATCACCGATCAGAGTCAGAAGTACCGATGAAGTACTAGGTCCAGGGTTTATTCCACTGGACCACCCAAGTGAGATTGTGGCAGCCAGGCCATCTCCAGTCACCCTGATCTGTATCTTGCTACTGGACCAGGAGGCTCCAGAGGAGAAAGTGAGGCTGGTGACTTTGCACAGCCCTGCCTCACTTAAATCCAATTCACTTGCAAGTCATGACATCACCTTCCCATGGTCACGGTCTTCTTTGAGAACAAAGGACAAACATCCCACCACCACTACTACCACCAGTGGCATTGTGATTGGCCAAAGAGGCCATGGTCCATTCATGGGGTGTGGGTGGGGAATCATACAACCTCATACATGTCATCAGGCCTCACAGTCTGCCTATCCCAGCTCTTAAAATCCCCTCTTAGAATACAGGGCACAACTAATGTAGAAAGCAATGAAGTTATTAGCCCTGAAGCATGGGGTTGGGCCCAGGTGGAGACAATGTAATGAGCCCCCAGATACTCTGCACTTTGGCTCAGATTCTTTTTTTTTTTTTCTAATTTTTAAATTTTTTTTTTTAAATTTGGCTCAGTTTCTTGAAGGGAATGAAAGAAGCTTTTAGGGTGAATCCATCAGGAATCTCCCTATATTCCCTCTGTTTAGAGGCATTCCTTACTCTTCTAAATGACTTAAGTGATGAGGTTCATTTTTTCTCCCTGGAAGTTCCAGGTCAGAGTTGAAATCCAGAGTTTACCTGCCCCTAAACTCCCCCTACCCACCTACTCATGCCCTAGCTACAGACGCCTTTTCTTCTTCTCTTCCAATTTCAGTTTTACAAGTATTTGATTACGCAAGGTGATCTGCTAGGTGCAAGAGATATAAAGACAAAATTAGAAATATCTTCTGCCCCCAAGAAGCTCACATTCTACAAAACATATTCAACACCTAACACAGATAAGTAAAGGCATGATAACTTTGGAGGTAGAGAATGCTAACTGGGAGGGTTAGGAAAGGCTTAGAATAGAAAGCTTAATCTGGACTGGGCCTTGAAGGAAGCTAGTGATTCTAGGAGAGGACTATAAGGAAGGAGATTTGAACCCTGGCCCTTCTGATTCTGGGGCTGACAGTCTATCCATAGGCTGACCATAAAGGGCTTTAAATGTTACACTGAGGAGCTTGCCTTTTATACTGGAGGCAAGAGTTTAGTCTGAAAGTTTGTAGCAGAGGAAAGATATGGTCAGAGATCTGCTTTAGGAAGTGTCAGCTACGTGGGAGGCTGGATTACAGATGCACGAGACTGGAGGCTGGAAGATCAATTAGGAAGCCACTGAAATAGACCAGGCAATAGATAATGACTGGTGGCTGGGGGAGGGGAAAGAAGGGAACAGATTACAGAGATGTTGTATGTATAACCTGTATTGGATTGTTTACTCTATCAGGGAGGGAAGAAGGGAAGGAAGGAGGAAGGGACAGATTTTGGAATTCAAAACTTAAAATAAAAATGTTAACAATTGTTTTAACATGGAATTGGAGGAAATACATATGCATGTCCATATATGTATATGTATGTATATATATACACATGTATATGTAATACATACACATACATATACACATACACATATACATTTACATATGAAAGAGATTTGTAGAGTAGGAATTTATTATCCTTGACCCCTGGTTGGACGGAGAGATGTTGTGAGGGACAGGGAAGAGACAAGCCTGATGAAGATTGTAAACCTGGACAACTAGAAGGATGGTGGTGCCACAAAATAAACTGGGAGTTTTGGAGGGGGAAGAAAGGTACATAAAGAGTTTGGGATGTCTATGAGACATCAAAGCAGAGGTCCAGCAGGAAGCTGTCAATATGGAATCAGAGTTTAGGGGGAAGATTAGGGATGGAAATGTAGATTTTGAATTCATCAGACAGCGAGGAGGAACAGCAGAGCAGAGCACTGGACTGAAAACTAGGAAGACCTGAGTTCAAATCCAGCTTCACTTACTAGCTGTGTGACCTTGGGCAAGTCACTTAATTTGTTTGCCTCAGTTTCCTTATCTGTAAAATGACCCAGAGAAGGAAATAGCAAACTATTCCAGTATCTTTGCCAAGAAAACCCCAAATGGGGTCACAAAGAGTTGGACAAGACAAACAACTAAACAACAACAACCCATCAGAAAAGTTGTGAAGATAAAATGAAATATTTGCAAAGTGGTTTGCAAACCTTTTTATTATTGCTGTTTGGTCATTTCAGTCATGTCTGACTCTTCATCAGTCTTCCTGATTCCTGGTCCTATGCTTTAGGGCAGCTAGGAGCCACAGTGGGTAGAGCTTGGCATCAGGAAGGCTCCTCTTCCTGAGTTTCAAACCCAGCCTTAGACACTCACTAGCTGTGCGATTCTGGACAAGTCACTTCACCCTGTTTGCCTCAGTTTCCTCATCTGTAAAAGGAGCTGGAGAAGGAAATGGAAAACCACTCCAGTATCCTTGCCAAGAAAATCCCAAATGGGGTCACAAAGTGACTAATTGTCTAATGTATACCCTAAAATGCTATCTATTGTTATTTTCAGAAAAATAAGTGAACCCATGAAAACTGATGCATTCCCACTCCTCATAGACTTTGGAAACAAAGCCAATGCCATGCTTTCATTTACAGAGGAGAATACAAGTGATTTTCCTAAGGGCCAGGATTTGAACCCAAGTTCTTCAAATCCAAACGCAGAGCCCTTTTTAATAGATTTCACTTGCTGTTCCTTGCATCTGACTCTCCACCTCTTTACTTCCTACTTCTCACTGGCTGTCCCTCATGTCTGGAATGTTCTTCTGGATTCCTTCAGATCTCAGCTAAAATCCTACCTTCTGCAATCAGCCTTTCTGGGGATCTCTCAATGCTCATGCCTTCCCTTTGAGATTACCTCCAATTTACCTTCCACAGAGCTTGTATGACTTACATAGCTGTTTGCATTTTGTGTGTCCTATTAGAATGAGAGCTCCTTTTGTACAGGGACTACTTTTTTCCTTTCTTTGTATCTCAAGTGCTTAGTATAGGGCCTGATAGGTACTAAGTGCTTAATAAATGTTAACTCAACCACACTGTCCCTAAGGGCTGAGAATTCATACCATTGTCTTTTTATGTCCCTAGCCTACGGATTCCTTCTCAGAGATATTAGAAACAAGTTTATGGACCCCAGTTTAAGAAACCTTGCCCTAGAGAGAGGGAAGACACAGGCCTCTTTCCACTGAGTGAGCCAGGCTTCCTCATTTCTGTTCCTGAGCCATGTGTTGCTTTAGACACTCACAAAGCTCTTTGTTCTTGGATACCCTCTCCCCACACCCAGGGCTTGGTGTTACATACACATAGATCTTCATTCTTAGAATTCCTTACCCAGCCAAGCCCTGGTCATTCAGGCTCAGAGACTGGTTGGTAGGTAAAGGCTTGGCTGGACATCACAGCCACAGTTGCTCTTTCCACCAGATCCCACACCCTTGGCTACCTTGCCCTGTGCTTCAGAGGGAGGAACAACTTGTCTACACTGGCCTGGGAGGTGGAGGAACATAAGGGAAAGAGTCTTAAACTGAAAAATTCCCATCCCTATCCCTTGGCATAATTCACTGGACTTGGGAAGAGATTTATCCCAAGAAGGTGTGTATGTGTGTTCGTCCGTTGCTGAAGAAGACGTCATCAGAAATAATGACATGACTTGCACTTGACTTTGTTTTGAGTGAGGGAGGGCTGTGCAGGTCACCAGGCCCATTTCTCCTTCAGAGCCATCTGAATCCAGTGACCAGATATTCATCAGGATGGCTGGAAATGACCCAGGATGAGGAAATTGGGGTTAAGTGACTTGCCCAAGGTCACATAGCTAGTGAGTGTCAAGTGACTGAGGTGAGATTTGAACTCAGGTCCTCCTGACTCCTGCACTGGTACTCTATCCACTGCACCACCTGGCTGCCATCTCAAGAAGGAGAAAGGGAAGGAATGAAGCATTTATTAAGTGGCTATTATATACCAGCATTATGCTAAGTACTTTAAAAATATTATCTCATTTGATCCCCACAACAACTCTCAGAATTAGGTGCTATTATTTTATAATTTTATCGTTAAGGAAACGGCGGCAGACAGAAGTTAACTTACTTGCCCAGAGTGACACAGTTAGTGAGTCTGGATTTGAACTCAGGTCTTCCTGACTCTAGGCCCAGCACTCTCTCTGCTATACCACCTAGCTGCTCAAGTGAAGGCCACAGATATCAGAGTACCTCTCTACTCTTCCCCCAAACCCAACACTGATGGCAAAGCTTTTCATCACTACTGGGTGAAAAAGAAAATCATAATTTTTCCAGTCTGGATCAATACTGCCTGGTGAGGGATGGTGATGCCAAACTGGAGAAGGGGGCAGAATAAAAAAGTCCAGGTCCATGGAAAACAAATGAAGGGCAGATGCCCTTCCCTATGCCAAATAGCATCTCTGCTGGTAATTCATGAATTTTGCTTTCCTGCACATTTATGTATTTTTTTAATGCCCTAGTATACAGCTAATTTTTATAAAGGTGAGAAAGAACTTTCTGTTCCCATTCAGTAATAATCTCCACAGGCCTAGTATATCTGACTTTTCTCAGATTCTATCTGAGTCCTTAACTTTTCTTGCTTATATTATTTTGGTTAGATTTGTCTAGCTCTGAGAGGGGTAACATTGAGGCCCCTCACTTTTATAGTTTTAATATCAATTTCTTCTGTAATTCAATGAACTTTTCCTTTAAGTATTTAAATGCTATACCATTCAGTGCCTACTTAAGTACTGATATTAATTCACTGTCTATGGTACCTTTAAGCAAAATGCAGTTTCCTTTTTCCCTCTTTTGCAGCTGATTTTTTATTGTTGCTTTGTCTGAGATGATTGCAATCTCTACTTTAATCAGCTACATTTTTTTAAGAGATACACCCCTTTACCTCAACTCACTTCCAAATTACTGATCGCTTCCTTTCCTCATTTTTCTGTTCACTAGAGGATTCTAATTTCCATCTTCTCTCCATGTCTTTTTTCTCCAGTGGCTACTAGGTAGAGGGAAGAGGAACAACCAGGCTGTTTAGAAAATCAAAAGTGGGATATAACCAAGGATGTGCTGGAGCCAGAAAAGAATCAATTGCTAAATTTTTAGTGTGAATATGTATACCTCTGAAACCAGCAAAGACTAAAAATTAATTTGTTTCCCTGCTTGTTTAGACTTAAGAAAGTGATGGAGAATATGTTAATATACAAATTAAACTTAAAAGTGTGTTATGTTAACTTTTTTCCACTTAAAGAATTGGTTGTTAAAGATTTACCAGTATAACTCTGGATATGATTTCTCTTGTAGAGCCAGGACTCCAGGAAACAGCTATGTAGGGAGGTGGGCTCAGCAGTAGATCACTCCCTCCCAGCAAAAGTAGTACCTTACCCTAGAGTTCCCTCACTCTTCTCTCACACCAGATCATATCAGCTACATTACTAGCTAAAATCAAGATTTCCACTCATCTCCTCTACCCAAACTCCAACAAAGCCTGAATAAGTTCTATATATGAAGTAAGCTTAGTCTCAAATGGGAAATATAAGATATCTCCTCCCACTCCTCCACAGAAGGTGGGGGCAGAGTGATGTTGGTGGGGAATGGAGATGGTGGTAGAACATTGCAAATGACATCAGATCTTTTGGGTAGATTGATAGGTTTTGGTAATTTTTTTTCTTCTTCTCCCTCTACTTCCTTTTCTTCTCTTTAAAAATTCTTTGTTATATAAAGATGGCTCTAGGGAAATCTAAATGATGTGAGAAACAAAAGACTGAATAAAAATCCATTAAGAAAAGAAATAGCTGAGTACAGTGGGGCTCCATCTAATTTTGGTCTCCCCATTCCTGTGGCCATCAAGCAGAGATAATGGTCCAGAGGGTAGATGGGGTGATCAGAGTGACACCTTCAGGGCACAGCCCAGAACACCTCCCCCCCCCAAACTATTATCCAGCCTGACTCAGAGAGGGTGGGGTGGCTGAAGTGCTCTCACTGCCCCAGGCACTGAGGACCTGTCTGGCCAGTTCCTTATATCACATTGCTATTAAATGTTTAATTCCCTGACTATACGGGGATGGTTTGGTCTGGATCTGGAGAGGTCAAGGGGGAGCCCCTGATAGGGAAAAGTACACATTGACCTCCAATTTGTTGGTTCAATCCCAGTAACATTTCCTCTGTTTTTACCAGGAAGCTCCAAATTGAAGGGTGGGGTATAATAAGGTACAATGAATTCTAGGCTTCTTGCCCTGAAGTTCATAGGATCATAGACTTACAGCTGAAGGAGTCTTATGACCGTTGTTGTACAGATGAGGAAAATGAAACTCAGAGAGAAGTGACTTGCCCAAGGTCATACAGATTTGACCTACAGAGGAGTTCTCAGAACAATTTTTATTGCTGTTCAGTCATTTCAGTCATATCCAACTCTTTGTGATCTCATTTGGGATTTTCTTGGCAAAGATACTGGAGTGTTTTGCCATTTCCTTCTCTGGATCATTTTACAGATAAGGAAACTGGGATAGACAAGGTTACATGACCTTTCCCAGGGTCACATAGGCAGGAAATATCTGAGACAACATTTGAACTTAGATTTTTCCTTGCCTTGTTACCCCATTTGGGGTATTCTTAGCAAAAATATTGGAATGGTTTGCCATTTCCTTCTCTAGCTCATTTTACAGATAAGGAAACTGAGGCAAACAGGGTTAAGTGACTTGCCCCAGGTTCCACAGCTATTAAGCGTCTAGGTCAGATATGAAATTAGGAAGATGTCTTCCTGACCCCTGACATTCTATTCACTGTGCCATCTAGCTGCTGCTCTCAGAACCATCTCAGTTGCTAAAATATCTCTAACTTAACATAGACCTTCTAAGTAGCTGGTTGAGGAACAAGTTTTCCATGGCTGCTCTTGGCATCATGGTTCTTTCTCCTCCTGTTCTCACTTCAAATAGAAAAAACCCCCCAAAACTTTAGGGGAAAGGGGAAAGATGGCTGGTTCCCATCCTCTTCTCCCTATTGCCAGGCTCATCCTTTCTCCAAAGCTCATTCTGCCCTCTTTCTCTTCATTATCAGAAAGAGGGTTGCTCTAAAGCTGGAGGAGGTATCCAGAAGAGGGAAAAGGGACAGTCCCCAGTGAAAGAGACTTCTCTTTTCACCTCCTCCAACATACCAATCATCCCAAATGTTCCCAATAGCAACTCTGCCCCTTTTCCTTCCTTTTATTCCCTGTATGCGGCCCCTTCTTTTCTTCTACCCTCCCACCCCATGCCAGAGAAGCCTTGAGGAGGTTTCTAGTGAGTGTGAGAACCATGCTGCAAAACTGGCACTGACAACTTGGTGTCAACTTCCAAGTGAGCAAGTAGGCAGGGCCCTGGGCATCAATCCAGTTACTGTACCCGCCTCCAGCCCAGGGCAATGAAAGAAGAAAAGAAGACTAACATGACTTGACAGGTGTGTGTGTGTGCGTGTGCGTGTGTGTGTGTGCGTGTGCATGTGTGCGTGCGCATGTGTGCGTACATGTGCATGTGCGTGTGTGTATGTGTGCGTGTGCATGTGTGCGTGCGCGTGTGTGCATGTGCGTGTGCGTGTGCATGTGCATGTGTGCACGCGTGTGCGCGTGCATGTGTGCACGTGCGTGTGTGTATGTGTGCGTGTGCGTGTGTGTGTGTGTGTAGCTGCCCTCCTCATTGCCCCATTGCCTGGGTAGGGTGATGAGAAGAAGGAATTTGATAAGGAAAGCAGAGTTCATCTAGTCCAGACCCCTCAGTTTGACTCAGGGACCCTCTGTAATCCAGAGAGCAGAAGTCTCCTTAGGGTATATTGGATCTGCGCATAGGGAAAGACATGATGGGTTTTCACTGCTTAGGGAACCACATAGCTGAGCAGGGAGTCACAAAAGGGAGGAAAAATGCTCTTAAAAGCTGCTTAGAAAGAAAACAGCTCCTAAAGTTTATATATAGTCCTTCCATATATTTCCTTTATCACTATGAGATTAGGGCTGACAGTGAACATTCCTCCTATATTACACACAGGATCATAGATCCAGAGGCAGAAGGGACTTCAGAGGCCCTCCGGTCCGATCCTGTCATTTTTACAGATGGAGAAACTGTTCCTTTGAGAGGTTGAGTTTCCCAAGATCATATGGGTCTTGTCAGAGGCAGTGTTTGAACTCAGATCCTTTGACCCCAAAGTCAGTGCTCTAACACCTTCTTTATTCTTTTCCTCTCCTGCATTATTTGTGACCCTTCAAAAGGACCCTTGATGTATAGTATAGTGATCAGATATGTCACCTCGGCAAAAATTTGGGAGGAGAATGTTGGATGGGTGCACAGAAGAATTTGCTCATGGTGCACATCCTTAAGGAGAATTCAGTCTCCCAGCAATGGGCAGAGCCTTAAAGAAGCATTTTTTTTTTCCAGTAAGGAGTCAGCGCTTTGGGACTCTAAATCTGACCTGCAAACTAGGCTAAGCACTATTCTCTGCTGGAATCCTGTCTATAGCTTCACAAGAGTGAGTCACCCATCAACTACATACAACCACTGACTTGGGTTAGACCCAAATGGATGGTTGAGTTGGGAAAGCAGGAGCCAGCTGTCTCCCAAGTCTTTCAGGATCAATACTGGTAGTCAATATATCTTGAAGGATCTGATCCACCCTGGGAAGTGACCACCACCCTCAGGGAGGCAAAAAAATCAATTCTCCTTCCCACCAAAAATCTGAATGCCTTCACAAGCCACGCTTTTTCTCTAGCTCTGAGCAACTTCTCTGGCTGTCCCCCTTGCTTGGATTGCACTCTTTCCATCTCCTCATGGCTTCTCCAGCTTCCTTCATTTCCCAGCTAAAAATCCCACCTTTTATAGGAAACCTTACCGAATCCCTCTTAATTCTAGTGCTATCCCTCTGCTATTTCCTATTCATCCTGTACAGAGCTTGTTTATACATTTTTTTGCACGTTGTTTCTCTCATTAGGTTGTGAGCTTCTTAAGGGCAGGGACTGTCTTTGCCTCTCTTTGAATCCCCAGCTCTTGGTACAGTGCCTGGCACATAGTAGGCAGTTAATAAATGCTTACTGACTGACAGTCATCCAAAATGGGGGGAAAAATAAGGCACAGTTTCCGCCCTCTAAGAACTTAAGAGTATATGTAGGAGGAGAGACAAGATATATCTATGTATAGATAGGCACACACACACATGTACATATACATGCACATGTACACACACATACATGTATGCATGCACATACACGTGCATATAAACATCAATATGCACACACGCACACATATGCATGTGTGCGCATGCATGTACATGCATGTGTATATGTGTATATACACACATATATATCTTCATTCATATCTATATAGATGTAGGTACAGATATATGCACATGGGAAAAATTCAAGAGAAAAGAGGTGGGACTTTACTTGGAAACTGAAATAGATATAATCCAGTGGTGATTGTTTTTAGCTGGGGATGGGGGAGGAGCAGTACCACAGTGAAGAAATAAGGATAAAGTGTATCTTTTAGATATGCTGAAAGAAGGAAAAATGAAATAAGAAAGCCTTTCTAATCTCCAGAAGTGATTGATTTAATGTAACCCAAGCTCATAAAATCTCCTTTTTCCGCCTTGGTGTTCAAGGTTCCCACTATCCCCATCTCCTGTGCACATGTCAAACTCTCCCTCCATCCTCCCTTGAACTTGTCTCAACACCATAAGATTTTTGCTTTGTTTTGTTTTTGCCTTTCTTTGTGTCCTTGGAGCTTTGCCCAGTGCTTGGCACATTTTTTTGGTTGTTGTTAAGTCTTTTTCAGTCATGTCTGACTCTTTGTGACCCCATTTGGGATTTTCTTGGCAGAAATACTGGAGTGATTTGCCATTTCCTTCTCCAGCTCATTTTACAGATGAAGAATGAAAGTAAATAGGGTAAAGTGACTTGCCCAAGGTCACGCAGATAATGTTTCTGGGGCCAGATTTGAACTCAAGAAGATGAGTCTTCTTGACTCCAGGCCCAGCATTCTATTCATTCTGCCATCCAACATGTAGTAGGTGCTTAACAATTGTATGCTGACTTCACCCTGAAGCCCAGGTAGCCAGTTGCCAACTTCTTCATGGTTAGTGACTGCTGTCCTTCTCTGGTAATGGCTCCAAGGACAAAAAAGACCTCACATGAATGAAGGGGAGGAGGGGCCTACCATAGCAGCCACGTGGCTCCCACCCGCTCAGCCTCAGGCTGGCAGGCCTGGTACCTCCCTCTGCCAACCCACACTTCAGCATGCTAGAAATCCATACTCACCAGGGGTAAGAAGGTTAACAGGGGGCGGACTCTTGGCCGAGGTTTGAGGGTGGCAGTTCCTGACTCACTCACGGTGTTAAACTGATTGTCTCCATAATAAATTCCATCTGGAGAAGATAAAGGAGAGGGAGACGATGAGCTAGAGGATCAAAGACTTTTGGACACCCCCATTAGATATGACCCAACTAAATTTCCAAATCCTTCCCGGACAAATAAAAGTCCAGAGGTAGATCCTGATTTGACTCATACAGTATTATCTCATCTTACATAACAGGCTTGAGAGGGTAAGAAAGGAGGATAGATGTGCATACCACTCTTTAAATGAATCCGCAGGGTTGGGTGAAGCTGTTCTGGCCCAGTTGCTTTTCTCTTAAAACATTAAAAAAAAATCTTATTGATGACTTTTATTTTGAGTAATAACAACAGCTCTTATTTACAAAGAGTTTTACATGCATTATTTCACACTCACAACCACCCTACATAGTAGGTGCTATGGATATTCTCACTTTTCAGTGTTCATATAGATAGTGAGTCAGAGGCAAGATCTGAACCTTGGAGGGAAGGATTGTCTATGTTTTGTATTTCTTTCCCTCCTGCCTAGGCATAGTGTCTGGCTGTATATAGTAGGATATACAATAGGGAAGGGAACTCAGAAGTCATCTAGTTCAGTCCTCTCATTTTATAGATGACTGAGGCTCAGAGAAGTGATCTGCCCAAAGTCACAAAGGTAGTAAGCAGCAGAGACCAAATCTGAACTCAGGTCCTTGAATTCAAAGCTGGAGCCAATCACACCCACCTCTAGTCCCAGGCCTCCTTTTGGGTTCCTGATATCCTCTGTAACGAGATTTGAGGCTGAGATAGGTTAAACAGCTTGCCCAGGGTCATACAGTGTTAGAAGACTCAAACCTAGGTATAAGATTCTTCTGGAATACCATGAGCATTCCCTCTTCCTACCCCCAACATTTTACACACATTGAACTTTCCCTTGTAACCAGGCAAAATAGTTTAACAAAAATACCAGATACCTCGAACACATCTAGATCACAACCCCCTGCCTCTCTGCTAAGAAGAATGAAGGTCTGTCGCATTCATTTTCCTGTAGCTCCTCAGAGTCCAGCTTCCTTCTAGCAGTCTTTTCATTAACTTCATTGTATTTATTGTGTACACAGTCCTCCTGGCTCCGTTTCAGTTCATACAAACTATTTCTCTGAATTCCTCATTCTCATTATTTCTTACCACACAATAATACTCTTCTATTCCCTGATGGATGGATGGCCTAGTTTGATAGATGAAACAGGGAATTATGAAGTCAAAGCCAGAGCTTTAACCAGAAATTCTGGCCCTGGGCCACATTCAATTGTTGGTGGTGGGGTAGGGTGGTGGTGGTGGTGATGGGAACCCTCTACCTTGGTTGGGTTGTGGTAGTAGGGAGGGCAGTTTGGTTCTCAGAGAGGCTGATGCATGGTCAGTGATCCCTGACTTTCCAACCCCCAGGCAAAGCTAAGGATGGGATGTGCATCAGAGAAAGAAGGAGGCAGAGGCTTAGCACCGGAGGAGGGAGTGGCGGTTATACCTTGTGCCACAGAGCTAGCTGTCTGAAAGACCAGCACAGGGAAAGAAGGCTGCTCTTTTGTCATTTATCCTCCTTGCCTGGGACAAAACTCCTGATCCCTGTGCTCCTAATAATAGCTCTGACCCAGGCCAATTTTCCTAGATCCCCTGCAATTCAACTTTCAGGGATTTTATAGCCTAATGAAACTCATAACCTGTTTGTCCCTCCTGGACTAGACTCTCTCTATCTGGTCTTCCCTCTCAGGCCTGCAAATGCCCTTCTGGAGGCAAAGCTAAACACCCAGCCCCAACTTCCCAGCAAAGCTTATCTCCTAAAGAGAGAGAAAAACAAGAACGTATTTTTCTCAGGTGCTTGAATTTCTAGCTGGGATTGATTAGATGAGATCCCTCCCCTCCTTTCCAGCCTCCCAGACCCTGTCCTACTTAGAATCTGAATCTTACTTTCGTGCAAATGTGTTTATCCCCAACACATATATTACATAAGTATTCGTATCCCAAAGTACTACCCTTCCTATACCATAATGACGCTAATGACCACCTTCCCACTATTGGCAAGCCAAGAGAAGACTGAGGTTCAGAGTCACTTGCTTAAGGTCACATAGTAAAGCAGCAGAAGCTAGACTGAAATCCCATCCCAAGGCTCTTTCTCAGAATGGTGAAAATTGTCCCAGAGTCTCTGAGAGATTCAAGGTCACCAAAGCAAAATTTCACTTGTTAACCCTATAGTATTAAGAAAAGTAGAAAACTCGCCCTCTCAGTTCTCAATAAGGGTAGAAACAAATGGTTTAATCTCCAGTTACAGAAAAAAATTCAACTGCTCAGTATAGCCTATTTCCTCAGTATTTTAGTTAGTCTAGATTTTCCTGTCAGGAAAATTCTCTATGCAAGCTGTCCACCAATATTTGGAATGAGGAGAGTGCTGGGGCCAGCTCAAACTGGCTTGGGAGAGCTGATAGTTAAATTTGCATTGTGAGCATTTATACCTCTGAAACCAGCAAATGCTGTAAATTATAGCTTGATTTACTGTTTTGTTTATTGTCTAGACTTAAGAAAGTGATGGGTGAATGCTAATAATTTGGATTAAACTTAAAAAAATTATCTCTTGCATATTTTATTTTTTTGGTGGGGAGAGTCAGATGTTAAACATTTACCCTCACACCATGGACTGGAACACACTCTCATCTTCCCTTTTCGGATTTCTTAGCTTCTTTTAATGTTGACCTCTTAAAATGAAGGCTTCCCTAATGGACACCCTCCCCCTTTCCTGGCTCTCACCCGCTTATTTATGTCTCAAATTTTCCTTAGACCCCTTTTTCTGGATCTTTTTTCCCTTTTGTCATACTCTTACTTTGTCTTCCTGTACATGAAAGTACCTTCACCACCACCACCCCTTTCCTCTTTTTTTTTTTGTCTCTACAAAAATGCTGTTTTTTATATAGGATGATTCTTTATATGGGATGATTCTCTGGGAAGAGATGGGGAGAATAACAGAGGAAACAATGGTGATTTAAAAAGACAAATTACATCAATAAAAATTTATTTTTAAAAACAAATTTAAAGGAAGGTTTATGGGACAATCAATGTTCTCTCCACTTCACCGTCAAGTCAATGGCATCATCCTGGGGAGGGAGTAGGGAAGGGGAGAAGATTCCTGGATGAATGTATCTGGGTTCTAGTCCAACTCAGCTACTGACACTACAATTCTTGGCAAGTCTTTAGGCTGGATATATGGAGGGCCTGATACATACAAAGGATTCTACTGGGGGCAGTGATATAGGTCCTAAGAAGCAGAGGCATCATCCCTGCCCTCAAGGAGCTCACCAGATAGCTGGGGAGAGGAGACCTCCAGGAAAAGATAACCAGGTTGTTCCTTTTTAGAGCTCAGGAAGTGGAACAATGAATGCTCTAGAACCTCTGAGGACAGAGAGAGTCACTGTTATTCCTTGCAGTCAAGGTCAAGTTACTCACAGAATTAAGCAGGAAAGGACCTTGTTGTGTCATTTTACAACTGTAACCCTTTGTGACCTGGTTAGGGGTTTTCTTGGCAAAGATATTGGAGTGGTTTGCCATTTCCTTTTTCAGCTCATTTTACAGATGAGGCAAACAGACTTGTCCAGTGTCATACAGCTAATACATGTCTGAAGCCAGTTGGAACTCAGGAAGATAAGTCTTCCTGACGCCATGCCTGGCACTCCATC
This sequence comes from Lagorchestes hirsutus, assembly GCA_028533205.1. Lineage (NCBI taxonomy): Eukaryota > Metazoa > Chordata > Mammalia > Diprotodontia > Macropodidae > Lagorchestes > Lagorchestes hirsutus. The sequence continues at coordinate 197,237,308 of CM052671.1, forward strand.
CACTATGTCATCTAGTTGTGCCCCCCCCCACAAAGGACCGAGGAGATCATCAAATCCAGCCTCCTCATTTTATAGATAAATAAACCAAGGCCTAGAGAAGTGAAGGGACTTGCTTAGGGAGGATTTGATCCCAGATCTCATTCCTTATTCTACACGCTGCCTTTGTATTCAGCCATCTTGAAATTGGAAACTATATCTCTATCAACATAAAATCTTAAAACTACCTATTAAGCAGCTATTATGTACAAGTGGAAACAAAGACAAAACACAGTTCCAATTTTCTAGTTTATAATCCAGTTATCTTCTTCATCTTTATATTTCCCCTCCCTCTTTAGTGCCTAGAGCACTGCCTTACACATAGGAGGCATTCCATAAATGCTTGTTGAATGAAGGCTTGGCGGTCAAATGAAGGCTTTGGACTAGATCATCACTAAGATGCTTTCTATCTCAAAGGACCATAATCTTATTAATTAGTATGAACTAGACTAATTGGTCTTTATGGAAAACCTAGGACCTGAGCTGGGTCTTGAAGAATGGGAGGATTAGGAAAGGTACATAGGCAGGAGGAAAAGCTGTTCCAGGCACAAAAGCATTCAGCGGTGAAGTTAGGGAAGTACCACGAGTATTAGGGGAATAAGGAGACTGGCCCAGCTTGAACACTGGAGTCACACAGGGCAATAGTGGGAGCCCAATCTGGGGAGATTGATTGGAGTCAGAGTGTGGAGGGATCTGAGTTGCTAAGGTGTTGGACTGGACTTGATAAGCAGAGGGAAGTTGACCCTTCAGAGAAGTGCATGAAACATATTTGGATGGGCCAAGTAAAACACTGTTAGTTCAGAAACAGTTCTGGATGTCTTTCTATATTGACCCCCAGGTAGTTCCCACACCACCAGGGCTCAGCTTGGTAGTGTGGATACTTCCTCAAGTTAGATTTACTAGGGAACTCAAGTTCAGGGCTTTCTTTACCTCATTCAGAGCCTAGGATGAAAATAATCTCCCTCAGAGACTTAAGAGAAGAGGGTGAGTCTCAGTTGTCCTGAACTGTATCTTGCCAATAGACCCAGATGGCTCCAGAAGAGAAAGTGAGGCTGGCGACTTTGCACAGCTCTGCCTCACTTAAATTCAATTCAGTAGCAAGTCATGGCATCATCTCCCTGACCTCATGATGCTCATCAAGAATGAAGGACAAATAGCAACCTCTATGAGTAGTAGTAGGAGCTGCTCCACTTAGGACCCAAGTGGAATTGCCAGTTGGGCAACACAGTTAGCTTACGTATGTGCTCTCTCTCTCTCTCCCTCTCCCTCCCTCCCTCCCTCTCTCTCTCTCTCTCTCTCTCTCTCTCTCTCTCTCTCTCTCTCTCTCTCCCCCTGTCTCTCTCTCCCTTCCTCCCTCCCCCCTCCCTTTCATCTTTCCCTTCCCTTCCCTTTGTCCACATAGGATATCAAACCCTTACCTGTAGATACTCTGCTCAAAGGAAAGCATATTTCTATCACTGAAACTTTAAAAAAGATATCTTGGGGTTTATGGGCTAGACTCTTAAGGACTGTGCCTTAAACTCAAATCACTCAGGCTCTCAAGGCCAACAATAGGTCCCAGGCCAAGTCCCACTTGGTCTTGGTTTGGGCCTTGGTTGCCTCAGCAACTGTTTCTGTTTTGGCTAGAAACCCTGAGGGTCTTTCCTTCCCAGGTTGATTTTTTTTTTTTTTGACTAGGCAAAAGAGGCCATTCTCAGTCTCATTTTCTTACCTAGCCTTGATCGCTGACTGGGTGTTGCCTCAGTCAAACTGAGACCTGTTAAAGACCTTAGCTTAAAAAAGGCCAAGGTCTCCCACTCTATCTATTCCTGATCTATATCTTAGTATTGGACCCAGATGGTTCCAGAGGAGAAAGTGAGGTGGGTGACTTTGCACAGCCCTCCCTCACTTAAATCCAGTTCACTTGCAACTCATGGCATCACCTTCCTGATGTCATGGTCCTCTTTGAGAAGGACACACAGCAACAACAATTTCTGAGACTGACACCAGGGAATAATAACCTAAAATCACTTTCCCAACATGAAGTAGGAATATAATTGAGATGAAAACAGATTAGAGTTTCCAACTTTTTGCACCCAAAGAGTACTGGATTTGGAGTCAGATAAACTGGATTCAAATCCTGCTGCATTTGCTTATTAGCTGAGTAACCTTGGGCAAGTTACTTTGCCTCTCTGGTCTTCCTTCTTATGTATCCTTCATCTGGAAATGAAAGAATGGGAGTAGAGGGTGTCTAGGATCACTTCTGGTTCTAAATGTATGTTCCTTTGCTTGCCTTTTATGTTTCCCTAAAAGGTCTTGGTATGAGAGTGGTATATAGTTCCTTCCACATCCTGGTGGTTAAGGGCATTATACCCCCATGATATGGAAAATCTGCGTAAAACTTTTTGTCTTTCCCTTCATACTAGAGAAAAAGTTTAATTATTATGGTATTAAAAGATAAAATGTTGATATTATATAATACTGAACATATTTTTATACATTTTTGAGTTTCCAAACTTTTTCTATGTCATCTGCTGACCTTTGCATGTCATCTGCAGCTTCCATGAAACTCCCCGAAATTCCCATTTAATTTCATATGCCAACTCTCACTATACAGAAACCATGATGAGGAAAGTCTCGATGTGAAAGGGATAACTGTATATGTATTGGTGAGTTTGGCAGGGTGGGGTGGGAGTGGAGAAAAGATAGGGGTGATGACTTAGGATGGGAATTTGTTTAAAGGGAGATTGAACAGCAGAAGCCATGGGTTTTGAAACACTCAACATTGGGATGATTTCCAAGATCTCTTCTTATTCAGAAATGCCATGATTTTTAAAAGAGCTTGGTAGAGAGGGGAAAGAAGAGACTGGTAGATAAGATAAAAACAATCCTAGCTCTATTTGCATTCTAAGGAACACCAGGGAAATGGGGACAACCTTAACCTTCCTTGTTTGAAACTCAAAGACTTTTACTTTCTTTGTAAGTTTTATGCCATCTGCTTCGCTGAAACTACTAGCAGTAAAAATTCTTAGAATGCTTCTAAAAGCCAATGGACTTGTTTCAGAGACAAAAGAAAAAGGTAGGTTTTAGCTGTTATCTATCTATTCCAAAATAGACCTGCCTCTGAGAATCACAGGAATTTTATAGATGGGTGGCACCTTGGCAATCATCTAGTTTAACTCCATCTTTGGTAGTAATTGTTCAGTCATTTCAGTTATATCTGACTCTTTGTGACCCCTTGTGGGGTTCTCTTGGCAAAGATACTGGAGTGGTTTGCCATTTCCTTCTCCAGCACCTTTTACAGATGAGGAAACTGAGGCAAACAGGGTCAAGTGATTTGCCCAGGGTCATACAGCTAGTAAGTGTCTGAAGTCAGGAAGTGTCTTCCTGACTCCAAGCCTGGCACTCTATCCACTGGACTATCCACAGTCTAGTTGTTCACTTTCCTCTTTTACTGATGTAGGAAATACAGCGCAGAATAGGGAGCCTAAAGTCATATAGGGCTGATTAGTGAAAGAACCAGAAATAGAAGCTGAGAGTCAAGAGGGGGAAACAAAACAAAACAAAGCTTACTGGAGTAACAGAGAGTGGCCCCTAGAAACACAGCAGTTAAGTCAGTCCCTGGTGTCAGAAGACAAAGGAACAAGAAAGTGACTTAGGAGCTACTCCAAGAGCGTCTGAGCCAGTAGGATGCCACCTTATTTCAAAAATGGGCTCTGCATGGTGCTAGAGATGCACTAAACTGCAGAATTCCTACTTATAGGTTTGCCTAGCAAACCTTTAGATGGGACAAGTTCCATTCTTGATCAGGCACAGTTTGGGGTCTCTCAATTAATGCAGTAAGTGATCTTCCATCCCAACCCCATTTTAATTTTCTAAATGATAAAAATGCATGTATGTGTATAAATATGTATATATAGATATAGATATCTATACACACACACTATTTAAAGTAAATTTCATCTCTGAAAAATCCAGATTTCCAAAAAGAAATTAAGTTTACTTTTTTTTAAAGTTTTGCACTGAAATAGGGTTCGTTTTATACTTTGATTCAAGTGGAGAGCAATGGATTTGGAGTCAGAACACCGCAGTTCAAATCCTGGATCAGCTACTTCCTGCCTCTAAAACTGGTGGGGAGGGGTTTGTGGATTAATTAGATGATTTGTACAATCTGTTCCAGCTCTAAATCCTATAACTGCATGATCCAGTTCAGCATGTATTTACTGAAACCTGGCTACATGCTAGAGTGGAATTCCCAAATATTCAATTCATGCAGGACTTTCCAGGAATGTGAAAACAAGGGACAGCTGCATTTGTGGCTTCCCATCAGGTTGCAAACTAGAGTCCTGAGAACCTGAAACAGATGGGCTGCTGCCCATCCTTAGAAGGGGCCCTGGTCAGGGTTGTTGGCTTCAAATAGCTGTGGCGCTAAAGAATCTGTTCTTGTCATAGGATCAGGGAGGGAAGCCCTGGAGCACCATTCCTACCAAATCCGGCCTTTGATTACCTACCTACATGATCTTGTCCAAGTTTCTGAACCTTTCTGAGACTCAGTTTCTCCTTATGCAAAATGAGGGCATGGGATTAATTAAGTTCTGAAGTCCTTTGTATTTTTCAGCCTATGATCCTAGAAGCAGCACTGACCTAGGAATCAGGAGACTTAGGCTGGAGTTCTAGTTCTGCTGCTAATCTGCTGTATGGTCTTAGATGAGGAAATTAATCCACTCTCTGGGCCCAAGCTTCCTTCTGGATAAAATGAGGGGCTCAGGCTAAAATGATCAGTAAGATCCCATGGCTTGAAGGTTCAAAATGTGGTGGAGCCAAGACAATGATGCAACTGACACTACAGGAGAATACCATCCCCTCCTTGCTATAAAGCGAGGGTTCTTAGCCTTGCTCTTTGACACTTTGGTGAAGCCTTATGGACTCCTTCTCTGAATAATATTTTTCAATGTCTAAAGTAAAATATATAGGATTACAAAAGTATCTCACTATTTTGAAATAAAGATGTATTTTTTTTTCCCATCTAAGTTCATGGACACCCTGAAATTTATCCTTAGACCCCAAGTTAGGAACCCTTTGTTGTAAAGGAAAGCAGTCAATCCTCAGCAACTCTGGCATACTAACTGGTTACCAGTAAAACTCTCCCTGTGCTGCTGCTGCTCCCCAAATTTCAAGCTCTTTGCCCCCTCAAATGAGATTGTATTTACTAATCTATTTTTTATATCCCAGTATCACTGGCTGCCCCTTGTTCAAAGAAGGCGCTTAAGGAGTATTTATGGAACTCATTCTGAATTCACATGGATCCAGTAATTTCCTGGATCTGAAGGCTGAGATCTCTGTTACCCAATCCTCCTCACTTACCCCTCGTGACACCTCCCCTCCAGAAGGGTTGATCCTAGGGTTAGAAGCAGGTCAGTCAAGCTACATGCAAAACAGGGATTCATGGGGAGCAGGGACAGCTGTCCAATTCTGGAAATTTGCATGTCATTCATTAGGCATGCTTAACTCCCCAAAGGACTGACTAAGCAAGCTAAGTGAAGTCTCCGTGTTGTCTAGGGGCAGAGGAATGGAAGGAGTGACCCCTTGGGCTCTGCTCACTTCTGAGAAATCCCAGGATGGAAAACAAGCTTTCTATAGGATGTAAGCTCCTTGTGGGCAGGGACTTTGTCATTTATTCTTTGTACCCCCCAGCACTAAGCCCAGAACGTAGTAGACACTAATAAATGCTTGTATTGGATTGCTCCAAAGCCCTCCTAACCATTCCTCATTCCAGTCCTTCCCTTCTTTGCGCAGCCTCCTGAGGATCAGACCATAGATTTCACTGAATTTTTCTTAAAAGCACAGTACTGTAAAAGTTAGTAGTACCCTAAAAACAGAAAATCAGATTAAACACTCCCTTGTCTTCTTTCTCCTTCCTCACCCTGAAAGTTGCCTTTGAGTCTAAGTTAGGATAGAGAGGATGAGGGTCTGATATCAGCAGTCAGCTATCTCAACTGGGAATGCCCTTCAAATAACACATAGGGAATAAGGAGGGAGGGAATCTGCAATGAATGGAGTGCCAGACATGGGAGTACTCCTCCTCCCATCAAACGTAAGGAAGCCATGTCAGAATCTGAATCCATGGGGCTTCAGCTGGCAGGATCCACATGAAGATTTGGGGACAGCTGTTTGACCTCTTCCCAGATCCTGGAAGGGCTCAAATCACACAAAGAACTCTAAGACATTGACCTTCCAGGGACTTTAGTAAAAGCCCCAAACCTTTACATGGGACATAGTATGGAAACTGATGTGAGAAACTCATCCCCACAGGTTTCTTTGGAAAAAGGAAAAGGAACAGGATTTATGAAGTACCTACTATATGCCAGGCATGTTAAGCGCATTACAAATATTATCTCATTTGATCCTTGCAACAATCCTGTGAGGCAGGTGCTGTTGTTATTCCTATTTTATAGTTGAGGCAACTGAGGCAAAGAGAGGGTAAGTGACTCACCCACTATCACACAACTAGTGTCTGAGGTTGGATTTAAACTCAGGTCTTCCTGAGTCTAGGTCCAGGGCTCTATCCCCTATGCCAACTAGCTGCCTTGGCTCAGCAATCTCACTTGAGTGAGAGTAGAATTCATTGTATTTTTTTTTTTTTGAGGCAATAGGGAGAGGGGCGGTAAGAGACTTGCTCAGGGTCATACAGCTAGTAAGTGTCTGAGGCCAAATTTGAACTCAGGTCCTCCTGACTGCAGGACCAGAAGCCATCCACTGCTTCTCCAGTAGAATTCACGATTAAAGACAATGATAACCACACTAATATGTTTACATGGCTTTTAAAAATATAAAGTGCTTTCCAGTCCATTCCAGTGAGGATGACCACCATCACGATTAATCCTATTTTTCACATGAACCTGAAGCACTAATGACTTTCCCAAGGTTAAACAGAGAATAAATGCTGAAACTGGGATCCAAACCCAGTTGTTCTGACTCCTGTTTCAGCACTCTTATACCATATTCCCTTTTTTAAAAAAATTATTTTATTTTTTTAATCAGCAAAAATCCACCTTCTCTTCCTCCCATTCCCACCCCCTCAATGAAAAAGGAAGAAAAACAAAACCCTTGCTATAAACATATACAGTAAAACCAAAAAAAAAGAACAACCAAACAAGCCCCAAACAATTGCTATATCCTGCCCCCCAAATCTCATTTTTGCACTCTGAGTCTTTCACCTCTCTATAAGGAGGTGCGTAACCACCGCATTCCTTTTTGTCAGGTAAGCAACAGAGGAAAAACCTGTGGCCTGAGTCAAGGGCCAAGATTCCTCATCCGGGCCTCCTCCTCTCCCAATACCCACCCAAGACTAAGTTTAGGAGTTTTCTATTTTCACTTCCCTAGTTCTCCTCACCCCCATCCCATCCCCTAGATCTTAATCCTCTGAACAAACTCCTTCTCGGCTACTATAGAAACAAAATAACAGAAGCAGATGACAGGCCAATGCAGATCTCCTCTGCCCGTCAACAAGCATATATTAAGTGTTTACTAGGTACCAGGTCCTGTGCTAAGAGCTGGGAAGACACAAAAACCCAGTCCCTATGGTAAAGAAGGTTATGTTCTAGAAGAGAGCTATCTCAACAGCTACACAGACAACCAGCAAGGTCTATTGGACAAAGACGCCAGGACTCCTGGGTCCTATCCTCAGCTCTGCCATCTAGGGTAAGTCTCTTCTGTCCTGGGTCTGGGAAGTCCTAGAACCTGCCAAACTCAGGCACTCTCTCCCTCATAGGTAGGTTGGTGAAGAAAAGTGACAGGCAGTCTTGGAGGGAAGGGCAGGGACAGATGCAAGAAGCAAGAGCTGGAAAGGCATCATTAGTGCTCCAGCTGTTTGTGGTTCTTCTTTATGAGTTTTCTACAGACTCTGCTGAAGAAATCCTATTCCTGGAAAGTTAGAGAGAAGAGGAAGAGGAGGAGGAGGATGCCCAGCAATGAGTCATGAGGCTGGAGCCCCACGGAGCCGGGGTGACTGCCAGGCCTGGAATCCTTTCTCTCCCACCCTTTCCTCCTGCCTTTATGTCTCATTTCTCGCTAGCTAACAGCCAGGCTCTGAATGATTGAATGCCCTGATCCATTTAGTATTCACATGCAAAGGCAGGGTGTGGGATATTGACGTCTGTTGGCAGGATCTTTAAAAACTAGCTAACAGTACAACAGTGGTGTATAACAAACACTATGGCAGTCAGGAGAACTGGGTTCTACTCCCAGCTCTACCATGAATTTGCTGTGTGGGCTTGAGCAAATTGCTTTCCTTCTCTGGGCCTCACTTATCTCCTCCATAAAAAGCAGGGAGTGAACTAGATTATCTCTAAATCTCTTGCAATTTGGACGTTCTAGGAGTGGGTGATTCCACAAGTGGCTCAGACAAATGAAGACTGAGAGCTAAAAGGATGAAATATCAAGTGGGCTGGGGTAGTCCAGAAGGTTTCCTGGAGGTGCTCCTGGGGCTAAATCCCCAACTAGGATTCTAATAAGCAGGCAGGTAGAGCTGGGGTGGGACAGATAAACAGGCAGAACGAGGGCATCAAGTAGTCCTTAGGCAGAATTTCCAGGTTTTCAGGCTCCTGTTTCCCCTTCATCCTAGACCTTTTTTACTTCTAAAAAAACAAACTCAGCTTCCCTACCCACTACTTCCTCCCCCATCCCCCCACCAAATCTTATCCGATTGGGCAAGTAGACTCTAGGGTCATCTTAATCCTATATTTATTTGTATACCTAGTTCATCCTCTCCCCACCCTCAGAATGAAACCTCTTTTAGGATGAGATTGTTTCAGGTATTTGTTTGCCCAGCACCTAGGACAGTACCTTGCATGTAGTAGGTGCTTAATACTTCTCGGCTAAATGGAATGGAATAAATGTTTGTTGACTGAATACTCTGAGAAGATAGAATTGCCTTCAGGGTAGGGTGGAAGTGGAGAAAGAGTTGGGGGCAAAGACAGTGACCTTCTGAGCCCAAATGACCCCAGAGCTACAGGCTAGAGGGCAGTCTCTAATCGGATCCTGGGGAATTAGGTAGGGACAGAGGCTTAATTCTACTGCAGTAACAACCCAGAATAATCCTAGTGACCCCAGGCCCCCTCAACCCAGGTCCTATTCTAATCCACCATCCCTGCCAGCCAGGGGGCAGCCACAGCCTTCCCAGCAGAGGGAGGGCAAGGGGAAGGAAGGGATGCAGCCAGTAATTGACCATAATGCAGTCCTTCCTCGGTAATTAGCAGGTGAGAAGGACGAGAGGTTAAAAAGCTCCAGCCCTTTCCAGAGGGACTCCTGAGTAATCAGCGATTACCTCACTCAAGAGCAAAAGCAGAGAGGATGGATTAGTCCAAAGACTGAGGGAGTTTTAGAAGGCATGGGGAATTTAAGGAGGTGGTCCAAAAAGAGCATAAAGGAAAGAATGGCAGGGCTAGAGAGGGGGCCATGGGCTTGTGTGAGGGTGAGGGAAGGGAGATGATCATGGATAGGAAAAGGATAGTATGAAATAGAGGAAACCACAGACAGGCTATAGGGTGTGTATATGGGGAATGGCTGGGAGGTGGGGTTGCAGGGAGCCACCCTATCCTTCCTGGGAAATATAGGATCATGGGACTGGAAGGTGCCTTAGAGGTCTTACAGGCACGAGAGTTCTTAAAGTTGTTGGAGTTATCGATCCCTTTAGAAGTCTGGAGAAGCCTTCTCAGAATCACATTTTTAGATACATAAAATATATAGAGTTGCAAAGAAATTAAGGATATTGAAACAGTTATTAAAATAATAAAATGTTCAAGTTCACCATCCTTCCCCCAATCTATCCATAGATTCCCTCAGGATTTTTGGACCTCAAGTTAAGACCCCATGATCTAATTCAACCTTCTTATTTTTAAGGTGGACTGAAACAAGATTTGAACCCAGGCTGGGAGACTTGAAATCTAGGACTCTTTGATTAGCACCATATAAATTGGCTACAAAAACAACAACAAGGGATTATATAATACATGTACTGCAGAGAGGGGAGCTGGGGGAGGAAAGGGGTGGCAGGTTGAGTATGTGTATGTGCAAAGCTCCAGGCAAACCACAGAACACCTCCAGGAAACAGGAGCACAAACAAAAGTCTCCTTCACATCTCCAGAAAGAAAGTCACAGGTCAGCCTTCTCTGCTGGTGCCAACCTGGTCTTGGCTGAGATTAGCTTAGTTCCATCTATAAAGAATGCCCTCCCAGAGGCCCGACAAGAACCAAAGCCTAGACCAAGTCCTATTTGAGGCTTTCTTTAATTCTCCTTTATTGCAGGAGGCTGTGAACTTACAAACTATTTTTTAATAATTGTTATTTCAGTATAATTGATTTCTTTTGTCATCCTATGTATTTTATTTGTTGAAAAACATTATTTTGAGGGGTCCAGGGACTTTGTTAAACTGCCAGAGGTGTCCATGACACAAAAATGGTTAAGAATCCCAATTCTAATAAGATGCAGGAGAAAGAGCAAATGCCTTTTGTTCCAGTCCTGGACCAACTTGTTATTAGCTGGCTGTGCAACCCCTAGGAAGTCTTAGGAGCCTCTATTTCCTAACCTACAAAAGTAAGAATCCAGGTGGTACAGTGGATGGAGTACTGCATTTAGAGTCAAGAAGATCCAAGTTCAAATTCTGCTTCAGACACTTACCAGCTGTTCCATTCTGGGCAAATGGTTTTATGTTTCATCTTCAGTGTATTTATCTGTAAAATGGGGATAATGATAGCCCCTCCCACACAGATTGTTGAGACGATCAAAAGAGATCACCTATGTGAAGTGCTCTATAAACCTGAGATTACTATACAAATGCCAGCCATTATTATTTTTGTTGTTAATGTTATTATTATAGTAGTATCTGTACTAGGTTGACGTGGAACTAAAATGAGAGAGCATGTGTAAAATATTATCTGAACATTAAGAACAGTAATGACATATACACTGCAGAGATTTTGGGGTGGTGGCCTCCTCTCTACTGGACTCAGCCAAATGGCTCTGGGGTACAAGCCAATTAGAGAGGCATTAAGGAAACCTTCAATAAGGGCGGGGCTAGGTCTGGTACAAAAGAGAACACTGACCTGGGAAGTAGAGCTCTTGGGCTCAAATACCCCTTCTGATACTTTATAGCTGTGTCACGTTGGGCAAATCGCTTAACCTGGTTGGGTCTCAGTTCCCCCATCCGTAAATAGAGGAGGTTGAATTAGATGACCTCAGAGATCCCTTCCAGACCCAGAGCCATTAGCCAATAATGCTTATGCCATCTCTGGATCCTGGGCATCCATCCACCAGACACAAGGTAACCAGGAAATAGAGACCCCCTACTCTGGACCCTCTAAAGATACCCAAGGCTGCTTCTCCTCAAAGTCAGGGTAGAGTGGGTGACCACCCACCAGGAAGCTGACATGCAAATAGTATAGCTCTATTGAGAAAGGAGAGGGTAATGAAGGAAGGAATGAAGAGGAGCTTGGGGAACACAACTTCCCTTCCAGGTCTTCAGGAAGTAAGGGATAAGCCTGGCTTAAAAGGAATAACCAGAACTATGAACACAAGAGCTAATGCTTAGAGTGCTTTAGGATCACAAAGTGCTTTCCCATTCATTATCTCATTTTATCCTTACCACAACCCTGAGAGGTAGACAGTGAAGGTATTATTCACATCAACCCCACTTTACAGATGGGAAAAATGAGGTGCAGGGATGTGGAAGGATTTGTCCAAGGTCACACTGCTAGTAAAGGGTGGGGAGTCATGACTCAAACCTAGAATCTTCTGACTCCAAACACAGTGCTCCTTCCACAAGACTCATTAGGATGGGAGATCTTACCTAGAGCTAAGGGGTTTGATGGGCATACCAGAGATAGTTAGGCAACTGTACTAATAAGAGAGGATTCTAATCTTTTCCTTAAAATTCCATCAACAAAAATATATGTATATTCTGCCCTGCACTTTCCCTGTGCATCTGGGGAAGGGGGCGGAGGTGGAGATCCAGGACTTTCCCATTCTATTTCAAGCTCCTAGTATTCCCCCTCCCCCAAATTCTTCTACATTTTTCCACCACATCTCTATTACTATTGTCTCCTGATGGGTTAATCCCCATCACTCCAGGCTCCAGAGGCAATATCACAGGCAGAGGGCTGAGAGGTCTAGTCTTTAGCTCTTTGTGTGACCTTGAGGGAGTTTCTTCATCTCTCTCAGCATCAGTTTCCCCTGATGTCTAACAGGATAGTTAGGAGAAAAGAGCTGAAGAAAGCTGGAAATAATCTTTAGACAGGAGTGGTAGAAATAAAACCCCATTTGTATAATTCCTAGTGCTTTTCAAAGTGCTTTCAAGTCAATTATGAGAGCGTATGATTCTCCTAATTCTGGGAGATTATCAGAATAGATATTAGCCCAATTTGATAAGTAAATGTAGTGAAGTGCAGAGGCAGTCAATAGCAGTCAGAACTAGAATCCAGGGCTTTTGACTCCTAATGCATTCTTCTCATACTTGGGCTTTGATATACACAATCCTTCCCTGCCCCCCATGCCATACATATCCCCCCATGCCATACATACCCACCCACCCCAATTCCTGTATGACAGGGTGGAGGGCCAGCTGCCACACCCACTAGCATCCAACTCAGTTAGCACACAGGAAACCCTGGAGAACTGACTACCCAATGCATGCTTTATTTTCCACCCCTACTTGTGCTGGGATGAGCCCAGGCTGAGTCAGCTGTGTGCCAGGGCCCTGCCCTAGGGAGAGGGAGCTGTCCTGATGAGCTCCTGGCCCTGCCCAAACCTAGGAAGGATACTAGCCACCTCTTGGATCCAGGGTTCCCTGTTCCACTGTCTCACTAGGTTCTAAGTGTCAGGAAAGACTGAGACAGAAATGTTTCCTTTTCCTTTCTCTTTTTCAGTTGCTACCTTTGACTAATTTCTGTTGGCCTACCTATGCCCTCTGCTTTGCCCAGCCCACAACTCAGAGCTTAGATGAGGATATGAAAAGAAAAAAAAGTTTCATGCCCAACTCCTTCTCAATCCCACTGAATTAAAAGCCAAGAGGGTCCTGTGAGCTCTGCCCGGCACATGAACACACAGGGTATATATCAGGGCAGACCTTGGGCTCTACCCCCTCCCCCAAACACACAGCTTCAATTTATTGGATTTAAAGGAGGAAGGGAACTCAGAAGAAACCCCTCCTGCTACATTTGAGGAAACCGAATCCTGGGGAAGTCATTTGACTTGTTCAAGGTCAAGAAGATGGTAAAGCAGTCCTAACTCCATCATCTTGCGGATGAGGGATGCCCATTTTGAGTTCATCCTCATAATTGCTGCCCCATCCCTTCCTCACCAGACCTCTTTGCTCACTGACTGTATAAACTACAAATGCCTGGGGTATGTTTTGCATTTGTTGAGTTTGTTTCTGCGTTTCACATGCTGGTGGTGGGGACTGTGCTTGTCAAGAACTCGTATCAGGGGCCAGATGCAAGTAACTTTTCTCTCTATTTAGACAATCACAGATTCCTCAAGTTCCCCCACCCCACCACTAGTGCAAACCCTGCTGCTGCCGATGTAGCTTGTAGTAAATAAAGAAAGGATCCTTGAAGCAGGAGACTAGAACCAGCTAGTGTCTAGTGACTGCAGGGGCCCCAAGTGGGGTTCTTATAGCTTGCCCTTGCTATATCTCCAGGGATACAAGCTCATCTATGACTGGCCCAAAACTGAATCTTCTTCCCCTCCACTCTCCATTTCCCCCAAATTAGAGGAAGTACAAATTGTATGCAGATGAATTGATAAGGTGACACAAGGCCCAAGTGCTGAGGCTTGGCTGAACTGTCCACTAATTTCTTCCTCAGATGGCTGTCCATCCTGACCTTGCAAAGCAGAGAGTACAGCAGTAGGGTGCACTGGAAAGGGTCAGAGGACCTGGGTGACCTTGGGTAAGTTACTAAAACTTCCTGGGCCTCAGTTTCCCCACTTTGAGAGGAGATGGCCTTAGGACTCTAAGATCTTATGACCACTTTTCCCACCTTCCCAGAAGCCCCCTTCTTCCCTACAGAGTCCCTTCAGACCATTAAAGAAATCCTGACCCCAGAATGACTCTGATGACAGAGATGGAAGGGGGGAAGTCAGTATTAATAAGTGAAAATGTGAGTCATTTCTTCACATGTACTGGCACCAAGGGCAGTCAACCCCCACCTCTATTGACTTTTTCTGCTGATAGAAAACCCAAACATACCAAAGTGGGAGGGGCGGTATGAATAGAGAGAGTGGCTCAGATGACTCTATAACAGCTGGCTCCCCTGCGGCTCTTCTGACCAACCTGGCCCCAATGTGGCAACACTGGGCAGGGCCTGTGGCCAGGTCAGGGCCTGGAAGGCAGGGGTAAGGGTAAGGCAGGGCCATGTAAGAGAGTGAGTCCTTCAGCCCTCTCTTTGATTGCGAGTTGGAACTTTAGAGATCATTTAGTAAAAAACCTTTTTTACAGATGAGGGAACTGAGGCCGAGAGAGGCAGAAACGCTTCCAGATCATAAAGTTAAAGGGGGTGGGGGATTAGGAAGTTCCATAGGCGGGCCCTGCTACAAAGCCTCTGACTGTGAGAACTAAAAAAAAGTTACCTAACCAACATAGAGGAGGAATAAAAACTCCAGAAAGAGGACTGTGGAAGAGTGAGAAGGAAGTCCTGCGTTGGGATCCATTGGAATCCTCTCCATGAACACACAGATGGACGCACATGCACACACCCCCCTCTGGATCCTAACAGCACCTCCTTCTCGGAGCCCAGCCCAGTAATCAGTCCCCCAGTTCTCCTCCCCCTTCCCCAGCAGTTTCTCTCTCTCCCTCATTCACAGGTTCTAACGCGTCCCTCTCCCATCCACCCTCCTCCGAGCCTCACGTCTCCCGGCTGGGCACCGAATCCATGCACAGAACCTCCGATTCGCGCTCTCTGGGCACATGCGCCTCTCAGCTCACTGCGAAGAGAACCCGAGCGAAGGCACTGGGCCAAGCCCTTCAGTGGGGGCTTTCGGGGGACCCTTGAATTCTCTGGCCCCACCCACTGGCAGAGCTCTCCCCCTTCCGGCCCCAACTCCAGAATCGACTCACCAAAGTTCCTGGTCCCCTCTATGGGCACCTCCTGGGTGAAGATCCAGGGCGGGTTGGTGGCATACAAGGAGGTGGTCGTGGGAGTTGTGTGTTTCTTCCCAAAGAGTTTGCTGAAGGTCCCTTGCACCGACTGGTTCTTCTTCATCTTGCCCAGTCTGTGTTGGGGTGCGGAGAGCTCCCTCCCACCCTACGCTGGGGATCCGCCGAGTTTGACTGGACTCTGCCCCGGTCTGTCCCGGAGGGAAGATTCTAAGAAGCCATGCCCCGGTCCCGGTGCTTGCCCCGTCACAAGCCGCAACGGGGTACAGGTGCTGTCGGCTGCGCTGCAGTCCTGGAAATGGGAGGCACCTGGACAGGTAGAAGGGCTGGTTGCTGTTACCTGGCCCCGCCCAGCCTCCGCGCCTCAGCAGCCGCCCCACCGCCCAACTCCCCGGGTCACATTCCTGCCTGCCTCCTGCCTACAACCAGCCATTGTTCGGCCGGCCTAGCTCTCAGGTAGTCTGGGGATCTCTGCCCAGCAAACCTCCGTCTCAGGATGGCCACCTAGGACTTCCCTGGCAAGTCTTTGCGAGACCCATTGAATTGAAGTTCCCTGATTTCTCCCACTGCTCCAGCACTCATTGAGAAAAGGGTTCATGTCCATTGTGGTTCAAAGGACCAAAGGCAGGATTTGGAACCAAAACAGAGCTTAGAGAACATCTTGACTTGTCCAAAGTTGGCCCAGATAATAAGGAATAGAGGTAGACTTTTTCTCAGTCCTTCAGTCTCATTCCACAAACATTTAGTAAATGTGAACTAGAGGCAGCATGGCCTAGTAGATAGTCCACTAGCGTTGGAGTCAGAAAGTCTGGGCTATGACTCCCGGACACTCTTACAAAGCTGAAACTTAGGAGCTCAGACACTTACTGGATAAGTTACTGGACCTCTGGGTGCCTCAGTTGTCTCATATGTAAAATGAGGAGGTTGGACTGTAAGATTACTTTCAGCTCTAAATCTGTTCCTATGACCATGCAAGGAACTGAAGGGGTTTCTTTAGGAAAGACATCAGATGCCTGAGCAAGTCCCAGGTCATGCACGGTTACCTTGGGTGGATATAACTCTTCTAGGTCCCGTTTGCTCCAGGGCCTGGAAGTCAGAGGGAAAGATGAGGGAGGAAAGGGTAGGAGTCAGGTTTATACCTCTTGACAAGCCAATCAGCTGGGGAGGCTGTAAAGTGTGTGATTCAGTGACACAGACAGATACTGGACTTTCCCCTGAATTACCCTCCTAGCAGCCCCTCTTTTCAGTTCCCCTTTCTTCTATCTGACTTACACAAGGCCCAGGAATGCTGCCAGGTATCCAGATGCTTGTAGCTTTAATTTGACTCTACCAGTGTGGCATGGAAGCTTCTGACCTCAATAAACTAGTGTCCCCCAACCTTTGAGATACCTGTGACCTGATGAGGTCCTGAGGTTGACTGCTCTTGCTCCCCATTCTGTAAAGGTGCTTTTTGTGCCACCCATTCATGTCCGAAGCCCATATTTAATTACAATAGCACATATTGGAAAGAGCAGAACAAGTTGTCATTAAAGGTTTTATTAAGTGCTTATCCTATGCCAAGCTCTGTACTAAGCAATGGGCATAAAATATGAGCATAAAGAAAGCCCTAGCCCTCAAGGAGCTTCTGCTCTAATTAGGAAAGGCAACACGTGAAAGGAAGCAGAAAAGGGGTAGGGATAGGAGGGAGAAGATATCCATGGGGCAGGATGAGGAGTGGAGCCTCTAGAGGAACGGAGGTATGACTGTCCTGGGAGCTTCCCTTGCAATGGAGGTTCTGGGAGGAGCCAAGCAATCAGAGGAAGGTGTTGAGAGGGGGTAGTGTACTTCTAATATGGTGAAATCCAGGGGAAAAGTGAATTTCCAGGGTGAGGAGGCTTCTGTGTCATTGGAACTAGTTTGGAGAGTCAGGAGTGGAGCCTGGGGAGGGATGGAAGCACTGCATTTATACCTAGGAATTTTTTGTTCAAATTCTGTCTCTGGTGCTCTGACTGAGGATTAGAGACAGGTGACCAGAACAGGGAAAGCTGGTAGGGATTTCAATTCAATAAATCATTTATTAAGTACCTACTATGTGTGGAGAAGAAAGTGAGGCTGGTGATCTTGCACAGCCCTCCCTCACTGAAATCAAAGTCCACTGCAAGTCATGTCATCATCTCCCTGATGCTATGGTCCTCTTTGAAAATGAAGCACAAACACAACCTATAAGTAGTCTGAGCTTCCTGAATGGGGACCCAGCCAGCTGGGCAACTCAGCTTGTTCTCTCCCTCTCTCTCTCTCTTCCTGTTTTTCTCCTCTACAAAGGAAGGTAAATTTTGATGGTTGAAAGCTGCCCAGTTAATTTGGGGTTTACTAACTAGATTTCTTCCTTCCTTCCTTCCTTCCTTCCTTCCTTCCTTCCTTCCTTCCTTCCTTCCTTCCTTCCTTCCTTCCTTCCTTCCCTTCCGTTCCTTCCCTTCCGTTCCTTCCTTCCCTTCTTTTGCTTCTCTCTCTCTTTCTAAATCTTAAACTCATTTCACTCTGGAGTTCACAGACTAGACAACAATAGGTCCCTGCCCAACCACTACCATGTGCCAGGCACTGTGCTAAGCGCTGAGGATTGTTCTTGTTTGTCCTTCAGAAGAGGACCATGACTTTGAGAAGGTGATGTCATGACTTGCAAGTGAATTGGATTTAAGTGAAGGAGGACTGTGCAAGGTCACCAGACTCAGTTTCTCCTTCAGAGCCATCTAGGTCCAGTGACCAGATATAGATCTGGATGACTGGAGATGGCCTTCTCTGGGGATACAAAAAGAGGCAAAGGCAGTCCCTGCCCTCAAGGGCAATCTAATGATAACCAGGTTGCTGGAGGAGGGAAAGGCTTTCCTGAATTTCTTGCCCATTCTTTTGGTTCCCTCCGTATGACCTTAAATAAGTCATTTAACTTTTGAAGTTTTCTTATCTATAACATGGGATAATAATACTTGTACAACCTACTGACACAGGAGTGGCTTGAGACAAAAGTTCGTAAACCACTAAAGAAACTCGCTGTTTAACCATAGGAAAGAATGTACTGAATGCTGATTATCCACTATCAGTCGATCAGTAAGCATTTATCAGGTGCCTTCTATGTGCTTGGCATGGTGCTAGTCTGGAGATACAAAGGCAAAAATAAAACAGACTCTTCCCTCAAGGAGTTTTCATTCTATTGGGGATGGAAAGGGATAACACATACATAAATAAATGGAAATTATATGCAAAATAAATGCAAGCTAAATTTTGAGGGGGAGAGCATTGGCAGCTGGGGGGGTCCGGAGAGACATCATGTAAGGAGGAGGTGCTTGAGCTGTTAATGAAGGAAACAAAAGATTGTAAGAGGCAGAGGAGAGGTGGGAAAGGGGGACAGCCATTCAAAAGGCTTGGAGACTTGGATAGCTGGGAGATAGAGATGTATCCAGCTTGGCTAAGCCTGGTGAGTGATAACTCTTGCCTCGAGGGAGCCCAGAATCTCATCATAGAGACAAGCCCTACATATAGAGAACAAGTTAAACTATTACATATACACACACACATATGAATCCATGTACATAGATAATAAATAGATCAACTGATAGATAGGAACTGGACCTATGATTTCATTGACATAGGGAGCTCCATGATGAGAGGAACTCTTTCTACCAAGGCAGGTTGACACTGTGTCTAATTATGTTTCTATATCTACCTATTTATTTTTATATCTATATCTATCTATCTATGTGTCTATATCTATGTATCTAATTATCTCTCTATATCTATTTATCTATGTATCTATATCTATGTATCTGTATCTAATTATTTCTCTACGTCTATTTATGTATGTATCTATATCTGTCTATATATCTGTATCCAATTATCTCTTTATATCTATTTATCTATGCATCTATATCTATCTGTCTATATATCTGTATCTAATTATCTCTCTATATCCTCCTATTTCTGTATCTATATCTGTCTGTCTATAGCTGTATGTCTATGTCTATCTCTATGTTTCTGTATCTATCTGTTTATATATATCTATATCTGTCTATTTGCGTCTGTCTCTGTCTGCTTCTCTCTCCAAAAATGAGAGAGGCACGTAGCATGCAGGATATAATGGAAAGAGCCCTTGGGTTTGGAGTCAGAAGACATTGCTTGAAGCCACTTTCTGGCTGTGTGACTGTGGGAGAGTCACTTCCTCTTTCAGGACCTCAGCTTTTTAATCTATAAAATAAGGGGGCTGGATTGTGATCTCTGAAACCCCTTCCATTCTGACACTTTGGGATCCTATAGGCACAAGCAGCACATGCCACAGGAGTTCAGAGAAGAGGACAGATCTTTGTGCATGCTGGAGTGGCCCAGGAAACCTCCTTAGCTTTCTGACATTTTAAGTGGGCCTAGAAAGATGAAGAGGATTTTAAGTTAGAAAGAGAGAAGGGAAAGCATTCCAAGTTGTGGATGGGTAGGAAGCACACAGGAGCTGGGAATTTAAAAACAAGTATAGGATGAGATCACTCTCCTCAAGAAGCTTAGAATCTGTGGTTGGGGAGGCGAGCTCAGCCCATATGAAACACGGAAGGAGAAACTGAGTACTAAACTGAGAGGTGCTGACTATAGGCACCGTAGAGGCAGCCAGGTACCATAGTGGATAGACTTGGAGTCAACATAGACTTGTGTTTGAATTCTGTCTCAGACATTTACTAGCTGTGCGATCCTGGGCAAGTCACTCAACTGGTACCTGCCTCAGTTTCCTTATCTGTAAAATAGATAATAATAGCACATACCTCATAGAGTTGTTGTGAGGATCAAATGATATAACATATATAATGCAAACCTTAAAGTGCTATGTGAATGTTAGTTATTGTTATAATAAGGTATTCTAGGATTTCAGAGAAGAAAAAGTCACTGTGGGCTGCCAGTGTCCAGGAGGGCCTCACAAAATAGGTGGGTAGGGTTTGTATGGAGGCCAGCCATTCCAAACAGAGAGAACAACAGGAGCTAATTTAGCACAGGGATAAGAGCAAGAAAGAAGTTAGTGTGTTTTAGGGGAGATCAGAAGGGAAGAGGCATCAAAGCGTCCTGGACAGGGTAATGTTCTCAGAGCTGGGAACACTTGGATTCAGGTCTCATCTTGGACAATTTCTGGCTGTGTGACCCCAGGGAAGTCACTGAACCTCTCTGTGCCTTATCTACAAAATAAGAGGCTTGAACTCATTGATCTCTGAGTTCCTTTCCAGGTATAAATCAATGTTACTATGACATACCTAATGGGAGGAGCAGTAGGACACGATATTGGTTAGGTTAACGGCAAGGAGTGCATTTCCTTTTTTTCCCCTTATTTTTAGATTTCAACATTCACTTTTAGATTTTGAGTTCTAAAAATTTCCCCCTCTTTTCCCAAGATGAGAGAGTACAAATATTTCTTGGGGGTCTCAGAATTTGGACTTGATTTGTGATTCAGTGGAAGGAATACCAGATGGGAGCCGGAAGTTCTGGATTCAAATTTTGCCTCTGACATGTGGGACCTGGAGCTAGTCATTAAAGCTTCTTAGCCCTCAGTTTTCCTCATCTATAAAATGAAAGATTTGGACTAGATGATCTCTGGCATTTCTTCCAAATCTAGAGTTATTATTCTGTGATAGATAATAGGGGAAATGTAGCTTCTTGAGCAAGGGAGTGAGTGACACGATGAAAGTGGCAGGTATGTGCAGTCGGGATTGGAAGAGCTGGGGACTAGGCAGAGACAAGACAGACAGACAACTCTCTGAAATCTATGAAGATCTGCCAACCAAGGCCTGTTAATTTACTTTAATTTAATTTGCTGTACTAATATTTTTTGGTCTTTTATGAACTATCACTTTCACTTCCCAATTACAGCACTCCTCTCCCCCACTTCCCATGGAACCGTTCCTCTTAACAAGGGCAGTCAGGTGATGCAGTGGAAAGTGTTAGACTTGGAGTCAGGAAGACCTGAGTTCAAATCCAGTCTGGGATACTTACTAGCTGTGAGACCCTAGGCAAGTCACTTAACTCATTTACATCAGTTTTCTCATCTGTAAAATGGTGCTAATAATAGCATCTGCCTCCCAGGGTATAGAGATCAAATGAGATGATAATTGTACAGCCCTTAATATGGTGCCTGGCATATATATATATAAAATGTCTAACAGGGCATGCTGTGTTCTACAATCATAGTCCACCACCTCTCTCTGGAAATAAAGGTCATGTTTCATCATTACTTCTCTGAAATCAAGATCGATCATGTTATCAGTCTGGATCCTGATGTCTTTCAGTGTGTTTTCTTTTCCAGTGCTGTAGTTGTTATTTGGTTTCACTATGTTTTTTATCCTCTACATCTTTTCATATAAGTCTTCCCAAGTTTATCTGAATTTTCATACCTTTTTTCATGTTGTCCAATATTTTATTAAAGAAACTAATTCCTTTCTACTGTTATGGTCATCAGTCAGCAAATATTTATTAAACCCTTTCTATGTGCCAGGCACTGTGCTAAATGCTGGGGATCCCAGGAGAGGCAGCAAACAGTCTCTTGCCTCCAAGGAACTTACATTGTAATAGGGGAAACATGGTGATAATGAGATGCTCATGGGCTATATACATAGTAGGTGGCAGGTAATCTCAAAGAGAAAGGTATGAACAGCTAGGTGATTGAGAATGGTTTAGTCCAGATAGTGGGTTTGATTTGAGTCTTGAAGAAAGCAATGGAAACTGAGATGGAGATGAGAAGAGAAAGCATCCTAGGTATGGCAGGTTGCCTGTTCAAAGGCATGGAGATGGGAGATAGAAATTTGAGAAACTTCAAATAGACCAGTGTAACTGGATCATGAAGTTTGTGGAGGGGACATAAGAAGACCCTGTGGCCATGGGTTTTATTTTGTTCTTATTGCGGTAACCTTGGACATATTTGGCAACTAGGGTTCTGTAAGGGGCACTTCTTTAAAAAAAAATTATTTATTTATAACAGTTTTTTTAAAATTTGAGTTCCAAATTCTCTTCCTCCTGTTCCTCCTCCATCTCTTAAGATGACAAGCAACATGATGTTGATTATGCATGTGAGGTCATGCAAAACACATTTTTCTATTTCTGTTTTTTTTTTGGTTGTTTCAGTCATGTGTGATTCCATGCAAAGATACTAGAGTGGTTTGTTATTTTCTTCTCCAACTCATTTTACAAGTGAAGAAACTGAAGCAAACAGGATTAAGTAACTTGCCTAGAGTCACATAGTTAGTAAATGTCTAAGGTCAGATTTAAACTTGGGAAAGTGAGTCTTCCTGGTTCCCAGTGCTCTATTCCCATCACCACCTAGCAACCCCTCTGTTAGCCATATTTTACACACACACACATACACATAAAGAATGTAAAAAAGTATGCTTTAATCTGGACTTAGAGTTCATCAGTTCTCTTTCTGGACATGGATAGCATTTTTCTTCATGGGTCTTTTGGAAATGTCTTGGATCACTGTCTTGATCAGAGTAGCCGAGTCTTTCAGAATTGATCATCCTTACAATATTGCTGTTAATGTATACATCATTCTCTTGGCTCTGCTCACTTCATTTTGCATCAGTTCATCTAAATCTTCCCAGGTTTTTCTGAAAACATCTTGCTCATCATTTCTTATAGCACAATAGTATTCCATATATATATATATATTGAACTGAACAAGTTATGGTATATGATGTGGTGGCATATATACACCACATCATATACCACAATTTGTTCAGTCATTCCCCAGTTGATGGGCATCCTGAGGAGACACTTCTTAATAGGGCTTTTAATAAATGTTACTCCCCTAGACTATACCTATTTATTTGATGATATGTCTAGTTGTGTGAGTTATTGTAAAGGCTCAGATCCTCCAATGGCAGTCACATACAAGAGGTGCAACTTTTACAAACAGAAGTTTCCTACCTTATCTAGGACAAAAAAAGGTTACATCATGACTGGCTCTGTGAACTCAAAGCAGAGAAAAACTAGAGACCAGATTCTGTTAAAATCAGTTAGGCACAGGGGGTTGGGTCTTGGTGGTCCAGAGACCACCAAAGGAGGAAATGTGAAGAAGTACTTAAAAAAATTTTTTTTAATTTTCAGAAGAAAGGATGATAACTTGATAACAGATTGGATGCAAGGGATGAAGGAGAGGCAGGAGCTGAAGAATAAGATTAGTATGGTGTAGTTTGGTTGGGAGTCAGAAGACCTGGGCTTAATTCTTTTTTTTTCCTACTTTTAGTTGTATGACCTTGGACAAAAGAGGAGGGGAAGGGAATAAACGTTTATTAAACACCTACTAAATGCCAACCACTTAGGAAAAATTATGTCATTTGATATTCACAACTACCCTGGGAGGTGGGTGTTATATTATGCCCCCCATTTTACAGACCAGAAAACGGAGGCAGACAGAGGTTACGTAACTTGTCTAGGGTCACACAGCTAGTAAGTGTCTGAGGCTGGATTTGAACTCGTCTTCTTGATTCCAGTCCACACGGCTCTCTCCATCCACTGGGTCACCTAGCAGTCATCTCAGCCTCTCTGGTCTTCCCTTTCCTTATCTCTAACATGAAGGAGTTGGATTAAATGACCTTTAAGATTTCTTCCAACTCTAAACCTTTGATCTTGTGACATCTCTGAACTTTTCCTCCTTTTTTGTTTATTTTATGGCAATGGCAGAGGCTGGAAACATCATACAAACTTCGGCGGGGTATGGGTGTAATGCCCTTCTTGACATCTTGATCCTTTCACCAGAATCTCCCAAAGGGGTTTCTCAGACATGAAGCTGTTATGCCTCTTTTACAGATGGCTGAACAGAGTCTAGAAAAGGCCTTGCATCCAAGCTATTATCAAGGCCACCACAGTGACTGAGGTGGGGAGCAGAACCCAGGTTTCTGAAGATTTCAGCCCCCTTCAGTATCCTCCCTCTGTCCCCTTCCTCTGGATTTCATCCTGTTAGCTTGGCAAGTTTCAAGATGGGGAGCACAGGGTGGGGGTTCCCTAGGGCAACGATGGGGCCTAATTCTCTATCTAGTTCTACGCCCTTCGTGTTGTTTATGTTCAGCCCCAACTATACTCACCTAATAATAACAACCAACACCCTTGGTCCCCCAGTAAAAGAAACAGTCAAATAACAGGGCTCCCCACTGGAAACAGACAAAAGCACCATTCCTATAATTAAATAGCTAGTTTCATAATTACCTTGTAACCCCAGAGAGTGGAGTTGATCATCAGTCACCTGAAATCTGAGATGGAGATAGGGCCTGGAATCTGGGATTCTCCTCTTTCCAGAGTCAAGGACAGATTTCCAACATGGGACTTCCTGACCAAATAGGGAGGGCATTTGAGAAACAACACAAGATAAGTGGACATTCCTTAGGTAACATGTGGGTGTCCAGTGGACAGGAATGGTCTGGGATAGACTCGCCTGCCAGGAGGCAGGGGAAGAGCTGAAATGATATACTAACCTCACTTTTTCTCTTCCAACACAGGGCCATGGCCCCAAGAGTTCCAGCTGAGTCTCTTAGATCAACTGTTTCCATTCACGATGCCACCACCAAAGTCCAGGAGTTCATCAGTTCACATTTGGATTATGAAAGTGCCTTCCTAGTTGAACGCCCCTTTCCCAGCCTCTCCCAATATTTCTTACACATTGGCAACAGAGGAAAGAATAATGCTTGGTCAACTTTAAAGTGATTTTTGAATGTAAAATTTTATTTTTCAAATACCACTTTCCTCATGGGACTATAGATTTAGAGCTAGAAGGAACTTTGCAGGCCACTTAGTCCAACCCCCTCATCCTAAAGATGGGGAAAATGAAACCCAGAGGGGCTGGCTTGTTCAAAGCCACACATCTCACCTCTGCTCAAGAACCATCAATGGCTGCCTACTGCCTATGGAAAGTAAGTCCAGCTAGTGGGGGATCTCAGAGGCCATCTAGTGGTAGTATTTTAGGATCATAGCTCTAGAGTTGGAAGGGCTCTTAGAGACCATGAAGGTCAGCCTCTTCATTTTTCAGAGGGACCAAGAGAAATTAAGTGACTTGTCCAAGGTTACACAGGTAGTAACTTATCAGAGAGAGGGAGTTGAACCCAGATATTCTGATTCCAGAACCAAGGCTCTACAGCATGGCTGGGGAGATCATTGTGGACTTGAGGGAAGGGAAGAGACTTCCTGGAACCAATGAGACTTAATCTGGGTTTGGACCAGGAAATTAGACCAGAAGTTGTAGAAGGAAAATTCAAAGCCAGAAATTATCCATTTAGCTATTTCCTATAAGATATAGGTACAAAGAAATCTTCTGAGGCCCTTGGACTTTTTACTTCTTTCCAAGCCTCCATAAATGACAGGTCCTAGCCTGGAAAAACTTGGTCTTGCTGTGCTCGGATGGATCGGGGTTAGGAGCCCCTCCTTTTTTTAAATTTCTAAACTTCTTTTACAGTGACCTTTCACCTCTTCCATCCTTTTCCTCAGTGTTGAGGATTCCAGTCTCCTGATAGCTTTCTTGACTGCTTCTAAGTGTCTCCTTAGGCCAGAAGCAGGCCAATCTCCTCTGCCCATTTCTCAACCACTATGAAGGGTCTACAATATGCATATTGTACAAAAAGGTACAAAATGGCATGGTCCCTACCCTTAAATGGATTACAGCTTACTGGTGGTAGGGAAAGGATACATTGTGAAAAATAATAAAAATTTGTTCAGTCATGTCCAGTTTTTTGAAAACCCATCTGGAGTTTTCCTGGCAAAGATACTCAAATGGTTTGCCATTTTCTTCTCCAGTTCATTTACAGATGAGGAAACTGAGGTAAACAGGGAGAAGTGACTGGATGTGTAACAGCTTCATGTTTGAGAAATACTTAAGGAGAGTCTGGTGAAAGGGTCAAGGTGTCAAGAGCAGCATTTCACCCATATCCCCCTGAAGTTTTAGCAGTTTGCATGATTTTTACAGCCTCTGGCATGGTCATAAAATAAACACGCAAAAAAGGGAAAAAGTTCAGAGATGGCAAAGGATTAAATGTTTCGAGTTGGAAGAAATCTTAAAGGTCATTTTATTAGCTTCCTCATTTTAGAGATGAGGAAAATGAAGGCCAAAGAGGTGCAGACTTGACTGCTAGGTGGCCCAGTGGATGGATAGAGTTCTGTGACCTAGAATCAAGAAGACTTGGGTTCAAATTCAGCCTCAGACACTTACTAGTTTTGTGACCCTGGACAACCAAGGGTCACACGGATAGTTAAGTGTCTGAGGTCAGGTTTGAACTTAGGAAGATCAGTCTTCTTGACTCCAGGCCCAAGTACTCTATCCACTGCCCTACCTAGCTGTCCCTAATACTGATAATAGCTGGCATTTATTTAGAACTTTAGGTTTGCAAAGGGTTTTACATATTTTAACTCATTTAGATCTTACAACAATCCTGGGAAGTAAGTGCTATTATTATCATTGTTTTACATATGAGAAAACTGAGGCTTAAGAGGGTTCTAGAGAACTTGTCCAGGTCCCCCAGCCAGTAAGTGTCTGAAAAGGGATTTCAATGCAGGTCCAGTACTCCATCCACTGCACCACCTGCTGCCAAGATAGCATTCTAACTGGGTTCCCTGCCTCAAGTCTCTCCCCTCTCCCATCCATCCTACGCTTGGCTGCCACTGTGATTTTTCTCAAGTACAGACTCACCTTGCCACCTCCTACTCAGTGATCTCCAGTGGCTCCCTGTTACCTCTAGGATCAAATACAAATTTCTCTGCTTGGCATTTAGTTTTTAATTTTTTGGTCGCTTTTGGTTTTATCAACAGCTTTTATTTTTACATTATATGCACTTTCAGATTGCTTCCACTTTGTAATTGGAGTCTCTAACTGGGCCCCTTACTACCTTTCCAATCCAAATTCACTTTACTCTGCTCCACAGTCTTTATAATCCAGCTAAAATGACCCACTTGTCAGTCCTTGAACCTACTGCTCCATCTCCCATCTCCATGCCTTTGCATTGGTTGTTCCCCATGCCTGGAACATTTTCCCTCCTCACTTCAGCTTTTTACTTTCCCTGGCTTCCTTCAAGTCTCAGCTTAAGTCTGACTTTCTGCAAGAGTTCTTCCCTTTTTCCTCCAGCTGCTAGTACCTTCCCTTCTGAGATTACCAGCCATCTACTGAGTACATACCTCATTAGGTACATGTTTATTTCTCCCCTTAGAGACTGGAGACTGGTTTTTTTGGCTTTTGGCTGTCTCTCCAGCACTTGGCACAGTAAATGCCTGGCATATAGTAAAATCAACTGAAATGTGATAGATGCAAAAAAATTGAGAACTAGGCATAAAATTGCAGGAAAATGTGAGAATGCTTAGAGCTGATAGGATCAGGGAAGGCTATGGAGGAAGCACCTGAGCTGAGCTGGAAGTTAAGAAGGTAGAGACGAGGAATGCAAGGCAGCTTATATAAGGAAGCATGGAAGCAGGAGACTTTGGGATGAGATGGGAAGGGGAGAGGGAAGCTGGAAGTTTTGGCTGTATTATCTATCATAAAGTGTGGAAGGGGGCATAAAAGAAAGTAAAGATGGAAAGGTAAGTTGGAGCAAGACTGTGGAGATCCAGGCCAAAGTATCCATTAAACAGCAGGGAGTCATGGAAGATTTTTGGGCAGAGGAAGAAAGTGGTCAGGCCTGTGTACTATTACCCTAGATAAGTCACTTAACTTCTCTCAACCTCAGTTTCCAAATGAACATAATAATATTACCTACTACAGAGGATTATTGTTAGGCTCAAACAAGATAGCCTATGTAAAGAACCTTAAAAATATTAAAGCACTATTTGAAATGCTAGCCATAATGATGACGAAGGTGATACTGGCTTTTATGTAAGTGATGGATCAGAGTGGGGAGAAACTGGAAGCATGGATATTAGCTAGGGGGATGGTCATCACCATCCAGCTCACTCTGTCTCCTTCTCCATAACCCCTTTGTCAGCCACCCAGACATAATGTCAATCTCAGAGTGCTTTGAGATCCCAGATCAGAGAGTAGATGAAGCAGTAGTGGTTACCGTGACTTCTCTTGTTATTTCTCCCCCTTGGGCCTCCTTCTACTCCGTCCTCAGTTTCCACCCTCAGCCTTGCCTTTCTTCTCTATTATTAGAAGTCATTATCATCAGAATATAAGATCTAAACACTGGCACTAAAGCTATTATATTAAGACCTGCATCTCTAGGCAGCTTGGCCCCAAAGCCCACTGGTAAACAGCACTCATTGCTGACTAAGCCCAAAAAGGTAAATAAAAAAGGTGTATTCCCCCTGCCTGAAGCCAGCCTGGCAGAGCCAACGAAGCCACCCACCAATTGCACTGTTATTTTTTCCCCTCCCTCCTTTTCTTGCCCTGAGGATGTATGTCACTGGCATCTTTAGCATTCCAGGCACACTTCTAGAAGACACCCACCCCAGAGGGCTTTGAGAGAGTGGGAGCACCCTTGGAAAGTCAATAGTCAGGGCAGTGCTGGAGCCACTCTAACCCATCGTTAGGTAAGCATTTACACCTTGGAAATCTACAAAAGCTACAAATCAGAGCTTCATGTGTTATTGTTCTGCTGATCCAGACTTATGAAAGTAATAGAGAACATGTTAATATTGTGGATTAAATTTAAAAGTGTGCATGTATTTCCCCATCTGGTTGTTAAGCATTTACCAGCATATCAGGGTAGATCTGTTAATTCTGGGAAGTCTATAGGATTATAGCTCCAAAGCTGAAGGGAACTCAAGGGCCATCCAGACCACCTCTCCCATCATTTTATAGATGATAAAACTTGGGTCCAGGAAGGGGAAGCTCTCCCATATAGTGTCAGATATAGGATCTGAACTCAGGTCCTTTGGCCCAGAGCCAATGTCTCCTTTCCATTTTACCATGCCTCCTAGGGAGCCCTTATACATTTGGGAGAGGGAATGTGGAAGATGGTTTGAAAGGACTTGTTAGGCAGATAGAGATGTTTTTAGGTATGGTAAGGTGTGTGCCCTTGTGGGCATAGCAGCTAGGTGACTAAGTGGATAGAGTGCTGGGTCCCAAGTCAGGAAGACCTGAGTTCAAATCTGATCTCACACATTTAATAGCTATCTGACCCTAGATGACAGCTTCAGCTTGCCTCAGTCTCCTTGTTTGTAAAATGAGGATAATAGTACCTATGTCTCAGGGTTGTGAGGATCTAATTTGATAATATTTTAAAGTACTTAGCACAGTTCCTGGCTTAAAGTAGGTGCTTAAAGCTCATTTCCTTTCTCCCTCCCTCTTTTCTTCTTCCCCTTTTCTTTTTTCCTTCCCCTTTCTTTCCCTCCCTTCTTTCTTTCCTTACTTGTCCTTCCTGCCTCCCTCTCCTTCTTTCTTCTCTCTTTTTCCCTTCTTTCCTTTTCCTTCCCATTTTCTTATGCACCTCAGGTCCTGTTCTAGAACCAAACAGAGTGTCTCTCTGTTTGTATAGGTTCTGGCATGGAGGAGTGTGTATGTAGTGGGGGGGGGGGGAGAGAGGTGGAGGGATATGAGCTAGATAAGGCAGAGAGGATAAGAAAAAGCAAAGCAAACTAAGTCTGGGGATAGGGGCAGTATGTGTGTGTGACTGAGGTGGGCATGTCCCCTACCCCCCAAGTCCTGGCCCCTAGTGTCAAGAGTCACAATGGTCTCTCTTGACCCCACCCTGAGACTACCCCCACACTGCCCAGAACTTCATGGGACCCTTTTTTGATACAGTCCCATACCAACAGAGGTCTCTCTTTCTTTCCACACGGGCCTTCCACCTGCCAAATTCAAGACACATCAGAAAGTTGTGAAAGATGCCTTACATGGTAGGATGTCCTGGGACGCCAGGATGGGTGAATTTAGTTCTGTGAGATCCTAGGAGCGGTTTGGGGGGATGTGGAGGCCCTCTAAAAAATGTCATGTCACCCACTGTTTCCATGTGCACTATATTGGCTGGGGATGAGTGGGTCTGTGAGCTTCCTGCAAAAGGATTCTGGGATGGACAGACAGGAGATAGAGGAAGAAGTCAAAAGATCTGGGTTTAAATCTAGGTTTTCCCTTCTGCTACCTGTCTGACTTTGAACAAGTCATTTTATTTCTTTGGGCCTCAGTTTCTTCCTCTGTAAAAATGAGAGGACTGGACCAGATGTCCTTTAAGTTCCCTTATAGTGCTCTGGCTTCCCTTTTTCTCTAGGACATAAGGTAATAGCTGCTCCAGGCCTCTTTTTCTAGCAGTTCAGATGACTATGTTGTTGGACCCAGGCCAAATAAAGAAGGGCCATTTCACAGGAAAAATCCCCCTTTTCCTTTTAAGATTTCTCTCCCAAAGCCCATACAAATGTACCATCCTCCCCTACCCCCACATTATCCTTATGGGTTCTCCTCCATATCAATCCCAGCTCTCAGGGAAGTCTCTAATAAACACATTCTTACTGAGAGACTTAGTGTATTTCCCTTTCCTAGGGAAATTGACATTTTAACTAGGGACCCTTTCTAGAAACTAAAGGAATGAATCTCTAATGATAGAATTTTAGTCATCCCAGTAGAATGAAGGAGAAAGTATGGGGGGAAGAATACATTTCCTGGCATCCCTCAAATTAGATCTTTGGGTATTCTCCATCCCTATTTCACATACTCACAAGGCAGGCTTTTAGCTACTCACTAGAATTCCCAATTCAATGGACAAAAGCACAGGGGCCCGAATGGGATTGAGTATTTGGATAAATAAGTTTAGGGACCTCTTCATATGGACTTGCCAGGGGTGTGCTGATAAATACTTAACAATCAGGTTCTGGAGAGGTGTATGCACAGCTGTTTAATCTGAATTATTAACACTTTCTTAAGCCTATCAAACCCTGATTTCAATATCAGTGCTGACTTCTGAACTGTAAAATCTGGTTAAGAGTTGGGTACTGCATTCCTTTGGGTCTTGCCCCACAGAGGGAGGGTTGGGCATGGAGAGTAGGATAGAACTGGGCATGCCTAAACAGTGAGGCATCATCATGTTCCAGTGCTAGGAGCATTGATTCTGGAGTGGGAGAATCTAATTTCAAATCCTGCCATTGATGCTTACAACCTATGTGACCTTGGGCACAGATATCACTTAACCTCACCGAGGTCTCAGTTGCCTCATCAATAAAATGAGAAGTCTGATTAGATGGGCTCACAGGTGCTTTACACTTCTGTCTCTGACCTATGAACTTTGGGAGGGCTAGCTTGAGGCCTAAGCAGGAGCTGAATATTGAGAGTAGAGAGGTCAAGGGGAAGCTGGCTTGATTTCTTCTCATGGAATTAAAGGATCTATCTTATTTTTCATCCCTCCACCCCATTTCTTCCCTCAAAGAAGAGAAAGACAGGAAAGACCTTAGTAATTTTTGGAGAGGAGATGGTTAAATTAAACCAGCTGCTAACCTGGAAAGTATGTGAAAAGGCCCCACCCTCCCTTACCTGTGCCTTCCCTCCAAGGTTAGTCACCTAGGGCCTGGCTTGTTGGCCTTTGGAAGGGGCAGGGCTAAGAGAAGACTTCCTGGGTTCTTCTATCCCTTCTAATCTTTTACTTCTTATCCCTTCTCCTCTTTCTCCTCCTCCTCTTCTTCGTATCTCTCTCTCTTTCCCTCTTTGCTCTCTCTCTCATTTCATTGCTGGATTGATTTCAGAGGGAAAG
Organism: Lagorchestes hirsutus; assembly: GCA_028533205.1. Classification (NCBI taxonomy): domain Eukaryota; kingdom Metazoa; phylum Chordata; class Mammalia; order Diprotodontia; family Macropodidae; genus Lagorchestes; species Lagorchestes hirsutus. Next base: position 197,269,108 of record CM052671.1, read on the forward strand.
ATCCCAAATCCCTGGTCTAGCCTGGCTTGGCTTTTCCATTCTTAGCCTTTACCTTGGATATGCTGTGGGACCTTGATCAAATAAATTCACTTACCTTCCCTGGGCCTCACTTTCTCCATTTATAAAATGAAAGCTTAGACTACATAGTTCATCTCTTAAGGTTCTTCTGTCTCTGATATTTTAGGATTCTATAATCCTACTTCCCTTCTCTACTCTTTTGCCTGGCTAATTAATGTTATAATAGCCTAAAAAATGAGAGACAGATGGTTCCAAGAACCTACTCCCCTACGTGGGGGCTTCTTAGCTCAGTCTTCTCTATAGAGTTTCTTCTCTTAGCTTTAGGAACCTTTGACCAGAGCCTGCCAGAGCCTGGTACCCTGCTTCCTCCCGTCCAACCAGTCTCAACAATGATGCCCCAGAATCACAAAATGTGGAAGATACTTTAGAGGCCATCCAATCTAACTCATTTTACAGAAGGAGAATTCTGAGACTGAGACAGGTGAGGTGTGTGGTTAGTAAGTGGCAGATTTGGCAGGGTGGCTACCAGCTGCTACAAGGGTATGAAGGAATAATTCCTCTAATTCATAGGGAGATTAGGGTTTGGGCTTGAAAACTTTTACAGACTCTAAGCCAAGGGAAAAAAATGTTCCCCTTACTGGGACCTTGGGACACTGGACATTTAAGGATGTTCATGATGCTAGAGGACATCTCAGGAAAGTCTTGTAACCTGTAGTAATGCAAGCCCTGGTCCAAGGACCAGATTGGGTATGAGGAAGAGTTTATAAAGCTTTTGAATTGAAAGGGACCTTAGGCATCATGTAGACCAAGCTTTTTAACTATAAATTATGCTATAAATATAAGTTATTATTAATATTATAGGTAATTACAATGAATACTATAAGAGGAGTCCCCTTCCCTGTCACCTTTACAGCTTCCAGGTCTTGAGTCTCATAGTTTGGAGGGAACACAGGGGAGAAAGACCAAGAGTTACCCAAAATGCTGAAGTAAATCAGCTAGAGGCTATTTTTTCTGTATTTATCTGATTTATCCCTATGTAGCATAAAGGCGGCCTGGAGTTTCAATCCTTTGATAAACTTCTAAATACCAAAGATTATTTTTTTGTTTTTTTTAAAAAACTTAAAAAATTTTTTAAATTAAATTAAATTAATTTATTTTTTAATGTTCTACAATCACTACCACAAAATTCAGATTTTAACCCCCCCCACACCTACCCCCATTACCCCCCTCCCTCCCTAAGACTGCATACAATTCTGTATAGGTTCTACATATACTTTCCTACTGAATATATTTTCACTATGGTCATGCTATGTAGTCGAACTAAAATAGATGGAAGAAATCATATAACAAATGAAAACATGATACACAAAAACACACACACACACACACATACACACACACACACAAACATGATCTGCTACATTCTGTGAATGAATTCCATAGTCTTTTCTCTGAGTGTGGAAGGCATTTTGCCTTAGAAAACCACTGGGATTTTTTTTTCATAAGTTCTTGCGTTATTACGAAGTTCCAAGTCTACCAGAAAAAAACTCTCACACACTGTGGTCATTGCTGTGCACAAAGTTCTCCTGGTTCTGCTCCTTTCACTCAGCATCAGTTCATATAAGTCCTTCAAGGCCTCCCTGAAGTCTTCTTGTTCATCACTTCTTATGGCACAAGAATACTCCATTACATTCATATACCATAATTTATTCAGCCATTCCCCAATTGATGGGCATCCCCTTGACTTCCAGCTTTTGGCAACTACAAAGAGTGCTGCTATAAATATTTTTGTACATGTGGGACCCGTTCCCATTTTTATGATCTCTTGGGGATACAGTCCTAGTAGCAATATTGCTGGGTCAAAGGATATGCACATTTTTGTAGCCGTTTGAGCACAGTTCCAAACCGCTCTCCAGAATGGTTGGATGAGCTCACAGCTCCACCAACAATGAATTAGTGTTCCAACTCTCCCACATGCTCTCCAGCATTTATCATTTTCTTGTTC
>CM052671.1:197271630-197304096 GCA_028533205.1 Lagorchestes hirsutus
ACCCATTTGGACTTTATTCTTGTGTATGGTGTCAGGCATGGGTCTATGCCTAGTTTCTGACACACTGTTATCCAGTTTTCCCAGCAATTTTTGTCAAACAGTGAGTTCTTATCCCAGAAGCTGGGGTCCTTGGGTTTATCAAACAGGAGGTTGCCCAAAGATTATTTTTGTTGTTCCAGTTGTGTCTGATTCTCTGTGACCCCATTCAGGCTTTTCTCAGCAAAGATATTGGAATAGTTTGCCTTTTCCAGCTAATTTTATAGATGAGGAAACTGAGACAAACAGGGTTAAGTGACTTGCCCAGGGTCCCATAGCTAAATCTGGTCTGAGGCCAGATTTGAACTCAGGTAGATCTTCCTGACTCCAGGCCCAGAACTTTATCCACTGAGTTATCTAGCTGCCCATAAATAGGGCTATAGGTTCATGGTTCTAGAACCATGGTCATTTAGTCCAACCCTTTCATTTCACAGATAAGGAAAGAGAAGCCAAGGAAAGTGAAGTTACTTGCCCAAGGTCAAATTTATCAGTAAGCATCAGAGGCAGAATTTGAACCCAAGTTCTTCGATCAGTCCATCAATAAACATTTATTAAGCACCTATCATATGCCTGGCACTGTGCTAAGCATTGAGAAATACTAAAAAGAAGCAAAAGACAGTTTCTGCCCTAAAGGACTTCACAATCTAATGGGGAAGATAATATTCAAAGAAATATGTACAAATTATAAACAGGTTAAATAGGAAAAAAATCACAAATAGAATGAAGAGGATTTGGGAAAGGTTTCCTGTAGAAGATACAATTTTAGTTGGGAGCTAGGGGGGGTCAGTAGGCAGAGATGAGGAGGGAAAATCTTTCAGACATGGGGGACAGTCAAAGAAAATGCTCAGAGCTTAGAGATGGGGTCTTGTTTGTGGAACAGCTAGGAAGACAGTGTTACTGGATCAAAGAGTACTTGGTGGGGAATAGGGTGTAAAAAGACTGGAAAGGTGGAGGGGGGCTAGGTTATGAAGGGCTTTGAATATCAGAGGATTTTGTATTTGATTTTAAGGTGATGGGGAGTCATTGAAGTTACTGAGTATGGGGGTGATATGATAGGACATGCACTTTAGGAAAATGACTTTGGTGGCTGAATGGAGGATGGATTTGAGTGGGGAGACACTTGAGATAGGCAGACCCAGAAGTAGGTTATTACCATTGTCTGAAGTATAAGGTGATGATGGCCTATACTAGAGTGGTGGCAGTGTCAGAGAAAAGGTACAGACATATTTAAGAGATGTTGCAAAAGTAAAATTGACAGGCCTTGGCAAAAGATTGGATATGGAGGGATGAGAGATAGTCAGGAATCCAGGATGACTCTTGGGGACTGAGAGGATGGCATTACCCTATACAGTATTAGGGAGGGTGGGAGGTTTAGGGGGAAAGATAATGATTTAACTTTTGATCATGTTGAGTTTAAGATATCTACTGGCAGCTAAGTGGCACAGTGGATAGAGTGCCCAGTCTGGAGTTAGGAAGACTCATCTTCCTGAGTTCAAATCTGGCCTCAGATACTTACAAAGTATCTGACCCTGGGCAAGTCACTTAATCCTGTTTGCCTCAGTTCCTCATCTGTAAAATGAGCTGAGAAAGGAAATGGAAAACCACTACCCAATCTTTGCCAAGAAGATCCCAATGGAGTCACAAAGAGTCAGACATGACTTTTCATGACTGAAACTACTGCACAACAACAACTAGACATCCAGTTGGAGATGTCTGGAAAGGCAGTTGAAGATTTGAGAATGGAGATCAGCAGAGAGGTTATAGAAGAACAGGTAGATTTGAGAATTATCAACATAGAGATGGTAATTAAATCTTGGGGAGCTGATGAGATCACCAAGTGAAGTGGTACAGAGGGGGAAGAGAGGAGGGCCCAGGACAGAGCCCTGCGGGACACACACCCATGGTTACAGGGCATGATCTGGAAGAAGATCTAGCTAAGGAGACTGAGAAGGAGCAGTCAGATAAGGGAGGAGAGCCAGGAGAGAGTGGTGTCATGAAAACCTAGCAAGAGGAGAAGGTTCATACAGTATCAGTGGCTGCAGGGATGTTGAGGAAAAAGAGGATCAAGGAAAAGCTATTAGATTTGGCAACTAAGAGATTATTGGAAAGCTTTGGAGAGAGCAGTTTTGATGCTGTTAAAAGCTTGATTGTAAGGGATTAAGAAGAGAATAAGAGGACAGAAGGTAGAAGCTCCTACCTACATGGCCTTTTTGAGGAATTTAGCCACAAAAGACAGAAGAGATATAGGACAACAGTCAGTGGGGATGGAAGGATCAAGTGAGAGGTGTTTTTGTTTTTTTTAGAATACAGTAGACATAAGCATGTTTATAGGAAGTAGAGAAGGAGCCAGTGGACAAGGAGAGACTGAAAATAATCATACAGTGGGGATGAAAGTTGGGATAATCTATTGGATCAGACTGGATGGAATGGGATTGCCTGAACAGGTAGAAGGGTTAGTCCTGCTAAGGAGTAAGGCCATTTTATCATGTAAGACAAGAGTGGAAGAGGAGAAAGTGACAAAAGGCATATGAATGATATGAAATGAGGAAGAGGAGAGAAGGAGGAGTTCATGGCAAATGACCTCAATTTTTCCTGTAAAATATGAGGCAAAGTTGTCAGATGAGAGGATAGGGAAATGGTAAAATCATGGGAATTTTGAGGAGGGATGAAAAGGTTTGGAAGAATCACTGTGGAGTGAATGAATTGATAAGGAAGTAAAGTAGAATTGCCTAGAAGTAGTGAGGGCCCAGTTGTATATAATATAATAATAAATATAACATAATTTATTATTAATATATAAAATATAAAATAAATATAATATAATATAATATAAATTTGTAGTGGACCCAATCAGAACAGTTGCATGATTTTCTCTACCTGCATTGACAGTATGTTTGTACGTGTGAAGGTGGTGAATGGTGGTGAACAGTGGGAATGATACTTGACTGGGTATAAGAGGTAATATAATAAGGGAGCTAGGGATTCAAAGAAGGAGGATAGTGTAGAACTGAATTGGTTCACCAAGGGATTAAGATGGGGAAAAAAGAATAAAGTGGTTAGTGCAAGAGAAATGACCTGAGAGAGAATGGAGGGGTCAAGGGAATCGAAGTCACCATGCAGAAAATGAGAAGGGTTTTGTAAGAAGAAAGAGGGAGAGGTGAAAAGATTATGGTCAGATATGAGGATTTTACAGTTCTTGGAATTTGTGGCTGATGACAAGATCCCAGGGTATGACTGTGTCTGACCTAGATGTTTGACCCTGGGCAAGTCACTTAATCATGTTTGCCTCAGTTCCTCACCTGTAAAATGAACTGGAAAAGGAAATGGTAAACCATTACAGAATCTTTGCCAAGATGACCCCAAATGGGGTCATAAAGAGTCAGACATGACTTTTCATGAGTGTAACAACTGAACAACAACAACTAAACATCCAGTGGGAGATGTCTGGAAAGGCAGTTGGAGATTTTGGATTGGAGGTCAGCAGGACAGGTAGATTGTGTGCAGCTGAGGTGAGATGAAGGAATAGGTCACAGGCGGTGAGGAGGTTGAGGAACTTGGTGGTTAGGATGTTTGAGAGAGAATCAATGTTGAAATCCCTTAGTAGGAGTATAGGAGTTGGGAAGAAGAGAAAAATTGTGAGCCATCTACTTGAACTCATTGAGAAAAGAAGCGGATCAACCTAGAGATCCAGAGAAAATAGCTGTGAGGATTCTGATTGGATAGTACAGATGAAAAACAAGGACCTCAAAGGAGAAGTTAGGAGTGATGGAGATAGAGAGAGAACCTCAAAGTGGCAATGGAGAACAAAAGAGTATTTCAAAGCGTCATCGATCCTTTCACTATAGGCCATTAATAATTGCTTGGGGTTTTGTTTGTTTTTGCAAGGCAATCAGAATTTGGTGACTTGCCCAGGGTCACACAGCTAGCAGATAATTGCTTGTTGACTGTCTGATTAATAGATGATCTCTAAGGTCCTTTACTGCTCTCACAATCTATGAGTCTGGCCACCCAGTATCCTTTTTCCCACATCTGTATACATGTCCTTTCCTCTGTGCAGTAAATGTAGTAACCTCTCCAATTTCTATAGCTCCTTAAGATTTATTCAGAACAACCTTGTAAGATAGGTAATGTAAGTGATTATCCCCATTTTACCGATGAGGAAACTGAGACTGGCAGAGATTGAGTTGCCCAAAGTCACAATGCAAGCTAATAACAGTCACTGGACTTTGCCTCGTTCCCTAGCCGAGTGTAGAAACTTAATGAATCGGTAATAAAGAAATGAATCCCAACCCGATCGTTAATGCTGTCTGTTCCCTTCCTGCTTCTCTCCTGTGTCCCCAGCTACCAAGGAAAATCCGGGTGCCTCTAAGGGCCAAATCGGGCAACAAGCCGCTGCTGGGCTTCTGCCGGTTCCCAGACAAGCAGCAGGACCTGTCCCATCCCTGCAAGTCCTTGGCATCTAAGATGCCGGTAGTGGTGGATCCCTGGAAGCAGCAGCAGCTGGTCATCAACCATCGTTTTTTCACTCAGCAGTACACCAACTCGTACACGCCCTTCTACACCTTACAGAAACCCACCTGCGGCTACCTGTACTGCCGGGACACCGACCACACTCGCAAGAGTTTGGACGTACCTTATACCAACATAACCAAGTGGCGGACTGATGCCATTCTGTAGCCACCTGAGGCCCTCCCCCCCTCCCCCCACTCTTCATCTTGGGAAGGCTGGGCCCTCAAAGAGGAGGGTGCGCTTGCTAGGGGAGGGAGGGGCTGCCCCGGTGAGCTGGGCTCATCTGGGTGGCCACTTACGGATGACGAGGGGAGAACTCCTCTTAAGCAGCAATTAAACATTATCCTTCCTTAGCCTACAAATTGAGGCTACAGGGGGACTCACATGCAAACAATTTACACTGGATCACGTGTGATTAGCTGCTGGAGGGTATGAACTCTTAAGTGCTCCCCCTTCCCTCCTCCTGAACCCCCTCTTTCCCTCAACTCTCCGTCACTAGAGCAAGGTCCTTGGCATGACACTGCTTTGAATATGCCCTCATAAATTAGGAGAGTCATCCTATTACCTTTCAAAGATTTCTGGATAGTTGGTTAGAAAGGACCTCAGAGATAATCTAGTTAATCCAAAGAATTGATTATGTACTCAGAGGACCTGGGTTCAAATTCCAGCTATGATGATTAGAATGTAGGATGAATTATAAGCAAATCACTTAATCTCCCTTGTCTATAGATCTTTCCTGGCCTCAGACATCAATTTCTAAGCCTACATCTAGGTTGTAATAATTCCTCATTTTAAAGAGGAGGAAATGAAGGCCCACAGTAGGGGAGTCCCATAATTTGCTTACTCAAACTCAACCCCACTTTAAAGTTGTCCCTCAAACGCCCCCCAATATGATGGTCAAAGATCATTAAGGACAAGAAAGTCCTGAGAAAAAGATCACTGGATCTCAGAAGATCTACAAGACAATCACAGCTGTCCTACCTGCTAGCTGTGTGACCTGAGCAAGTTATTTCTATTCTCTGAACCTCAGTTTTCTCTTTTCCTCATCGGAGGTCTCCTACCCTTGGTTCCCTACTCTCTGATGGCTCTGATTGGTGAGATTTCCACCTTGGCTTACCCAGTCTAGGACTTGCCATGATACTTCTCAGATATTTCCAAGACATGTTACTATACCCATACCACCTCAGCTTTCCATCCCTTGCTTTCCTAATAGCTTGTCTTCCCCATTTGATTCTAAACTCAAGGGCAGGGACTATCTTGTTTATTTGTATTTGTATCCCCACAACTTAGCACATAATAAGCACCTAATGAGTGCTTTTTTCATTGAAAATGAGATCTACATGGTTCTTGTGGTTCTTAATCCTCTCCCCCCTTATTTTATAGATGAGGAAACTGAGGCTCAAAGAAAGTAAATAACTTGACTAAGGTCACACAAATAACCAGTGGATTCAAAGTCCAGACACTGCATGGCAGAGTAGAGGCTCTCAAAGCTTTTTAGTCTTGGACTCCCTTTACATCCTTAAAAATTATTGAGGACCCCTCTTCCCCAAAGCTTTTGTTTGTGTGGGTTATAGCTCAGCCTACAGGCAACAAATATTTATTAATTTTTATGTTAATTATTTGTTCATTCATTTAATTTTTTATTTAGCACAGTGTCATGTACTGTGTTAAGCATTGCGAATACAAATACAAGTAAAAAGAAAGACTGAACCTACCCCCCAAGGAGCTTACATTCCAATGAGGAATGACAGATTATAAAAAGAAGCTGAAAGGGGGGAAGGTGCTATTGATAGTTACCATAGTAGAATGAAAATAATTTTGACCTCATGGACCCCCTGAAAGGATTTTAAGACCCCCAGCAGTCTCTGGACTACATTTTGAGAACTGCTGGATTAGTTGATTTCTAGTCCATTGGACAGTTGACTTCAACCCTAAATTCTATGATCTTATGATCCTGTCTCCTAGGTAATGAGTAATCCTGGGCCATACTAAAGGAGAAGGAACATACAACTTCTGTTGGAGGGTGGTGTTGATAATCTCTTCCACCAAATCGAAAGGTCCTCTCCCCCTTTTTTTTGAGGGGGAGAGGACTGCCTTTCCATCCTGTGCCCTCTGTCTCCCAGAAACCAGGTTAGAAAAATTTTAGAAAATAAAAAAGGGGTATTCATGGTGTATGCATGGGGAAGAGAAAGCAATTAACCTTTGACAGTGACCAGAGTCCCTAAATATTGCCTGGTATCTAAGCTTCAGAGGAAGTGTTGCCCAACAAGTTTCATGGAAGTCAATCATTATTTCCTGGGTTCCACCCCTAAGTTCAGATTGGTTGAGTTATTTAGTGAGACTGATCTTCTAAAGTCTAGGGACAAGACTGAATTTTTGGGGAAGAATTATGGTGGAAAGAACATTGTAGTTGGAGTTAAAAGATCCATGTTCATGAGGAAGAATGGTCCTCTACCACTTGTATTCTGTGTGACTTTGGGCAAGTCATTTCCGTTCTTTGGGCATGGGTCATCTGTAAAGTGAGAATCATATTAAGTTCCTTCTAGCTCTACATTCTGTTGTGATTTGAGATTCTGTAGGAGGGGAAAACGTATACATGATTAAGTGTCTGGAAAGTTTGATCAGGTCTCCCCTGGTCTTTTTCCTTAGGAGAAAGATAGCAGCAGCATAGAGTTGGCAGCCTGAATGATGTTTTTACCCAGAGGAGAGTTTGAAGTCCATAGTTCACGGATCGGAGCTGGAAGGGACCGTAGAAGCCATTTAGTACAACCCCCTCATTAAAACAAACAAAAATTAGACAAAATTAAGGCCCAAGGTAATACAGAAAATGTCAGAGGTGGACCCAGGTCTTTAGGTTCACAAATCCAGTACTTTTCCCATCATACCATACTGAGAGTGGTCTGGAAGCTGGTCAGCATCTGGAATCTAATTCTTTTTTGGGGGGGGGAACAAGAAATAGGGACTGAAGTAATTGTCCCTATAGATTTTCTTCTCCTCACTTGGTAATCCATGATTTGGTAGATGGAGGTGGATGGAAATAGGATGAGAGTGGAAGGGGGAAGAGGAGGATGGAGGGAAAAAGACCCATTTCTCAGAAACTAATATACTAGACTTTAATTAAAGGCTATCTTCCTCTTGTGACTACTTTGACTAGATGGGCCTCTCTCTGGCATTTCAGGCCCCTTGAGACTGAGTAGGACAAACCCAGAGGCCAGATGGACAGGGGGTTGTGAGAAGATCTCTGAGTTCTACAGTTTCAAAGTTGGAAGACATAAAACAGTGGTCTAAGCCTTTGGAAAACTGCCTAGTGGGCTGGCCACCTGATGGCTCTGTTGTGCCAGGCATCTGTCCTTCTTCTGACCAGGACACAATCCCATTGCCAGCCTAGCCACCTGTCCCACCTTTTCTCTTCCACTGGCAGCTGTTCAGCCTTGTGGATTCTCTTTCTGTGGTGTGGAATCTGTCCCAGAAAGGATTTCTGAGCAGAGAGAAAACAGCTGGAGGAAACCACAAGGTTTCAATGCTTCACTATGAGATTTCAGCCCTTTGGGAAAAAAATAATCTTAGAAAATCAGTATACATTTCTTCCCCTTTACTTGCTCCCCAAGCCCGAGAGGGGATGTGGGCTAGAGAGACAGAAAGTTGAATCTTGTGCTATTAAACTCAAGATTTCTATAGGTTCCCTTCATACTCTCAGCAGAATAAGTGAGGAGTTAATTAAATCTGACTGTAACCATATTACTGGTTCTGAGGACCTCTTCTAATTAGAGAATCCCAGGCATTCTGAAGGAAAAGGGATTTCACAGGCTAGTTAGTCCAATCTTTCCTTGACCAGGAATCCCCTTTACAATATCCACAAGTGGTCATCCAACCTTTGCTTCAATAATTCCAATGATGAAGAACTCACTGCCTTCCAAGGTAACCCATTGTACTCCAGAGAACATGGCCCATCTCTTAAGTCTCTAGCTTTAACCACACCATTAAATCTCTCCCAAATAGATCCAGTTTTGCTACAGACCCCTTAGTTCCCTCCCTAACTCCCTAAATATCAGCCTACTTGATTGGCAAACCTTGCTAAAACTTCTGTATTGTTCAGTCGTTTCATGACCCTTTGGGGTTTTCTTGGCAAAGATACTGGAGTTGTTTGCCATTTCCTTCTCCAGCTCATTACAGGTGAGGGAACTAAGGCAAACAGGGTTAAACAACTTGCCCAGGGTCACAGCTAGTAAGTGTCTCAGGCCAGATTTGAACTCAGGAAGATGAGTCTTCCTGACTCCAGGAACACCACTGTATCCATTGTGTTACCTAGCTGCATTTAGGACAAAAGTCTTCACTTTGCCATGAGAGTTAAAAAGCTATGACTGAATCTTATATAAAGTATAATCAGTCTTTGAGGTCAATGCCCTGTCTCACTCCAGGTCTTCCCCAGTTTAGATAGAGGTCATGGAATGGGACACTGGTCACCTGAAGAGGGGAGGGATTATGACCATGGTGGAAGCAGGGCACAGTAGAAGAGGCTGGGGCCAGAAGACAAAAGTGACCCCAAGAGTCTGCCATTTGCCTTCAGCTAGACTGGGACAAAGATGTCTGTACTTTGAGGTATCTCTTTCCCCTAGTTGCACTGAGTCAGTGATGCAACAAAGGGCTGATGAAAGTGCGTGATGTTAAAACATGGACATCCCATGAAGAAGAATCTGTCCCAGGGGATTCTAGGTACTGCTTTTTTTATCTCCAATAAGGCACAGTATAATATTAAGGCCTTCTGATGTAATGGAAAGAGCTCTGTGTTTGGAGTCAGAAGACCTGGGTTCAGATCTTACCTTTTCCACTTACTATCTCTATGACCCTGGGCTCTTGACATTCAACTTCTTAATGGCCTTGTCTGCAAAATGAAAGGGTTGGATTATATGTGAGCTCTGAACCTGGGGTCATAATACATAATAGGAATTCAGTATTAACTTCTATAGGCAGCTAGTGGTGCAATGAGTAGAGCAATTGGCCTGGATTCAAGAATCCTACCTTAGACATTTACTAGCTGTTTGATCCTAGGCAAGTCACTTTAACTCTGTCTGACTCAGTTTCCTCAACTGTAAAATTTGGATAATAATAGCAACTGACCTCACAGGGTTGTAGAGAAGATAAGATATATGTAAAAACACTTATCACAGCGCCTGGCACATAGTAGGTACTTCATAAATGCTTGTCCCCTTTTCCTTCCCCTATTGAATTGGTCATAGATAGACAGTTATTAATAGTGGAAGGGACTGGCATATGAATTACTAGGAAAACACCTTATCAAATTCTTCTCAGATACAAAACCTGATCCTTTATTTCTTAACAGAAGGCATATATTTTCTATCAGAAGAAGAGAACACAGTGATCTCTCCAAAATAGCTTAATTACATGTTTATATAGTTATTCACAACTTGTATCTGAAACATTCTGTTTAGGTTACCTCCTCACTCAGTACTCACAGGTTGGATCACTTGCTAAAGGGCAAGTACTTCTCCAAGGTTCTGGAGTAGTCTGTGAAAGTCTGCACTCCTAGTTCATGGACCCCAATCAGTGTGTTTCCCTTTAACAGTAAGGCAGTAGATAAAATTAAGCAAACACATTTACTAAGATGGCATAATAAGAATAGTCACTATAAAACATTTCCCCCCATAAAACTGGGGTACACTGTCCCACAACTACAATTCCTATGTTATGTGGAAAGATGGCTCCCAAGTTTAGCATATAACGATAGAGGTTTAAGAGATCAAAGACAATCTACACCTCTAGTACTGAATTTCCTCCCATTCTTGTGGAGTCCTCACTGTAGCTTGCCTATGGATGTAGCATCTCTGCTTGGTGTTTGCTCAGCTGAGATCCCAGGGTTTGCTTTTTTCCACTTTTGTTTGCCATGCCTAGTATCTCGTGAATCCATAGTCTGCTCTCTTCTCAGAGTTTACATTCCTTGATCCTTGAGCCTTATATCTGTTGGGAGAATATGTGTCTACTCTCTCAGTTATCTGTCAAACTCTCTCAAATTGACTTTTCAATAGCTGAATGAGTTGCCTCCTACTGGGTGAGCAGCTTCTCTGCTAGATGCCATGGCCAATTGGAAGTGGTGATGGACAGAAATCCCCTTCTTCTCTCTTGCTGACCCCTGGTAGAGGCACAGGACTCATGTTCCACCCAGCTGCTCCTGGAGCTGTGTGTTGGCTCCATGGTTGACACCTCTTCTATAAAGTCTCCTTTCACTGCACCAGGCTGCCTCTCAAGTAAATGATTAAAACTATTTCTGCCATGATGCACTATTACCAAAGCTGAAAGATCCCCTTTTGGAACATGTAGTTAAAAACCAAATGAGCACATAGGTATGAATAAAGGCCTTCCCAGCAGTTCTGATGGAGAATGAAGGCATAGAATTTAAAGACTCTCCCTAACACAGGACTTCTCTAGATCTTGGTGAATAGGCAGATTCCTTCCTTGGCATCTGCATCTGTGATGAAAGAAAAATGGAACAATTTTAAAAAGGCTTTCAATCATCTGAGGAGCTGATTTCCAGGCATTTGGAGGGGTTAGTTGTTCAGCAAAGAGAAGGACTGGTATATACATCCCAATATTCTTAACTTTTTGAGGTGTGCGTTCATCCTTCATTGCTGAAGAAGACCATACCACCAGAGAAATAATGACATGACTTGCACTTGACTTTCTTTTGAGTGTGGGAGGGCTGTGCAGGTCACCAGCCTCACTTCTCCTCCAGAGCCATCTGAATCCAGTGACCAGATATTCATCAGGATGACTGGAGATGACCCAGGATGAGGCAATTGGGGTTAAGTGACTGGCCCAAGGTCACACAGCTAGTGAGTATCAAGTGTCTGAGGTGAGATTTGAACTCAGGTCCTCCTGACTCCTGTGCTGGTGCTGTATCCACTTCACCACCTAGCTGCCCCACAATTTTTGAGGTAGCAAATTACTGGAAGATTGTTCCTATTATGTACACATGTTCCTACTATGTGCTGGGCATTGTACTAAGTACTTTACAAATACCACCTCATTTGATCCTCACAACCATAGTGCTAATATTTTCATTTTACAATGGAGGAAACTGAGGCACAGAGAAGCTAAATGACTTGCCCAGGGTCGCATAGCTAGTGTCTGAGGTTAGATTTGAACTCAGGTCTTCCTAACTGCAGGCCCTGTGCTCTATTCACTTTTTTTACCTAGTGCTTGGGACTGGGGATTAGCTGAACAAATGGTGGCATTGTGAATAAAAAGTAATATTGTACTGTTAGAAGCAATTAAGGAATTAGATGAACATAGGAAGATTTTTATGATTTGATATAGAGTGAAGTAAGCAGAACCAGGAGAGCACTATAAACAATGACTACACTAATACAGATGAAAATAACTCACTTAGCAGGTTAACTCTGATTAATTTAATGACCTATCTTGGTCGTAGATGACAGATAATGAAACTGCCAGAAAGGTCCAAGTATCAGAGATCTAGAGCAGCAGGCGCCTTAGGTCCAGCTAACCTCTCATTTTACATATGAAGATACTGAAGCCCAGAAACTTTTAAGTGACTTGCACATAAGGGCCAGAGGGAGGATTTGGACCTAAGTCCTATGACTCCAAAACCAGCGCTTTTCTCATTTCCCTCCTCTGTAGTAGGATGAAAGATAACAGCTACAGAATATTACAAATGCTGCCAGACGTGTTTATTTTGTGATGTTTTGTGTGATTGTTTTTTTTTCTATGGTATAAATGAAGGTTCTACAGAAAGTGGTATATATTAGGAAATGACTGTGATATACAAAAAGGGCAAAAATAAAACTTTACTTTCTCTCCCCTGCCCCCCATGTGTGTATCTGTCTGTCTTTCTTCCTCTTTTTTCTACCTTCCTTCCTCTCTTTCTCCCTTCCTTCCTTCCTTCCTTCCCTCCTTCCTTCCTTCCTTCCTTCCTTCCTTCTTTCCTTCCTTCCTTCCTTCCTTCCTTCCTTCCTTCCTTCCTTCCTTCCTTCCTTCCTTCCTTCCTTCCTTCCTTCCTTCCTTCCTTCCTTCCTTCCTTCCTCGCTTCCTTTCTTTTTTCTTAGTTTCTAAGAAAGTTGGATTGATATTGTTCATGATGATGTTATGGTTGAATATTCCCAAAATTAACAGCTTACAGAAAACTTCCAGATCCTTGACCCACTGCCCAGGCAGGGAGTATGGAAGAAAATACCAATATACAAAGACATATCACAAAGAACTTGGGTTAAGAAGTATTGATCTGAAATCCATTCTCCTTCCTTCAAACTAGACTTCACCCCAGGCAGATAAACCTAAATATGTCTTCTGTTTAATGTTTTCTAGAAAGAAGGGATTTCCCCAAACTCACATCACTTAATACCCTCTTATTAGCCTCCATCTCTCATAAAATCATAAAAATGAAATTTTGAAAAGGGCTTTAGAGATCACCTTGTCCTGGAATGTGCCTCATGCAGGAGCCTCTTTTATAACATCCCTGTGGGGTGAAGTGGTGGGGAGAAAAGGGGGAGTTGAATCTTTTGGGTCTTTGAATACTTGCAGTGATGGGGAACTTTCAACCTCACATGGTAACCTGTTCTATTGTTAGATAGCTCTAATGTTCCTTCTGATATTAAGCCAAGATCTCCCTTCCTACAATGTCTACTCCTTGTTCCTAGTTCTTTCCCCTGAAGCTACATAGAAAAATCTATTCATAGCATGAGTAGACTTTCAACAGCCACCCAGTCCAACCTATCCCCCAGGAAGAATTCCTACTTCAACATACCTGACAAGTAGCAATCCAGCTTCTGCCCAAAGATCCCCAAGAAGGGTATGAGCTATTGTGCTTTTAGAGAGATTTAATTGTTAGGGAATTTTCCCCTGGCATTGAGCTTACATCTCTTAGTGTTTCTCATGCATTGTTCCATATTCTAGCCTCTGGGATAAACAGGGCAAATCTGATCCTTCCACCATGTGAGAACCCTTTAAATAATCTCTGGGTTTTCTCTTTTCAGATCCACATCCCTAGTTTCTTTCACCAATTCTCCCAATGGTGTGGTCTCAAGGCCTCCCACCCTCCTGGTTGCCCTTCGCTGGATTCTCTCCAGCTTCTTAATGTGTGTCCTCAACTGTGAGATCTGGAACTGAACATGGCACTTCAGATGTGATCTTGGCAGGGGAGTTTAGGCCAGGACTGTCACCCCTAGTCTCCTTACACTCCTTCCATATTAAAACCCTTTAAATATTCAAAGATAGAGATCACCTTCCCCCAGCCCCCCACTCCCCCATTCTTCTCTCTGATCTGAAGTAATGATTAGCTCTCTCTTCAATAAGTAGTTATGGAGCATCTGATAGAAATTCAACTGAGTGCCAGGCTCTGGGAGGAATACAGAAACTGGAAAACGCCTCTGCTTCAGAGAACTGAGGGTGGAATTGGGGAAATAGATTTACACAAGTGAAACAATTAAGGAAAGATGTAGGCAGGGGTAGGAAAGGACCCAGAGTTGTGTGTAGAGTGCAGACAGTTAAGTGCTACCCAATTCAGAGTAAGGTGAAAACTATGTGGGTTGGAATAGTCAGATGTGTCATTCAGCAGAGCAGATAAAATTCAAAGGATTGATGGGATTTGGCTAGTTACATTCATATAGTTTTCTCCCTCCCTCTTTTCCTTCCTTCCTTCCTTCCTTCCTTCCTTCCTTCCTTCCTTCCTTCCTTCCTTCCTTCCTTCCTTCCTTCCTTCCTTCCTTCCTTTCTTCCTTCCTTCCTTCACTCCCTCTCTTTTCCTCCCTCCCTCCCTCACTTCCATTTATTTCTAACACTTGCCTTGACCTGAGAGGAAGTGTGGTGTGTTGAATAGCTAGCGGGGCTTGGCGTCAAGAATATCTGTGTGTTAGGTAATTTTTTTCAGCTGTGTCTAACTCTTCGTGGCCCCATTCAAGGTTTTCTTGGCAAAGATACTGAACTGGTTTGCTATTTCCTTCTCCAGCTCTGTTTACAGATGAGAAAATTGAGGCAAACAGGGTTAAATGACTTGGCCAGAGTCACATAGCTAGGAAATATCGGAGCCCAGATTTGAACTCCTCAGGAAGATGAGCCTTCCTGACTCTCTAGGCCCAGGGTACTGCAGCACCTAGCTTCCCTGTCAAGAATACCTACTTAGATTCAGATGCTACTTGTTCCATCCATGATGCTGTGCAAATCACCTAATGTCTCTGAATCTCATTTTCCTTATCTGTAAGAATGGAAATAACAATAGCACCTGCCACACAGTGTTGGGAGGATCAAATGAGACAATATGTAGAAAGCATATTGTAAACCTTCAAGAGCTAGTTAAAAAGGAGCGATGATTATGAACTACTTTATAAGGTTGATTTTTAGTTTCCTAATTTATAAGATAATTTAAATGATAATTATCATTATAAATGGCATTTATATAGGAAGTATTATTACCCCATTTACATAAGAGGAACTGAGGCACAGAGAGGTTAATGGTTTTATAGTGTAAGACAGATAAACAGAGCACACAGGAGGGCTGCTAGCACAGGTTCACTCTTGGTTTGGTCAGACAGGAAAGACACGATGAAGGGGTTAATAATGTTATTTTATTCTAGTCTAATTGTATCAGAAGAGGATTGCTGATAATGGGAGAAGAATTCCTACAGCATTCCCTAATTGCCCTTCTCACAGTGGCTTTCAAGAAGGGAGGGCAACTACCCCTACATCTTGATGAGGTTAATCCAGACAGATATAACTTGATCCCCTTGAACCTCGGTGGGGGCCAGTTGAGGCACACACAGCATTCTAGCTTGTACATTCAACCCTGTTTCCCCATTCACTGACCAATGACCACCTGCTTTATAGGGCATCAGACAAAGAAGGCATAATTCTAGCAATAGCCTCACAAGTTTACATCACCTCATCCCTGTATCTCACTGCGCAGTTGCAGTGGATGTTTATATTACTTACCACTCTATAACTCTGTGCAAGTGTGGTGGAAGTGTTTTGAACCATAACTGTGGGAACTCATATCTAATACCTGGGAACAAGAGATTGTTATGGCTATGAATCCTGGGAAATTGAACTCTAAGAAATAATAACAAAAATTCACTTTACACACACACTAAAATCCACCTTACTTACATTAAAATTCATCTTATATGCACATGACTAGTAAATATTGAAAGCAGAATTAGAGCCTGGTCTTCCTGATTTCAAGTCTAGCGCCAGAAGCTTAGACAGTCTCTAACTGTACTTTCTGGCTCTAAATTCTACACAAATTGAGGATCAAATTAGGTAATGCGAGGGAAAGTACTTTGTAAATGATAAAGGACTCCAAAACTATAATAATAATTATTATATATCGTGTCCTTTGATTTGTATATACAGGGAGGAAGAGGAAGTGAGGAAAAGTGTGTGTATATGGGATGGGAGGGGAAGTGAGAAGCAAACTGCATTGAAAAAGTAATTAAATTTAAAAAGAGAAATGGAAAATAGGATCTGGATTCAAATCTTGACTCTGTCACTTAATACTTATATAACCCGAGAGAGGTGATTTGCTAGGGTTGTTTTTGTATAGTTGTATTCTACTTTTTGTGACCCTGTGGACCATAACTAGGTTTTCTTGGTAAACTGGAATGGTTTACCATTTTTTTCTCCAGCGGATTAAGGCAACTGGAAGTTAAATGCCTTTCTGATGAACAAAGCTAGTAATATCTGAGGCTAGATTTGAACTCAAGTCTTCCCAACTAAAGGTCTAAGCGGGGGTGGGGAACCTTTGGCCTCTAGGTCTTTGGGTGCGGCCTTTTGACTGAGTCCACGTTTTACAAAACAAATCCTTTCTTAAGGGGATTGGCCCAATGCCTTATCCTCTGTGCCACCTAGCTGCCCTTGCTTTTAAGGAGGATTTTTACATTCTAACAGGCCCTGCGCTCTGACCAGTGTTAAATCAAAGTTCGAGGGCAAACCTGATTTCAGCTGCCCTCAGTTCTGGGACAAGAAACAAGACATTATCAACCTGCCCAGAGCTCAGACGGAGCAGCCGGGGGTTACCCTAAAGGGAGCTGCTGCCAAGATCTTCTGGTTCCATTTTCTCTTCTGGCCACCCTGTCCCATCCCAGCAAGAGGGGATTAGGAGATTATTCTCTGTTAAGAAAATCTGGGCACCTATTCTCTGAGGGTTTTAATCCCTGGCACTCCCTTCTGGCACCTTCTTTCTATTTTTACCTGATCTCCCTCAGGGTGTCAGTCCCATTGGCTACTCAAGGATTTAGTGAGGACTTTTAACACCTTGCTGTATGGACAGTGGGGGGTGTGGGGGGTTGTCAGACGATAATGGGATAGGCCTGAACTATTCTGAGCCTGGGGGAGGACAGAAAAGAAAGCCAGGCACTAGATGTGGGAATTAAGGATGTGTTAGCTGTACATGCCTTCCTCCTTCCCTTCAGTCGCTTGCTTTTTCTCTGTCTCTCCCCTGGATGCTTTAAGCAGTCATCCATCTCCTTCACTACTCTGTCCAGAAATTCCTGTGTGTTTGCTGCACAAAAGAGAAAATTTGAGTTTGTGTGAATGTGTGTGTAAGCTTAAAAAAGACTGCATGTCCCATTGAAAAGGAGAAACGGAGCAAGTTTTGACCCGAACCCCAACCTTTCCATTACTAACACAAGCAAAACCTCGGGAGAGAAGATGGGGAATGTCATGGAAGGGAAGACCGTGGAGGAGCTGAGCAGCACCGAGTGCCACCAATGGTACAAGAAGTTCATGACAGAGTGCCCATCTGGCCAGCTCACTCTGTATGAGTTCAGACAATTCTTTGGCTTAAAAAACCTGAGTCCCTCGGCTAGCCAGTATGTGGAGCAGATGTTTGAGACATTCGACTTCAACAAGGTGAGTGGGGACAAAGGAAGTCAAGGTGTCTTGGAAGGCAAGTTGTAGCGTTATAGGAGGAGCAAATCACTTCATCCCTCTGGGCCTTAGTTTCTCCCTCTGTAAAATAAGGGGGTTGGAATAGATGACTTCTTAGATCTAAATCTATTATCTTAGCAATGGTAGGAAAGCTTAGAAATCATAAGATCAAATGCTAGAGATGGAGGAGGCCTCAGAAGCCACCTAGTTCAACCCTCTCATTTTGCAATGGAGGAAACTGAGGTTCAGGGAGAGTGACTGGCCCAAGGTCACACAGGTAGTATATCCAAGATTCAAACCCAGGTGCTCTGACTACAGTTTTCATGGTCTTGTTATTTTATCACAGTTGTACTAGCTCAAAAAAGACAGAAGGGGAAGTGTGGCTTTTGGTTCATCCACAGACAGGGTAAGAAGGATCTCAAACTGTAGCAAAAGAGACTGTGGTTAGATGATAGGGAGGACATTGGCACTAATCCTTGATTGTCTTTTTCATGTCTTTGGGCAGTGTGTCATCCCAAACCAGGTGTGGGGACCTAATAGAACCCCTGAGAATTAGGGGGAGCATAGGAAGGAGAGGAACAGTCAGGGGCCAGTTCCCTGACTTGGACCCTGAAAAGCTTGGGGTCAATTTGACCTCTTTAGATGACATCTAGACTTGCCCAGGGGACCATGGTACCAACTTAAATGTATAGGGGATACAGGGTAGGGGCCAAAGGGAACTATTCTTGTCCCAAACTCAAGACAACTTGAATCTGTCCTTAGCTAACTACATAGTTAATTCTGTGTCTCCTGGAACCTGAGATGACCAGTTTCCCCTCCTAGCACATAGTTGCTGTCTTGACCCTTGAAGGGTTTTTATTATTGTTGAGTTGTTTCTGTCATGTCTGACTCTTTGTGACCCCGTTTGAAATCCTCTTGGCAAAGATAGTGGAGTGATTTGCCATTTCCTTTTCCAGCTCATTTTCATTTGAGGAAACTGAGGCAAACAGGTGTAAGTGACTTACCCAGGGTCACACAACCAGTTGTGTGTCGAAGGTGGGACTGGGACCTAGGTCCTCATAGGCAGTTTATTGTAGTGGATAGGGAAACTGCCTTGAAGCCACTACCTCTCTGTCTGGCTTTTGGGTAAATTCACTTAACCTTTCTGTGTCTGTTTCTTTATCTGTAAGGGAAATACAGTTTCATTCTCATGTGTCATGGTTTATGGAGGTGATGCTTGGATCTCTGGAGGGTCCTCCCAAGCTGGCATGGCTCTTGAGAACCCTAAAGAACCTTTATAACACAGAGGAGTATTAGAGCGGAACCTTATTTCCCTTTTACAGATAAAATAAGAACTCACAGATAAAATGAACTTTTTCAGATAAAATGAGGTTGAGTGACTTCCCCCAAACCACACACAGTCTCACCACCAGAAGGATTGTTTGTTCTATAGGCATTTGCCCATTGTACCTCATGAAAAGGACATGACTTGGAGTGATTTCCACTGGCATTGGCATTGGTTGGGGTTGCGGGTGAGAGAAGTAGCCCCACAGGCAAAATCCCAACTCTTTCAAAGTATAAAACTTTTAAAAAAAATGAGATAATACTGCTTGATCTGCTTGCCTCACTGAGTTTTTAGAATCAACTAAGGCAATTGAGACTTGAACAAAAGTTTTTATTCTTAAGACTGACTTTCTCCACTGTCTCATGGACCTGATGAGGTTCAGACTCTAGGAACTTCCTTGAACTCCCCTGGAATTTCCTCACTTAGCCTGGCTTTTCATACTCCAATTGTGCTCTCTGTTTCTCCTCACAGAATCTGATCTTTCATACACAGATCTGTGATCATTGTCTTTTATCCTTGATTGCCCTACCTGCTTCCCATCCAAACCCTTCTTTGTCTATCTCCTGATAGCCTCCAGGTGTTTCCAGTCTTTGACCCTCCTTGGACTTCTCAAGCCCCTTCCTAAACCCCTCCTCCCATCACCCTGGACTACCAGACCACCCCCCCAGATCCCTCCTATACTCTTTTCTGTATTTAAGTCCCACCTTGCCTCCATGAAGGCGCTCAGATGCAATCCAGCTCAGACTCTGTCTAGCTGGGATTGTGTCTGGCCCGCTTGTGAATACAAGCATTACAAAAGCTTAGGCTCCTTAAGAGGCAACCCAGTTAGGCGAATCCTTAATAAACTTTGTTTTCTTTGGCTTTAAGAAGGCTTGAGTCGAATTCATTAGAGCACGACCTGGACCGTCGGTATTTGGGGGTTCCCCAGCACCCCTCAACCTCAACCAGGACAGACCACCATTTCTGGATTGCCCTCAGAAAAAACAAACAAACCTAAATCACACCCTTGCCCTGCCTCGCAGGCCCTTTCAAGAGAAATTATTCACTGAGCCTGATAATACAATAATGAGTTTTTCTTGTTTTTTTCCTGGGGCCAGGATTAGGCAGAGAGTGTGGGAGAGGCTGATTTGAGTTCTGTTGGGTTGGACCTGAGTCTACTAGAGACATTAGGGAGCTTCTGGGGGCTGGTAAGGACTCAGGGCTATTTTCAACTCATGTAAAGCAGATTATGGATTTGTGGCAATGGAAATAGAAATGACTTCTAGCTGGTGCTCGAAGCTTTTTCCCAGGGGGAACTGGGGGGAGGAAAAGTAGCCAAGGTAAGAGGGAGCTGAGTCATCCAGACCGTCGGTGAAAAGAAGCAGAGAAAAGAACCATCCAAGCAGAGAAGCAACTGTAGGGAAATGGGAGTTATCTGTATTGGTGTGGACAGATTTCTAGAACCCAGGGGTGGGAATATTGGAAGGGGGAAGGTAGGAGAGGGGTCTCAGCAGTAGCACTTTATCAGCCTAACAGCTCGGAGCCCTAAGGAACCCATGGGGCACACTTGGAGCTCTCATAACAAATATGAAGCTCTTAACCAGAAGAGGAGAGCTGCACCCTGTGTTAACAACACACTTGCTGTTAGCAGAGATCACCCTGTAAAGGTCAGAGGAAGAAGAAATGAGTGGTTTTGGTCTTTG
The DNA here is from genome assembly GCA_028533205.1 of Lagorchestes hirsutus. Lineage (NCBI taxonomy): Eukaryota > Metazoa > Chordata > Mammalia > Diprotodontia > Macropodidae > Lagorchestes > Lagorchestes hirsutus. The sequence goes on from CM052671.1 coordinate 197,292,076, forward strand.
ACTTCCTGCTGAGAGATATAGTCTGAAACCATCAGGCAGCTAGTGGTAGAACACTGGGCCTGGAGTCTGGAAGACCTGAGTTCAAATTTGACCTCAATCATTTACTAACTGTGTGACCCTGGGCAAGTCACTTAACCTCTTTATGCTTTCAACTGTAGGGAGACAATTCTAGCACTTAACTCACAGGGTTGGGGAAGAGGGGGAAGTTGTTAGCATAGTGCTTAGTACATAGTAGGTGCAATATAAAAGTTTATTTCCCTAATCTGTATTATCTGTAAACTCTTTACTTGCTTCTACTCATTTCCATGTCATTCTGTGCAGGAACATGTACATGAATAAGTAAATACAGAATGTATATATATATATATATATATATATATATATATACATATATACATGTATGTATATATACACACACATATATACATATACATATATAGTCAACAAATTAATTTTGGGAAAAGTAAGTGCTAATATCTAAAAAGAACAGGACTGTTCTTCAGTCTCAGTTGAGTCTGACTCTGTGACCCCATTTGATATTTTCTAGGCAAAGATACCAAAGTGATTTGCCATTTCCTTCTCCAGCTCATTTCATAGATGAGGAAACTGAGGCAAACAGGGTTAAGTGCCTTGCCCAGGGTCACACAGCTAGTAAGGGTGAGGCCAGATTTGAATTCAGGAAGATGAATCTTCCTGACTCTAGACCCTGAACTGTATTTACCGTGCCACCCAGCTGCCCCTAGGCTTTTAATTAACTTTAAACTGATCAGAGGATCATAGATTTAGAGGGGGAAGGGACCTTTGACACCATCAGGCCTAAACCTCCACATTTTGCAGGTAAGATTGACTAAGGTCAATTTGGCAAGACCACAGGGTACAGGGATGGAATAATAAATGCTAAGTTAGCTCCAACTGTTTTACTATCCCCTTTCCCCTGGCCTTAGATGCAACAAGGTCCTGATTAGTATGAACAATGAATCCCCTGAAGTGGTTGAGTATATTTGAATTTACATTATCCAAAATTGCACATCTCTGTAATATACGGTCGTTGCTTCCAGCCCAATGGAACCGTGCAACGAGAACTGGAATAATGTGCCCATATCATGGAGTTTCATTATTCTCATTAACGGAGACCTAGTTGTATTCCGTTGTGGGCAGCTCCTATCAACGCCATCTTGAAGTCAGCTGAAGAGGACAGGAGGCATAGACAGAGACAGAACCCTGGGGGAGAGAGATGGGCATCAGTTTACAATAATCATATTTAACACTGTCCCAGAACAGGTAACACTCTCTTCTGGGTGTAAGTAGGAAGAAGCCCACTCAGTGTAATTGGAGAGCCTCAGCCCCCAATTCCCTACAGTCTGTCAGAGTAGCCTCTTTACAGTCTCTTCTTTGATGGGCAGCTAGGGGACACAGTGCATAGAGCACCAGGCCTTGAGTCAGGAAGACTCATCTTTCTAAGTTCAAGTCCAGCCTCAGACACTTGCTAGCTGTGTGACCCTGGGCAAGCCACTTCACCCTATTGGCTTCAGTTTCCTCATCTGTAAAATGAGCTGGAGAAGAAAATGACAAACCACTCCAGTATCTCTGCCAAGAAAACCCCAAATAGGGTCATGAAGAATTGGACTCGACCGTGACTCAACAACAACAAAACTAACATACATATTCGCTATCTGAAAGGTGGGGGACCATTCAGCCTTTAGCATTTGTCAGCTTTTCATATGAGTTAGCCAATCCCCTTGGAGCAGAGTTCATGAGATGGGTAAGTTTTGATCCTTGGCTTCCTTACTTCCTTTCTGTCATGGTTCAATCAGGTACCATCTCCTAGGGAAGCCTTTCTTGATCTCCATCGTTGTTAATGTTCTTTCTCTCATTAAATTGCCTTATATTTACTTCTCTGTGTATCTGGAGTATCTCTCTATCCCCCCATGTAAGCTCCTTGAGGATGCGACTGTTTTTCATCTTGACTTTATGACAGGCCCAGTGCCTCGTACAGTGCTTTTAGCAGATAAAACATATGAAAAAATTCAGTAACGATATGACTGAACAACAGAAAGCAGCTGGGTGGTAGAGTGGGTAGAACACTGGACCTGGAGTCAGGAAGACCTGAATCCACATCTGGCTTCAGACACTGCCTAGTTGTATGACCTTGGGGAAGTCACTAACCTCTTTTTGCCTTAGTTTCCTCATCAATAAAATGGAGATAATTGTACCTACCTCCCAGAATTGTTGTGAGATTAAAGGAGAGAGTATTTGTAAAGCACTTTGTAAACCTTAAAATTCTAAAAATTCTATAAATGCTATATTTTTATTGGTGTTGTCAGAAGGTAGTGAGTACTTAGTACCAAATAAACAGGACAGATGGAAAAGGCAATGACAAGTCAGGGGAGGGAAAGACTGGAAAGTTTCAAATTGTACACAAAAATTACCATGGCTCTTTTTGATATGTGATGTACTTGGATGAGATCCTTGAGAAAATTTGTTTCTCCTAACCCTCCCCCCTTGGGACCTAGGAACGCTAATGAGTGAATTTGACGTACTTCCTCCCCTTCCAATAGTATTTTATTTTTTCCCAATTACATGTAAAGATAGTTTTCAACATGAATTTTTATAAGATTTTGAGTTCCAATTTTTTTTCTTCCTTCCTCTCCTCCTGCCTACTTAGTAGCAGCATCTGGTACGTTCACAGTGGTCTGTTGGCAAATGTTTAACTACCAGATCCCTGAAAATGACAAATTTTAAAATTTAATTTGCATTATAATTTTCTTAATTACTTTCTTAAATCTACAAATCAACAAAACACTAAATCAAGCTCTGATTTGTAACCCTTCTTGATTTTCAAGATGTAGATACTCACACCAAAAATTAAATAATCCTTGGGAGCCTGTATGAACTGGCTTCCTCCTCATCCCTCTTTCCTCATCGCACCAGTAGAATCAGCAGGGTTGAGTAGGTGGTCTTTTCTAGGGTGGAGTTTGAAGTTCATTAGTAAAGTTAACCCCAAAATCCTAATAACGTTACCCCTTCCCCAAATACAAAATCTCCTTGACTTGGTTAAGGCACTGAATACCATTTTTTGTTTGTTTTGTTTTGACTGTAAACATAATTAGGATTCTAGATGTAGAGCTGGACATTAGAAGCTGGACCTTATTTTTACAGGAAAAGAAACTGAGGTCTTTTTACTTCACCTCAACAAACATTAATGCCAGGAAACAATCTTAACAGTTAGCATTGTTCAGGAATGGGTTGGCTTGTCCCTTAAAGTACCGAGTTTCACATATTGGAGGTCACTGAAGGCCATTGTTAGAAAATACATGCATTATCTTAGAAAAGCATTATTTGTCATTAACACTCTAGTATGGATTAGTGTATCAAGTTAGTTTCAGGCATGCAAGCAGCCTAAGACACCACTTAGTCAAATCTCTTCATTTTACTTACAAGTGAGAAAACTAGGAACCTGAGAAGGGGATGGGACTTGTCTAAAATCACACACTGATTTAGAAACAGAGCCTGGTCTCTTCATTCCTAGTGGGTATTTTCATTTATTCACCAAAACTTATTAAGCATCTACAGTGTGCAAAGCATTATGTTCCTTTCTAGAAGCAGCTAGGTGGATAAGAGACTTGTCCTCAGACTCAGAAAGACCCGAGTTCAAATCTCCCCTCAGATACTTTCAAGTTGTCTGACACTAGGCAAGAGCGAGTCACAACTTCTCTCAGTCTCATTCTCCTCAAAATGGGGATAGTAATAGCACCTACTTCACAGGGTTGTTGTGAGAATCAAGTGGGATAACAAGTACAGCACTTTGTAAATGTTAAAGTATTATATAAATGGTAGTTATTTTTCCTTTCCCAATTCTCTTTAAGACTAGGGCTTACATTATTTCCAATTTATCAGGAATATGTATATTATGGTATAGATTTATATATATTTTATTGCATAAATTTATGCATATTGATGTATTCATATCAAGAAAACACACACACACACACACACAGAGACAGCCAGACACAGAGACACAGAGAGAGAGAGAGAGGCAGAGAAAGTGTGTTTATATTTTGTTTCGTTGTTTAGTCGTTTTCATTCATGTCTCACTCTTTGTGACCTTTTTGGGGTTTTCTTCCCAGAGATTCTGTAGTAGCTTTCCATTTCCTTCTTCAGCTCATTTTATAGATGAGGAAATGGAGGTAAACAGGGTTAAGGGACTTGCCCACAGTAATACAACTAATAAGTGTCTGAGGCTGGACTTGAGCTCAGGCCCAGCACTCTATCCACTGTGTCACATATGTCTCTATATGTATGTATGTAAGTGTATATGCATTTTTATAGGTATTCTTTAATAAATATAAATTGGCTGCTTGACTAAGGGTGATGGAAAGTTTAAATAATACATCTTCATGAAAGGGAGGCAGCTAGGGAGTTAGGAAAACCTGAGTTCAAATTCAACTTAGCTGTGTGACCCTGAGCAAGTTATTTCACCTCTGCCTGCTTCATTTTTCTCATTTGTAAAATAAGAGAAATAATAGCACCTATTTTATAGGTTTGCTGTGAGGATCGAATGAAATAATATTTGTAAAGTGCTTCACAAACTTTTAGGCACTGTATAAATGCTAATTGTTATTATTAATACAAGTCCACACACTTAGATAGGGTAGCTTGGAGGCACAGTGGATAGAATACTGGCCCTGGCATCAGGAGGACCTGTGTTCAAATACAGCCTCAGATACTTACTAGCTGTGTGACTCCGGGCAAGTCATGTGGCCCTGTTTGCCTCAGTTTCCTCATCTGTAAAATGAACTGGAGAAGGACATGGCAAACCACTCCAATATCTTTACCAAGAAAACTCCAAATGGGGTCATGAAGAGTTGGTTACAACTGAAAAATAACACTCTTAGATAAGAATGAGATGCAGAATAGTACAAGATAAATATATTAAGGGGTTGTCAATCAAAATGCCAGTGAAGGCCAAGAAGAAGAGAAGGTTGTTGTTGACAGTACGGTGGTCAGATCATCTTGGGTCTCATATAACAATCCTCTTAGTAGACGGTAGGTCTTGACGGAATAGGCTACAGGGCAGGCAAGTGTTGGTGTTTTAGGGAAGGAGGCCAAGCAAGGTTTCTGGGAAAAGAGCATACTAGCTAACTTCTATTTCTATAGTAGCTCATATTTCCTCCAACAGCCAATAGAGTAACTTGTGGAAGCATTATTATTCCCAGTTTACCTAAGGCTCAGAAAGGTGAAGACTGGAGGATCAGAAGAGGAAAACAGATTCACATGTCCTTATACAACCAGGGTCATAGAAGGGGCTTAAATCTGGGTCTCTCCTGAGTCCAAGTCCACAATCCCATCCACTCTATCATACTGCCTAACCAGTGGGGGCAGGGGAGAGGGAGAAGGGCAAGGCAGGACAAGGAATGACTTGGAACTGCTATGATCCAATGAGGAAGAAGCATCGAAGGAAAAGGCAATATAGAAATGGCGAGGGGGGTGGAGGGAGGGAGTGGAGTCCCGACTAACTTTGTGTATCTGTTTTAAATCCCCTAGGTTATCAGTTTCTTAAGGGGGAAGGGACCATGGCTTCATTATCTTTGTTCCTTCATATCTAGAACATTGTTGGGTATACAGTAGGAACTCAATAAGTATTTGTTGTATGAATGTTGGATGGACTTCATACATTTCACCATGGTATCCAAGGCCCCGGTACTCCCTATGAGTTCAAGATAGGGTTAGATATCACTGGGATAAACATCTGAGACCTGGTTAGTGGGCAGGAGTGGGAGCTGGGCAGGAGAAACTTTCTGTCCAAATGTGACATCAGAGGACTGACAGTGAACTGTTCCTCCTATCTCTTGCCGGAGGAGACTACAGGTATGAAATGAGGCATACATTTTCAGACAGGGCTAACCTGCTGATCTTTTTTGCTCACTGAATTTATTTTTTACAGTTTTGTTGTTGTTCAGTCATTTTGGTTATGTCTGACCCTTCATGATCTCATTTAGGGTTTTCTTGGCAAAGATACTGGAGTGGCTCATCATTTCCTTCACTACATTTTTACAGATGAGGAACTGAGGCAAACAGGGTTAAGTGACTTGCCCAGGGTCACACAGCTAGGAAGTGTCTGAGGCCAGATTTGAACTAGGAAAATGAGTCTTCCTGACTTCAGGTCTAGTACTCTATCCATTGTTCTCTTTAGTTGTCCCTTTGTTACAATAGCAGGTTCTTAGGGATAGGAAGGTAGTTAGCATGGTAGGGTGCCATAGATAGTGACTTTTTTTTTGAAGAAAAAGAATGTGCTTGAGCTAGTAATCCCTTAACAATCCTGTCTATTCCTGCCTAGGATGGTTACATTGACTTTATGGAGTATGTGGCTGCCCTGAGTCTCGTCTTGAAAGGGAAGGTGGAACAGAAGCTTCGCTGGTACTTTAAGCTATATGATGTGGATGGCAACGGCTGCATTGACCGAGGGGAGCTGCTCAACATCATCCGGGTAACTTAAGGTGACCAGACAGTCTGGTTCAGCCCAGACTGGCCCAGTTAGCTCAATAACCTGGGCAAGCATCCTAGGAAATTCCTGTTTGATCCCCTGCACCAGGAAAATAGCTGCAGACCAACAGTGAAGTGCTTTTCCTTACTCTGTGAATGACCATATCTAAAAATGGTCATATCACTGAAAAAAAGCTGTAGACCAAATGTGAAGTCTTTTTCTTTACTCTGTGAATGACCTTCATAATACTTAAGCTTTGACTATAGCCCCAGACCCCTTTCCTTGATTGAATCCTCTCTAGTCCTTGTTTGACATCTCAGACTAAGGAGAACTTCCTTTGGGGTTTTTGGAGAAGGGAGGAGATTAAAATGATCTTATTTTCTAACATTCTACTTTACTCTTGGTCAGTGGTACGTTGACAAATTTTTTTTTTTTGTTATTATTGTATTTGTCCTTCGTTGCCAAAGAAGACCATGCCATCAGAGAAATAATGACATGACTTGCACTTGACTTTGTTTTGAGTGAGGGAGGGCTGTGCAGGTCACCAGCCTCACTTCTCCTCCAGAGCCATCTGAATCCAGTGACCAGATATTCATCAGGATGACTGGAGATGACCTAAGATGAGGCAATTGGGGTTAAGTGACTTGCCCAAGGTCACACAGCTAGTGAGTGTCAAGTGTCTGAGGTGACATTTGAACTCAGGTCCTCCCGACTCCTGCACTGGTGCTCTATCCACTGCACCACCTACATGCCCCACATGTTGTTATTATTCAGTTGTTCAACTGTGTCCGACTCTTTGTGCCCCTCTCCTCCCCAGGAGTGGGGAACCTGTGGCCTCAAGGCCACATGTAGCCTTCTAGGTCCTTGGGTGTGGCCCTTTGATTGAATCCAAACTTCATAGAACAAGTCCTCTTATACTGACTTAGAAAACCACAAATTAGCATTATCTATGTTGTTTTACTATGGTTTTTCCAGTTGTAATATATGGCAATGAGAGGAAAGCTGAGCACCAAAGAATCAATGTTTTTGAATTATGGTGCTAGAAAAGACTTTTGGGATTCCCTTGGATAGCAAAGAAATGGAATCAGTCAGAAAAAAATTAAAGAAATTAATTCAGATTATTCACTGGAAGGTCAAAGACAGAAGCTGAAGCTTAGATACTTTGGTCATATAATGTAAAGACCAGACATTGGGAAAAATTGCAGGAAAAAAGGAGAAGGGAACAGTAGAGGATTAAATGGTATCATGGAAACAATGAACTTGGACTTGGACACATTTCAAGCAGAAGAGAGATAGAAGGTCCTGGTGTGCTATGGTCTCAAGAAGGGCTGGGAAACCTAACCTATGGCAAATACTTAACAATTAGCTCTATGAAGAAAAAAATGTACCCAGGACACATTTTTTAATACAGCTAGCAAATGTATGAGGCCACATTTAGACTCAGGTCTTACTGACTCTAAACCTGGTGCTCTATCCACTTGGCCATCATACCACTTTGGGAAGGATGTTGTTAAACTGGAAGGTGTCCAGAGGATGATGACTGATAGAACATGAACTCCTTGAGAGTAGGGACTATGGTGTTTGTGGTAAAGGGCCTTGAGTTCGTGTAATAAGAGGACCGATTGAAAGACCTAAAGATGTGTACACTGGAGGAGCAAAGAGAGACTTGATAGTTGTCATCAGGTATTTGAAGGGATGGCATATGGCAGAGGGATGGAACTTTTTCTGTTTAGCCCAGAGGACAGATCCAAGAGCAATGAGTATAGAGAACCCTAGCTCTGGAGTCAGATTTCAGACTTGGGTTCAAATCTCATCTCTGATGTTTATTACCTATATGACCTTGGGAAAGTTGATTACCCTTCCCAGGCCTCAGTTTCTAGGGAATCAGAGTCGAGGATCTCTGAGGTATCTTCCAGCTCTAGATCTTACTTTTAGGTTAGACAATGTGGTATGGTAGTTACAGCACTGGACTTGGAATCAGGAAGACCTGGTTTCAAAATAGCTACATAAATACCTACAGGCTGTCTCAGGGTAAATTACTTCCCCATGCCTCGACTTCATCCTTGAAAAGAGGGAGTTGGTTGGACTCAGTGGCCGTTAAGGTCAAATCATTTAACCTCTCAGTGCCTCAGTTTCCTCATCTGTAAAAAGAGGGGTTTGAAGGCACTGGCATCTGTAAGTCTACGATTCTCTGAAGTTGTAAAGAGGAACATTTAGTCCTGATGTCAGGAAAGACTTCCTCAACAATGACAAAAGTGGGGTGGACTGAATGCTGTCAGTAGCCGCCCTGCCCTTAAAGGACACATGACTACTTGTTGAAGATATTTCTAGTGTAAGTTTATTTTCAGTATGGGGTGAACTGGAAGATTGTGGAGGTGCCCTGCACTTGTACAGTTCTGTGATTTAAGGATTGAAGATGTGCCCCTCTCTGCTGGTGATGATTTGCTGTGTCTTAGGCAAGACACTTGACCTCTGAACCTCAGTTTCCTCCATGAGTCTACCACCAAGCTCACACTGTCATCATGAGGAAAGTGTTCTGCAAACCTTAGAGCCTTGTATACATGAGAGTTATTGTTACTATCATTGCTCTACAGGGTTATTGTGAGGATCAAATGAGAATCAAGGTAAAAGAAGGAACTATAGAAATGTGAGGTCATGTGATTCCATCATCTTAGGGACCAAGATCCTTGAGAGCAAGGATTGTCTTTTACTTTTCTGTGTATCTATTGCTGAGCACACTGTAGGTGCTTAATAAATGTTTATTAACTGACAGAAAATGTCAGAGCAGGAATGGAACTTAGAACGTAAGGGTTTTAGAATACAGAGCATGGAATGTCAGTCGGAAGGGATTTACTTTGTAAGCTCACACAAGCTAATCTCTTCTCTGGGCCTCAGTTTCCTCACCTGTAAAATGAAGGAGTTTGGCTAGTAGCAATTTTAGAACATAGAATGTTAGAACACATGGCATAGACTGTCAGCTGGAACATAGACTATTAGAACATAGAGTGTGGATTGTCAACGTTGGAAGGTACCTTCAAACGCAGTGTTAGAACATAGCACATAATATCAGTAAGGGACCTTAGAACATAAAATGTTAGCTCACAGAACATAGAATGTCAGGGCTGGAAAGGACCTTGGGACACAGAATGTTAGAATACGCAACACAGACTATCAGGCCTAGAAAGACTAGAATACAATGGTGAAACACAGGATTTAGAATTCCACTGCTGGAAGAAGAGTTTGCACGTAGAATGCTAGTACACAAAGCACAGCCTATCAGAGGTTGAAGGGACCTTGGAGATCATTTAGCTAAACCCCTTCATTTTACAGATGGGAAAACTAAGACCTAGAGAAAGGATTAACTTGTATGAGGTTACAAAATAAATAGCAGAGGTAGCACTCAAGCTCTGGTATTCTTCCTTTAGTGTTATAAACTGAGCACATTTTGTGTGTCTGGCCCTGGGTGAGGCACAATGGGGAATACAGAGAGGTGTAAGGCATGAGAAATATAAGAATCCTGTACTGAATGATGCGAAGTCAGAGATCGCTGAGCTGCAAGGGAACCTGGAGATGAAGGCCACTGACTTCCTCTTACCAAGCTGTTACAGGCTCTTCTAACTCATAAGATTCTGCGATTTTACACGGTATTTACCCTTAAGGAGATCATACTCTATCAGAGGGAACAATCAGTTTGTCCCTATCTAGTTTGGGTTTCATTCTTATCCTCTCTGTGTCCCTCAACCAAACTCTCTCCTTTCCTCCCTCTCTTTCCCACATCTCTAAGCCACTGTTCCTCCTCTCCAGGAACAAGGATTGGGGGGATGGAGAAAAGCAGCTTGGTTCAGAGACCTCACTGACCAACAGGCCATGAAGATGCACTTTTCAGTTCTGTCTGACTCTTCATGATCCCATTTGGAGTTTCCTTGGCAGAGATACTGAAATGTTTTGCCATTTTCCTTCTCCAGCTCTTTTTTTTACAGATGAGGAAACTGAGGCAAACAGGGTCAAATGACTTGCCCGGGGTCACACAGCTAGTAAGTGTCAGAGGCTGTATTTGAATTCAGGTCTTCCTGACTCCAGGCCCTGTCCTCTATCCACCATCCCCCAGGCTGGACTAGATGACCTCTAAAGTTCCTGTCCTGTGTCTCACCAGCGCCAGACATATGGTGACTTGAGCAGCAAGGCACTCTTCCCAGTAATGAAGTTAATTTCCTCGTCAGTATGAAGAGGGACTTCTATACTTTCTGACGGGGGAGGGTGTTGACTCTGTGGGAAACACCATAGTAGACCCTCTAAGAGGGAGAGCAGTCTGCCAAGAAGCCCAAGTATTTGGAAATCAGCTCATTCCTTCCAACGTACAAGCAAAGAAGGCAATTGTTTTCTCAGTCCTGCAGCTTGCAAAAGCAAAGCCAGGAATCTTTTTGAAAAATGCTGTTCTAATTTTACACTTATCTGACATGGATGTGACTGTAGTCAAGGCAGATTATGAAGGACAAGGTGAGAAGCTACTAGAATTAAGGGAAATTAAATTCTTTCCAGACCTAAATTGTAGGTGCCATGGAACCCTGACAGCTTGTCCTGCTGCGCCACCTTCTGTCCAAACTCTGATATTGCATCCCTTCTCCAGGCTTGTCCTCTTGGTCTCTGATCACTCCAGCCTTTTCTCCTTCATCTCATCCCTTCTTCTGTTGTTTTCCTGTAGGCTATACGAGCCATCAACCCTTGCAGCGATTCAACCATGAGTGCGGAGGAGTTCACTGACACGGTGTTTGCCAAGATTGATGTCAATGGGGATGGTAAGGAGGAACCTTGGTAGGAGGGGGACAATACAATCGGGAACTTTCTCTTTCTATTCCAACCCTCTTCTCCCTCTCCAGTGTCTACTTATATACCCTTCTACCCAACCATTCAAGCCCTGATCCACAGGTTCCATATTGGCTTTTAGAGGTTATCCACAACCCTGGCCATGGGTCCTGGACTCTTCTAAGCTCTCACATCACACTCTAGGATCCTGACTCCTATATCTCCACATGCTCTCCTAAAACTTTATCTGACTTCCCCACCTCACACCCCCAGTTAGCCTCCCTTCTTCTGACCCTACAGCCTTAATCTTGCCTTCTGTCCTTTTTCTCAAGACCTTTATTCTTTGCTCCATCCCTGGTCTTTTGAACCCTCATCTACTAATTCCCATGCCCCACCCTGAACTCTGGACTTCCTCCTTCCAACTGGCCCATTTGCTCTACCTCTGCTCCTTGTTCTAGACCATCACCCCAGCCACAGCTCCTATCTCTTGCCTTCCCACTGGACTGTAAAGCCATATTCCCCACTCAGAGTTTGATGCCCTTTCCTTTCTTCCCCTCTAGGTGAATTATCTTTGGAGGAATTCATGGAGGGTGTCCAGAAGGATGAGATGCTGTTGGAGACATTGACCCGAAGCTTAGACCTTACCCACATTGTTCGCATGATACAGAATGGTGGGGAGAACTTGGACAAAGGACAAGGGGAGGAAGGGGCAGCTGGGTGAGCCCCAAGGGGTC
>CM052671.1:197304596-197348800 GCA_028533205.1 Lagorchestes hirsutus
GAGTTACCCTCTCTGAGGGCTAGTTTTGTATTCTTTTTTTAAAAATATATATTATACGCCACCTACATGGGTCTCAGTTTACCTCCTTTCAGGGTGTTGATGGATAGTTAGGGTTGTTAACCCTACAGACAGCATGGCGGAGTAGATGGAGCTCTGGATTTGGAGTCAAGAAGATCTGGGTTTGACTCTTGCCTCAGACACTCACCAGCCCTGTGACACTGGGCTAATCACTTAACCTCTTAGATTCTCACTTTCCTCATCTACAAAATGAAGGGGTTGGACTCAGTTCTCTCTAAGTCTCTTCCAGTTCTAAATCTGATTGATTTCCTGAGGGTCATAAGGCCTGATTCACAGGGTCTAATCTAGGCAGACCTCTGGTGTGGTAAGGAGGGAGAAGCCTGGAGCCTGGGTCAGTCATTTGCCCTGGCCTTCTGGAGTGAGTTAGATCGGCTCTGGGGGACAGGGTTTATTTTACAGTGCTAGAACCACAATATCTCAAAGTTGAAAGGCATCTCAAAGGTAATTTATTCTATCTCTGACCTGAGCACAAATGCCCTCTACAACATACCTGACAAGTGGGCTTCCAGTCTTCCTAGGCTTTTCCTCAGTCTTGTCTTGCTCCCTTCTTGTCCTTGGAAAGAAGGGATGGGGATAAGGGGCTACTGAAGAATGGAGGGGGAAAAACACAGGGGAGGTTAGATGTGGGAGAAGATCTCCCAAGTCCTACTTCCATTCAGGGAGTTCTCAAACTATCCTGAGTCACTCATTCACTCATTCAATAAACATTTAGTAGCCCCTTATTGTGTCTGAGCTCTCTATTAGGCTCTGGAAGACCCAATATTTCAACAAAACACAGTCCCTACCCAAGAACCAAATAAGAGTTGGATGGATTCACCATCTTACCTATGCCCTGCTCCTGATTCTGCTGGCTGGGTGGTGCCTCTGGTGAGGGCAATGGATCCTGTACTTCACTGGAATACAGGAAAGAGGAAAAGGGGAGACATCTTGGCCTGTTTCCCTTTTTCTGAGAGGAGGGAAGAGAGCCATCAGTCTCACAGCCAGGACATGACAGTACTGTCTCCTTCTCATTGCTACCATCATACGGGAGCATCTAGAAGTCTATGCATCTTTGACGTGGTGTGTATTTTTTGTGTAGTCTATGCATGTTGGGCACATATGTGAGCCGTGGATTTGTGTGCTGGATGTGTATATCTATGAATATGGGTGTATATACACATACACGCACGTATTTCAGGTGTAAATCAGTGGTGTACCATAGGATTTTTATTTTCACCAACCTTATGAAGCATAGGTTGCCATATTTACTCAACAAATGTTTATTGAGCACTTACTGTGTACTACATGCTATGCTAGGTGTCCTCCCCTCCACAACCAATCCTTAGCTCAGTTGCCAAGATAGCATTACTAAGGCACAAATCTGCCCATGTCACCGCCCTACTCCAAAGCCTGGGGCACCCTGGCTTCTCTTTTGAGTATAGGATAAAAATATGAACTCCTCAGTCTGATATTGACAGAATTTCACAGTCTGTCTCCAATTCCCAGACCTACTTATTTCAATGCATATTCCAGAAAGACAAGACTCCAAACTCAAATGTTATTTCTCATTTTCATTTTTTCACACAAGCCATCCCTCCAGATCTGAAGTTAAACATAATTTGCTCTGGCCCATCTGTCTTAGGACCAGGCTATTACGTTTTACCTGTCCTCAGGGTTGTGTGGTCTCCTCAGGGCCTTGTGGGGATCTTTTCTCTGTCATTGACTCAACCCCCCCACTAATTATGCTCCCTTCATTTTAGGGGTCCAATGATTAGCACCCTAGTTTCCTTTAACCATTTAATATCAGATTAACTTTTACTAAAGGATATTACCCTTTTTCAGCCTCCCATACTCGTATACCTTCTCTCTGAGATCAGCTCTAATTTATCCTGAATATGTTTCGTTTACACATATTTATTTGCATCTTGTCTTTCCTATTACACTGTGAGCTTCTTGAGAACAGGAAATGTTTTTTGCCATTCTTTATATCACCAGCACTTAGCACACTATCTGGCACATAGTTGGTTTTTTATCTTATGGTGTCTGGGAAAGGGGAAGGGAAATTATTCAGCTTAGTTGCTATATAGCATTAGTCCCACCAAGTTCAAGTCCAAAGCCAGTGGTGCTAGATTCTACTAGGCTCCCCAGGTTCCTCAGGTCCTCAAATCTAGGCTGGCTATATCACCCAGCCTGGATTCTTGGACTCCTATATCTCTGTGGTTTGAATATTGGGTTCTTTTAGAGACTCAGCTCCCTATAACCAGAAGGGAAAAGATCAATGTAAAGGCCAAAACTCAAGGCCTAGTGTTTGGGGCCATATGACTTAAGGGGAGAAAGGGGAAGGAAATGGCCCTTAGACCTCTTAGCACATGCAAGTCCCTCATGCTCAGAGAGGCAGTTTTAAAGATAAGGATAGTTCCCACTATGTAGCCAATGAAAAAAGACTGCTCCCAACCATGTGGTAGGCCATTTGCAGACTGTCCACATATAAGCTAGCTCCAGCCTCTAGGAAGCAGGCCCTCCAGTGTCTGATGGGTGTAACCATCTTGATTAGGTATGTGGTCTAAGAATATGCTAAACCTCCATTACACCAGAATGTGCTACTTCCTTCTCAACTCTTTTCTGAATCTTTCTCTTCTTTTGAGGAAGAAGGTGGCTCAGGTATCATTTTTTTAAAAAAATATTTTCTTTGGTCTTTGTAGGTGTTAATCTCTGTCCAGCTAACTTGTACAGCCAACATGGTACTCAACTCTTGATTCTTATGGATTACTGGACTCAGTCTGGAATATCTGGATTATAAGTATACCGCATTTACTTACTTGGGGTGAGTTTCTGAGGAATCTAAATCACCACCTTTCCATCCATTCCACTTAGCCTGGGCTAAAGTTACACGCTTTCAGCTCCTCTTTCAGATAGCTTAGCTCAGTGGGGACTTTCCAACCTCAGTTCCCCAAAGGATTGCACTGGCCAATCAGCAGCCAAAGAATCAGCAATTTCATTAGTTACTAGGTAAAAGTGTTATCTGAAGATCCCCTTGGCTGGCTTCTCTCCTCCTCATCTAGCTCCTGAGGCTTATAGAAAGCTTATCCCCCTAACATTATTTTTTACTACCTTCCTCTCCATACCCCTCAGTTTCTTACATGCCTCCCCCAGCCAGGGTAGGCTTCAATCCCACCTTATCTGGGAACTTTTAATTCATCTAACCTTAGTTTTACCATGTTAGCCAGGAAGAAAATGAATAGACAAGACAAAAGTAAAACATTTAATCGGTACTAAAACAATTAGTAAAGTAATAAGATGGTATTCTCATTACACCTACTCTAGGGAATAGGGTTTCATCCCTAAGAAAATCATGGGAAAACAGTTTTCTTCAAGATTCATGCTCTGATGAATTGGATGGATGGCAAATGTCTTTCTTCATGGCTAGACTAAAGATGGCAGAGATATTCATGGAGGAGCTGAATCGTTGCTTTCATCCTTTTCAGCTTCCCTCTGCCTATTCTTAGCAGTCAGCAAGAGGGCTACCCTGTAGCTGTCCTCTTTCTTTCACCAGGCACCACAATGACCAGCTTTCCACAGCTTTTCCTTCTTCCCAGAAGTCTCCACTGCTCTCCTAATAGAATCACTCTGTACTGTAGACACACAGTCTTACGGGAATTGAAGTCCAAGGCCCTTTAATCGAGCTTGTCCTTGAAGCCCAGAGCCTCATGGAAAATGCAGTTCTTTCTCTTGGATATTCTCCTATTTCTGCTTCAAATGTTCATATGGACCATTTATGTCTGACCTGTGGTCGAGCCTTTCCAACTCATTTTTGGTCTAGTTAGTCCCAGTTGGACACACTGTACCTTGACGCTGTCCCAGTGATGTTATTTTGATCCTCTTCAAGCACTAAGGACAACAACCATTATATTATGTGTATCCCATGTTGTTACTAACTCCTGAGTAGAATATGAACTCTTTGACAATAAAGAATATGTTGTTCTTCTCTTTGTATCCCATGTAGCTTCAAAAAAATCTAACTCCAGTAGTTCATCCTGACATGGTAGCCAGTTTAGGTTATCAAAGATTCTGCCAGGGGAATGCCATTTCTGGCAAGTTCCACCATACTGGACAGGCTTTGAGTATAGTCCTAGTAATAGACTGTGTCTGCTTTGTAAGGACCAGCCCAGTTAAATACAGAGAACTTCACTGCCAGTAGTTCATTACTATTGCTGTTGAATTCTTTGGCTATGGTAACATAAAACAAATACAATATGGTCCTTAGTCCTATGTAACTCCTTTATGTTGGTGATAGAGTAGGTGAAAAGGGATCAGAGGGCACTAAAAATCATAAACTTATTAAACTGTCTATAAACCTGAACTTGCATAAGGGTGGTATCCTTGTCCAATAACTGACAAGTGGATATACTAACAGAGAAACTGAGTTGTATAAATTTTCAGCAAAAATAAAATCAGAAAACTAGCAAATCTTAGAGTTAAATGGAAGACTGGCTCACAGGTCCTTTTTGAAGAGGCAAATAACAGAGTTTGTATAATTGGTTTTATTGTGCACCCAAAGACACCAAGAAATATAATTTCATAGACTGCTCGGTCATTTTATACTGCAGTGATAATGATATACGTAAAGAGATCACCGTGAGAATTCTTGTGGTTTCTGCATCAATACCTGTTGTAGTAGATGAAGAGATAGAGAAATTCTGTAAAGAAATCAGTAAGACACTCCCAATTAAATCAACCTATGGGTTTGATACTTGATGGCTTTAACACTTGGTGATTATTTTTTTTCATGCCTGTAAACATGGCTATGGATTGAGGATAGTGAAAAAGATTCTGGAATAGATGGTTCAAGAGTAAGGAATGGGAGAAGCTGAAGACCTATGGACTGTCTCATTCCTGGATATCATGAATACTTTCTTCAAGGAAAGAACAAAAAGACATGGGATATGCTGAATATTGACAAACCTTACAAAGAAGGAAAGTGATTATATTTTAAATGACATGAAATGACTTGTTACTAATGTGGGAATCATTCTTGATTCAACTGTCTGTGTGTAGTCATACCACTGACTTGTTAAATCAGAGGTCAAAATCAGGACCAAACTAGGAGAAAGAATAAAATGAAAATAAGAAGAAATGGCTTGCAATTAAAACAGTTATCTATATTAAGTCTATTAACAGATGATGTATATCTATATATACATTATCTATCTATGTATATGTATATATATGCACACATATGTACATGCAACTTTTCATCCATATATATGTCTATATACCATATGTATGCAAGGTGGGCATGAATAGGTCACATACATTACAAAATGATGAAGAAGCATATAAAAGATATTATCAAAGAAACATATAATCAAAAGAGAATATAGACAAGATACTATTCTGGGGACAGGCTGGAGGTATTTACAAAGGAGAAGGGCCAGAGCCAGGCCTACCCTGCTGGGGTGAGGCATGTAAGAGACTGAGGGATGTAAAGGGGAAGGTAGTAAAAAATAATGTTGGGAGAGAAGTTTTCTATAAGCCTTGGGAGCTAGGTGAGGAGGAAAGAAGCAGGCCAAGGGGGATCTTCAGATAACCCTTTTACCTAGTAACTAATGAAATTGCTGATTCTTTGACTGCTGATTGGCCAGCACAGTCTTTTGGGGAACTGAGATTGGAAAGTCCCCACTGAGCTAAGTTGTATGAAAGAGAAGCTAAAAGCATGCAACTTTAGCTCAGGCTAAGGGGACTGGATGGAAAGCAGGTGATTCAGATTCTTTAGAAACTTCATGTTTTTCTCCTTAACCTAAGGTTTCCCTTCCTGTCCCACTGCAGTGGGGACTTGGTTCCCAGAAAGAGAGAATTCATTCCCTAAAGGAGTCCCCAACATCTGGTCACCACAAACTATGGTCCTGGTTTTGCTTTTCTTCCTCCCTCCCAAGACATTTCCTTTAGATTACTGTTGGCCTTCTTCCCCCTCCTGAAAACATCCCTGATCTCTCCACCAACATTCTCTTCCTGGAAAGGCAATCATTACTCACACCTTGGACATTAGCTGAGAACATCCCTCACATTTGGTAGTGATGCTGAATCACCTGGGTCAGCTTGAGAATGAGATTCCAGAGTTTCCTCCCTCCCCCCCTCTGTCTCCTTCTCTGCCTCTCTCTGCCTCTCTCTGCCTCTCTCTGCCTCTCTCTGCCTCTCTCTCTCTCTCTCTCTCTCTCTCTCTCTCTCTCTCTCTCTCTCTCTCTCTCTCTCTCTCTCTCTCTCTCTCTCTCTCTGTCTCTGTCTCTGTCTCTCTGTCTCTCTGTCTCTGTCTCTCTGTCACACACACATACATGCACGCACACACACACACACATCCATACTCTTGCAGGAACAGTTCAAGGTATCAGCTGGAGCTCACTCTCAGAGCTGTTTCCTCTGCTTGGGATCTAGGTTAGAGCAACCTGGAATTCTTTCACCTGGTGGACAGATAGTTGTGGGGTGAGAGTTGGAAGGATAATGATGAGACAAAAGATAGCTCAAGTCAAGGAGGAGTCACACAGTGAAAGGAGACAGACCATTCCCTCAACCTGCCTGACCCATGCTCCCTTCAGTTTTAGAAGAAAGTGACTGGATCTGGGATGTTTTTATTGTTTTTTTTTTCCTTTTGTACATCCAGAGCTTAGCAAAATGGCACATAGTGAGCACTTAATAAATGTTTCTTGACTTGACTTGACAATGAAATCCTAGGAGTCATAGCCTAGGATCTAGGAAGGATGCGGGATCCCATCATGCATTGCAAACCTGTGGAAGACTTCAAGGTACAAGTCTATGGGAAGGAAATTCTCCCTGTTATCCAGGAGCAAAGCTCTGGTTGCCCCATCCTAGATAAAGTTCTAGGATCTAGGAATCAAAGGAAAGAGTTAAGAGGATTTCCCTAGGTCTACTGTAAAGACCATTTTTAGCCCACATAGTTTGTAATAAGAAACCAGGAGGGCAGCATGATATTACTACAAGTTGTATGAGTGACTCTAACCTCACTGTCCCTTGTTTTCTCTCTCTGGCCCCAGTTTCCTCCAACTCTTACAAGTGAGACATCCTTTCCTATTTCTTAGGTCTCCTCCAGCTCTACCATTCTATTAAATTGAAGACTGCTTTAGAGTCCACTGCATGAAGAACATTAGGTTACAGCCCATCTGAGTTCCTTCTTCATGAAGCTAAAGAGGACAATATGTCATGTAAATAAGAACTATAATTCAAAACCATCCCTAATGATGCATCTGAGAGGCTCAAACCACATGTTGGTTAGGTGAGATCTAAAGGGAAAAAAAGTGATTTCTGATGGGGAGGTCTGCCTGCAGAAGATGACACTTGAGCCATCAAGATTTTAAAGAATGGATAAGAAGTCAACAGGAGCAGTGGCGGGGGGAAGCCATTCCTTTCATGGAGGTGGCTATCTTTTCAAATCCTAGCAACTTTGTTTTGAAGGGGAAGGGGTTTCTTTGTTCACCTTAACACCTTCCAAACTAATAAGGACATTCTCAAAACACAAGTTGAATTGTGTTAACAACTGGGTTGAGTCAACAGTCTGAAAGAAGAAATTGTACGTTTCCACTGAAAAATGTAAGAATTAGCTCCATATCAGCCTGGGGAAGCTTTTCAGCCAACGATTGCTGGTGTGTGTGTGTGTGTGTGTGTGTGTGTGTGTGTTTGTGTGTGTGTGTGAGATAGCTATCTTTGAATCTTGATTGATCTAAAGATGACTGGGTTTTCAGATATAGTTCAGTTGGATGATCATGAAGGAATAAGAAAAATGCTTTATTTATGCCTTTTAAAAAATCATTGTTGTTTTTCAATTTCCCTCTCTCCCATATTCAATTTGATTCAATTTAGTATTTCTTAAGTCGCTATTGTATACTGTTGACCTGAAGGTTTGGTTAAAGAAGCAAACCTGCTAGGTGATATGTAAATACATACTGTTTATTCCTTTAAAGCTAGAAGATACATGATTATGGAGCCAGAAGGAAACTTTTGACTGTCTGATACAAGAATGATCAGGCTTAAATCTGTTTTAGGACAAATCCCAACTTAGCATGTCTGTGTCACTCAAATTTATGACCCTCATATATGATTAACCATATTAAGAGAAAGGAATTGATTAGGTGGTAAATACAATAAAATAAGAGAGCTGACAAAGTGTCAATTGAAATTATAATCCAGTATATCTGTGTTTTCTTTACCATTAACATGTGGCAACATAGTATATGTCCAAAAAATATTAAGATATGGAAAAAGTCCCAGTATTCAGGATAGTGTCTCAGGTTAAGGGTCACATTTTTAAAGAGGAAAAATGCACTTAAGTCAGCCCCATCTGTTTTGTTGACATAGGAAGAGGTATTTTCTGAGTTTATTCAGAGAACAAAAAGACTGTTAGGTCCAGGCTCTTCTTCTGATTGATTAATTCAGGCTCTGGCCCTTTATTGAGGTTATTAAATTGATATTAAGTGATTGTCAGTACACAGCTCTGTGCTAGGTGGTAGGAGAGATAAAAAGTTTAGATAACATGTACTTTGGTTTCATGAAGCTTAAAATCCAGTAGGGATACAGGAGAAATCAGGGCAGCTAAACAAATAGTGTTAGAAGAGTAAACCAACCTGGGATCCTGGTTTTTTACCTTGGAAAAAAGTCTCCTAGAATATAATTGTGTGGATGTTAATAGTCATTCTGGTAAGGCTTGAAATGGATGTCTTATGAAGGGGGCCTAAGTCACTAAAGATCCTAAAAGACAGGAAGCAATCCTTGACTCAGAACTGGGAGGTAGAGTTTTTTTTTTTTCCCTTATGGGAGTTTTAAGTCTTTCTGGAGAGGGACACATGTTTATTACTGGGTTTTATTATGAATTGTATCATATACACTTTCCCCAACACCCGTTAGTACAAGTCACTGGGAAACATATTCTGACAGGAAAAAACAGAACCTCCCCAAGTCACTAAAGAGTTATCTAAGATTTGAGACTTTAGACTTAGTCAAACACTCTGTAGTAGATTTGCAGAGGATGGCAAATCTTAAATCTAGGGCTAGAATATAAGGGTCAAACAATTACCCTTATGCCCACTTAAAGGGAAAAGATGTTACCCCCTTTGTTAGATCAGAACAATTAATCAGAGGTGGGAATTAGGAATGAAAAAGACCTAGACCAGTCTAGGTTTTAGATTGAATATAAAAAAGTGGTGCATGGATAGAACAGGCCCTGTCCTTTGTGAAGTCAGGAAGACTCATCTTCCTGGATTCAAATCTGGCCTCAGATACTTGCTAATTATGTGACCTTGGGCAAGTACCTTAGCCCTGTTTATCTCAGTTTCCTTATCTGTCAAATGAGCTATAGAAGGAAATGGCAAACCATTCCAGTATCTTTGACAAAAAAACCCCAAATGAGCAGTCCAGCACAGGCTGCATCAGCACAATTCCTGCCCCTGCCTTGGAAACAAGGAACAGGCCTTGGGAACCACTGAATCAACAACAGCAGCGGTTGCTTCTGGAACTCTCAGCCCACAGATAGTAAGGAGTCAAACAGCTGGTCAGAAGGAGATTACAGGGGTCATTTTACTAGTGCTGAGGCAGGACTTTGTTGTTTCCCCTGTACTTGGATCCAAGACACAGTCCTGCATGGCAGTCCCAGAAAGAGAAGGAAAACTTGCATAGCAGAGCTTGCAGCCATAGTGGAGGGGAGACCCTCTCCATGGTTCTAGCATGGAAAAGAGTGTTTGTGATTGATCACAGACCATGAGAGTGGTAAATACCTTTCCTTAGATCATACCACCTTGGAAGAACTGAAAACTTATAGGTCCCTAGAAGTATCTCTGAAAAAAGCTTCACAAACCCCCTGAAACTTGGGACAGCCTGGAATAGGAGCCCTACTTTAACTAAGAGCTAAAAGTTAAGTAATAGGCTGGGAAAATGAGCAAACATCAGAAAAAACTCTGACTATAGAAAGTTACCATGATGACAAGGAAGACCAAAATACATACTCAGAAGAAGACAATAAAGTCAAAGCTCCCACATCCAAAGTCTCCAAGAAAAATATGAATTGGTCTCAGGCCATGGAAGAGCTCAAAAAGGATTTTGAAAAACTAGTAAGAGAGGTAGAGAAAAAGATTGGGAAGAAAAATGAGAGTGATGCAAGAAAATCATGAAAAATGAGTTGGCAGCTTGGTAAAGAAGACACAAAAAAATCATGAATAAAATAACACCTTAAAAAACAGACAAGGCTAAATGATAAAAGAGGTCCAAAAAACCAATGAGGAGAAGAATGCCTTAAAGGAAAAAGAGGTCCAAAAGCTCCCTGAAGAAAATAATTCCTTAAAAATGAGAGTGGAGCAAGTGGAAGCTAATGACTTTATAGGAAATCAAGAAACAACAAAACAAAACCAAAAGAATGAAAAAATAGAAGACAATGTGAACTATTTCACTAGAAAAAACAACTGACCTGGAAAATAGATTCAGGAGAGATAATTTAAAAATTATTGGACTACCTGAAAGCCATCATCAAAAAAAGGGCCCAGATACCATCTTTTAAGAAATTTT
Organism: Lagorchestes hirsutus; assembly: GCA_028533205.1. Classification (NCBI taxonomy): domain Eukaryota; kingdom Metazoa; phylum Chordata; class Mammalia; order Diprotodontia; family Macropodidae; genus Lagorchestes; species Lagorchestes hirsutus. The sequence continues at coordinate 197,315,214 of CM052671.1, forward strand.
CAAGGAAAATTGCCTTGATATTCTAGAACCAGGGGATAAAATAGAAATTTAAAGAATCTACCAGTCACCTCCTGAAAGAGATCCTCAAATGAAAACTGCCAGGAATATTATAGCCAAATTCCAGAGTTCTCAGGTCAAGGAGAGAATATTTCAAGCAGCCAGAAAGAAAAAATTCAAGTATGGTGGAACCACAATAAGGATAACACAAGATTTATCAGCTTCTAAATAAAAGATCAGAGGACTTGGAATATGATATTCTGGAGGGCAAAGGAACTAGAATTACAACCAAGGATCACCTGCCCAGCAAAACTGAGTATAATCCTTCAGGGGAAAAAATAGATATTCAATGAGATAGAGAACTTTCAAGGATTCTTGATGAAAAAAACAGTTGAATATTTGTCTTTCAAATACCAGACTCAAGAGAAGCATAAAAAGATAAACAGGAAAAGGAAATCATAAGAGACTTATTAAGGTTAAACTGTTTACATTCTTACATGGGAAAATGATATTTGTAACTCATAAGACCTTTCTTATTATTAAGGTAGTTAGAAGGAATACATATAGAAGAGGGCACAGTTGTGAGTTGAATATGAAGAGATGGTAAATAAAAAATAAAATTCAGGGGTGAAAGAGGAATGTATTGAGAGAAAGGGAGAGAGATAGAATGAGGATAAATTATCTCACCTAAAAGAGGCAAGAAAAAGCTTTTACAGTGGAGGGAGGGAGGGGATGTGAGGGGAAGTGAGTGAACCTTACTCTCATGAGAATTGGCTGAAAGAGGGGAAAACACATACACTCAATTGGGTATAGAAATCTATCTTACCCCACAGCCAAGTAGGAGAGGAAGGATATAAGAGAAGTGGAGAAGGGGTGATAGAAGGAAGGGTAGAATGGGGGAGGGGGTAATTAGGAACACAACACTTTTGAGGAAGGACAAGGTGAAAGGAGAGAGAGAGAATAGAATAAAGGGGGCAGGGGAGGAATAGTATAGAGGGCAATAGAGGGTTAGCATAACTGTGAAAAAATTTTTGAAGCAAGTTTTTTTGATAAAAGCCTCACTTCTCAGACATATAGAGAACTGAGTCAAAATTTATAAAAAAAAGAGCCATTTCCCAATTGATGAATGGTCAAAAGATATGAACAGTTTTCAGATGAAGTAATTGAAATTACTATAGTCATAAGGAAAAGTACTCTAACTCAATATTGACTGGAGAAATGAAACTTAAAACAATTCTGAGATACTACCTCATACCTCTTAGATTGGCTAACAGGACAGAAAAGGTAAATAGCAAATATTAGAGGGGATATGGGAAAAATGAGACATTACTGCACTGTTGGTGGAGTTGTGAATTGATTCAACCATTCTGTAGAATAATTTGGAAAGATGCCCAAAGGACTATAAAAACATGCATACCCTTTGACCCAGCAATACTGTTTCTAGGGCTGTATCCCGAAGAGATCATAAACATGGGAAAAGGAACTACATGTACAAAAATATTTATAGAAGCTCTTTTTGTGGTGACCAAAAACTGGAAATTGAGGGGATACCCATCAATTAAGGAATAGCCGAACAAGTTGTGGCATGTGATTATGATGGAATGGTATTGTATTACAAGAAATGATGAACAGGATGCTCTCAGAAAAACCTGGAAAGACTTGTATGGGCTGGTGCAAAGTGAAATGTCCTGTGTACAAAGTAACAGCCATATTGTAAGGTGATTGGCTGTGAATGACTTAGCTATTCTCAGCAATACAAAGATCCAAGACAGCTCTGAAGGACTTAGTGATGAAATATGCTATCAATCCCTAGGGAAAGAATGATGGTGTCCAATACAGATTGAAGCATCCTTTTTTTAAAAAAAACTTTCTGTATTTTTCCTGAGGTTTTTTTTTTGTTTATGTTTTCTTTCACAATAACTTTCACAACTATTATGGATATGTTTTGCATGACTACACATGTATAACCTATATTGAACTGCTTACCTTCCCGATGAGGAGGAGTGAAGGAGGAGGAGTGGGGAAGGTAGAAGGGAGACAATTTGGAACTCAAAAGTTTTAAAAATGAATATTAAAAAGTGTTTTTAGATGTAACTGAGGAAAAATAAAATACTAAATTAAAAAAAAAAAGAAAACCCCAAATGGGGTCATTAAGAGTCAGACATGACTGAAAAAATATTGAACAATAAAATTTTTTGATCAGTTTAAAAGTCCTTGAATGCCAATGGGTCCAAGAAGGTGATACTGCAAAGAAATGTATTGTCTTGACTAAGAAAAATTGGTCATGGCACTTCTATTCAAATTTCTTCAATTATTCACAATTTGTGATCATTCTGTCTCTTCCTCTGCCTTGTAACTCCAATCTCTGTTCTTCATCCTCACTATGATGATTAATCCTTCTAACCCTCAATTCTTTCCCAGGTCATCACAAGTGATTCCATTCAATCTCATCTTCAGCAGATTAATTCCTCTCACTTATCTTCCATCTCTCCCTGTCTATTGGTTATTTTACTACTGTCCACAAACAATCCCATATCTTCCCCAACCTAAAAAACCCAAACCACTGGTAGTTATATCTATCCCTGCTAGCTCTCTTCCCATATCTTTTCTTCCTTTTGTGGCTAAATCCCTTGAGAAGATAATGTACAATAGGTGCCTTCATTTCTTTTCCTCTCACTTTCTTCTCTGGTCTCTGTAGTCTGACTTTTGACCTCATTATTCAGCTGAAACTGCTCTATCCAAAGCATCAGTGATTTCTTCATTACCAAATCTAATGCCTTTTCTCAATTCTCATTCTTCTTGATCTTTCACACTGTTGATCACCCTCTTTTTTATATTCTCTTCTCTCTAGGTTTTCACAATACTTCTTTCTTCTGGTACTCCTTCTACCTGTCTGACTACTCCTTTTCAGGCCCTTTGCTGGATCTCCATCCAGTTCACATTTGCTAACCATGAGTGTGCTCCAAAGCTCTGTCCTGAACCTCTCCCCTCCCCTCCTCTCTTCTCCTTTTCTCTTCTGATATCATATCAGATCAACAAGAGAAAGAAGAAGAAGAAGAAGAAGAAGAAGAAGAAGAAGAAGAAGAAGAAGGAAGAGGAGGAGGAGGAGGAGGAGGAGAAGGAGAAGGAGAAGGAGAAGGAGAAGAAGAAGAAGAAGGAGGAGGAGGAGAAGAAGAGGAGGAGGAGGAGAGAGAAGAGGTTCAGGACAGAGCTTTGGAGCACACTCATGGCTAGCAGGTGTGAAATGGATGCAGACCCAGCAAAGGGTCTGAAAAGGAGTCAGACAGGTAGGAGGAGTACTAGGAGAAAGTACTATTGTGAAAATCTAGAGAGAAGAGGGTATAAAGGAGTAGAGGGTGATCAACAGTGACAAAGGTCAAGAAGAATGAGAAAAGGCCATTAGATTTGGCAATGAAGAGCTCCCATGTGACTTTAGAGAGAGTTGTTTCAGCTGAATAATGAGGGTAGAAGCAAGATTATAATTTTTTCACTTTTTTTTTTTGCTGTTTTTTCTGACATGGCTAATAGGGAACTAACATGATTCCGCATGTATAATTGACATATTGTTTGACTTCTCAATGGGTAGGGGAGGAGCTGGAGGGATAGAATTTGAAACTAAAAAATATATGTTAAAAAATAAATAGTAAACTTTTTTAAAGGGGAGCATGCATCCCTTTGGTGTTAGGCAAGAAATGTTGGTTTTTCCATTCTTGCCATATATGCAAAATAAATACTCCTTTTGTAAAGACTTATTGATGTAATTAACTGAAACTGAGATGTTAATCTCTGGTAGTTAACAAAGGGGGGGGGGGTAGGAGAGAAGAGGACACAGAATGGGGGACTTGAGCCAATACCATTGGAGAGAGAAACCCCAGCCCCTCCGAAAGCAATTGTAGGAAGAGATGAAACCAGGCTTCATTCTGGAAGGGTTAAGTCAGAGTTAATGGATACAATGTGATTTTCCTACTCAGTCAATACAAGTGACTTTTGATTAAAATAAAACAGGATAAAATAAAATCTTTTCTGTTTGGCTTATAAAGTCCTATACAACCTTGAACCACAAACTATTTTTCCATCCTTATTGAAAATTCTTCTCGGCTTGTATTCCAGGTATAGTGAAAAGTATAGGCAAAAGAACAGAAGGAGGAAAGTATAGAGTGTTTTCATGGGGCACAGGACCGGCTAGTTTGCCTTGAAGCCTAGGACCTTTAATGACAGGCAAAGTAGTTTGAATTTTACTTCATAGGGATTAGGGGTCACTTGAAATTTCTGAAATTTCATGACATTTATGCTGATATTCCCAACTATTCAGCTCCACACCCAGGACCAGTTCATCTGAGATAAGCTCATGGGCAGATCCCTTAGGATGTGGGGCTATGTCTTAAGTTTGGGAAGCTGCTCATGTATTGACAACATGCATACTTGGGATTGGGAGGGTATCCTTCCCTGCTTAGCTCATCATTACCTGCTGAACTCCTGAAGTACCAGCAGGGGAGAATATAAAAACTTTCTAGAAGCCTGTGGTGACTGGGCATCTGGGTATTGCTGGCTGTACTTTTACAAATAGGCAGTGAGTTTCATTTTCAGTCTCCAAGGGAAAGTGAAACTACTCTTCATCCCCTTTTTGTTCTTTCTTTGTGCCTATTGCTCTGGTAGTATTTTTCCAGAATCAGCTAAAATAAAAAAAAAAGTCTTGAATCTATAGACCAACATCTACTTCAGAAAAATCCATTATTCTATGCCAGGAGATCCTCAGTTCTTCTTGTCCACTAGAAGAACTTCATCCTACTAGGAATCAAAGAAACTCATGTTTCAGGAAGTAGAAATAATACTTGGACACCAAAGACTCTGGCCCAGAGAACAAGGCACTTGGTGGAGATCCACATACACAGATCACAAAAGTCTGAATATTTTTTTATCAAGAGGGAAAAAAATATCAGAGACAAACTTGAAAAACCTGAAAAAGGACCTTTTTTTTTCTTTAAATGGCAATAGGAGATGGTATGAACTGACCAATGATAGGGACAGTGACCTTTCCCTGACCAGTTTCATCAGGGCTTCTCCACCAGTGGTAGGCTTGTGATGCTTGTCCTGTCTGGTGGGAAGGAGGCAGCCTTGTTATCATCTGTATACACCTGATGTGTTCAAAGGACCCCAGTGAGTGACGTGTAGGGATGTCCCTTTGTGTTCTGTCCCTTCCTGATGTGGCTTCAGAGCTCCCTAAGCTGTCCCAGTTCACAGCCTGCCCCTTTGCACATGGTGACAGACAGGGTTGCAATTGGGGAAGAGCTTCCCAAGACTTTGGCTCAGCTGTAATTGAATGGACTGGGGTTAGGGCAGAGGAAAGAATGCTCAGAAAGGAATTTCTTTGATGGTGGACTCTAGAGCAGGTACCATCTCCTGTTCTACAGGCACTTTTCTTTAGCATGCTACAGGTATTAATCCTGGACATTGGAGAAATTGGCCACTTTCACTGCTAATTGTGCATTTTATTTTTTTAATCAGGAAAGGCAGTATTGTACAGTAGAGGAACTATTAGTTTTGGAGTTTGAGTAACAGGGTTCACATCCCAGCTTTGCTACTTACTATGTAAAAAAAAAAAAGAAATGATAACATTTGTCTAATGATTGGATATATGGGACAAGGAAGGGTGAGGACTGAAGTTAATGATGAGTTGTGGACCTGGGAGAAAGAAAGGATGTGTTGTCCTTGACAGAGATATGGAAGTTTGGAAGAAGGGTGGATTTGGAGGGAAGGTAATGAATTCTGTTTTGGACATGTTGGATTTGATGTGTACGTGATATACAATTTTAAATGTCAGTAGGCATTTGCTGATGCTCTAGGGGGAGACTAAAACTGTGAGTCATTTGCATAGATAATGGTAATTGAAGTCACCAAATCAGAGAGTGTAGAAAGGAAAGAAAAGAGGGTTCAGGACAAAGTTTTGGGGCACACCATAGTCAGGGGTCTTATATGGATCAAGTTCAAGCAAAGAAGACTAGTAGGAGAAATAGGAGAGAGTAGTGTCACACAAATCCAGAGAAGAGAGAGCATCTAGGAGGAAAGAGTAGTCAGCAGTGTCAGATGATGCGGAGAAATCAAGAAGGCTTATTAGTGGGAAAAGGCAAATCTCTTATTTGGCAAATAAGAGATCATTGGTAGGTAGAATCAGTAGCAGGTAGAAATAAAGTGAGCTCCCCACCCAATAACTACTCCAAACAGATCTAGAAAATCTAGCTGTTGCTCATTTTTCAGTTGTGTCTGACTCTGTGATTCCATTTTGAGTTTTCTTGGCAAAGATTCTGGAGTGATTTTGTCATTTTCTTTTCCAGTTCATTTTACAGATGATGAGACTGAGGCAAACAAGGTTAAATGACTTGCCAGGGGTCACCTAATGAGTAAGTATCTGAGATCAGATTTGAACTCAGGAAAATGAGTCTTCCTGACTTTAGGAATGGCACTTTATTCACTGAGCCACCTAGCTTCTCAGTCTAGAAAACTGACCAGAACAAATCCTGAGTAGGAAATACAAGAAAAAAAAACAGTTTGTCATTTTTCTAGCCTGGGTTGATAGCTGACATAAGAAAACAAAGAGGTTTGCAGATGTTAGGGATAGAATGTGGTCAGGTGCTCAAAGAGAGAATATTCCAGTGCAGGAAGAGGCAGTGTATGAGAGCCCTAAACCTGTGTAGGATGCAGGAACAGGTGCCAACTGGCAACTCTGTTGCTCACTACTTATTTCCTGGTCACAGAAGCAGGGTGGACAAATAAAGGGACCTTTGCTTAGAGGTCGCAGTCTAGGATGAGGAACAGATGTAAATGTGGATCATATCCCTACAATTTGTTATTTGTGGGGGTCAAGGTTTCTGTTATATTCATAAGATGAGGATCTACAGTTCTCTCAGGTTCTCTAGTACTCCAAGATGGGGTCCTCTTCTTCAGGTGACAGAATTCTCTGGGGATTACAGTTTTCCTTCAGATATCCCACTAACCTTTTTATGTCTGTCTGTCTGTCTGTCTGTCTGTCTGTCTATCTATCTATCTATCTATCTGTCTATCTATCCATCCAACCATCCATCCATCCATCTATCTATCTAGGTGTCCTGGCCCTGGGATAGTCCAATTTCTAAGGTGTGGAGATTTAATACTGACTAATTTAGCCCCCCAAGCCTCATATACAAAGAGAAGATTTAATCCCCAGACTCTGTACTGCACAATGAGGTTCTTCTTCTTAGGAGTGAGAAGGGGGCAGCATGGAGTGAGAGTTCCTTCCTCCTATCAGGTATTTTGTTCCCAAGCCTAGTGACAGAAAAAGCCCTGAATCCACTGGTTGGTTTCACTGCTTCCTTTTTACCCCTTGACTGACAATAATTGAATTGACACTTTCAGTGTCTCTGACCACAGACACCACTGCTAGACCAGAAGGGAGGGCACAGTCATATCCTGAAGTCTGACCAAGGGACTTTCCAGAGACCCTGTCTCTAGCTCTTTCCATTACCATTTGAAACCATGCTTCACACTCAAGTGGAGACCCTTACTCTATAACCTAGATTCCATTTCCTTTTCAGAATCCAAGAATCCTGCTTTCCAGGCTCCCCATCTTGGCCAGTGTAAGCAGACCTGCTTCTGGGACCTACTTCATGCCTCTATGATCTGGAGACAAGTGATGCTGCCTCCTGCTCATTTCCCATTGGTTAAAGAAGAATACTTTTAAGAGGAACAAAAGAATACATTTAAATACAGCCAAGAGAGCATAGTTTTAGAGCTGGGATCTTAGAACTTACTTCATCTAACCCCCAATTAAAACAACAACATTACTTGCAATGGTCAAAGATCACATCTGCCAACTCTTTCAGTATCTGAGGCTATAGTTCAACTGGATCAGGTGACAAGAATTAATCAAGGGCAGGATGGTGCTTTCTTACTATGACCTTCCTTATCTCATATCCCCCCAAATTTACAGATGGGCTTCATTGGGCCAGAGGGGCAAGTCACTTCCCCAAGGTCCGCAGCAGTAAGACGCAAAACCTGAACCTGGTCTTTCAAGACTCTAAATTTGACACTTTGGCTCATGTATCATGCTGATGGGATTACCCCCAAACTGTCATGAAAGGAGCTTCCCTTCTTGGAACTTTTCCTATGGCAACCTCTACTGACCAAGGATTCCCTTTTCCTTCTTTTGACTATGAGACAGGAAAGTTCCAGACTAAGAACTTTTCTCTTTCTGCCCAGATTTCACTTTTACCATGACAGACAGAACCTGGAGCACAGGCTGGGAGTTGGGGATGGAGGCTAAAGACAGCGGCCTAGAGTCAGAGAAAGACTCTGGGTCAGAGGCTGTTGGAGTTGCCCCTGGATAGGCTGGTTAGTATTTTTTGAGTCATCCATGGAACAGTGGTGTCAATTAGTCCTCCATTTAAGCTTTCTGCTGATGCCTCATCATAATCTGGAAGTGACCCTGGGTTCTTGAAGGTTGTGTCAATGGAGCACAAGCTATGGTGGGTCCTACCAAACTGGAAAGTGGTCAAAGTCAGTCCCATTGAAAACTTATGTGTCTGTTCTCCATCAGTCAGTCAGAACTTTTCAGCAGAAGAATGCCAAAATGTGATGACTTGTTTTGGCCATAGCAATTTATGAAACTGAGGCATGGGAATGGTATTCTGCATCTGTGGAAGGATCATCCCATAATGACAAAATCATAGATCTTTTGAAAAATCTACATAAATAATCAGGAAGTCTAGGCTTTAGGGGAAGCGCTTTGTGAAAGACGATATGATTTTTGCCCTTGAGGATAAGGTCCTCTCTCCAGTCTCTGCTTCCCCCTTGGCAGCTTAGCATTTAGTTAATCTTTAATAGATATTACTTCTTCAGTCCTATTGCTACCACCCTACTGTCATGTTTGGACTCAGAGGATCTTGGTTCAAATCCTAGTCATTACCACTTGCTCCCTGTGTGACCTGGGGCTGAGTCATTACTTCAGTGGATCTCACTTTCTTCGTTTGTAAAAGAAAGCGGTTGGCCTTGATGATTTCCAAGATTTTTCTTCTAGCTTTAAACCAATAATCCTATGATTCTATGATCACCCATGATCTACTACTACATGAAACTACTACAATAGTTTCCCACTGACTCTAGTCTTTCTTCCCCACAGCTCCTCTTGTCCTCTTATCAGACAAACTTCCCTGAAATATGACATTAATTCTGTAGCTACCCTGCTCAAGAACTTCCAATGACTCCCACTACGAAGAGCATCCAGTGTAAATTCTACTGTTGTGCGTTATAGGTCAACTATGATCTGAACAAAACCTGCTCTACCTTTCCTGACTGATTCCTCTCTGCTTCTTAATATTAACCCTCTCATCCAGTCAGGTAGGTGTGCTTACTGGTCCTAGCAACGTTCAAAGGCATACTCAGGCATTTGATCAAGTTATTCCTTTTCTCTTGCAATGTCTTCAATTTCTCCTTCCTTTTTATACCCATCCTTCAATTTCTAGCTCAAGTCCTACTTCCTTCTTGAAACCTTTCTGGATTTCTATAGCTCAAACTGATTCATTTTTCCTTTGAATTATATATACATGTATATATATGTGTGTGTGTGTGTGTGTGTGTGTGTGTGTGTGTGTGTGTTTTAACATAATTGTCTCTATCCCTTGTTTGGTTAGGGATGTGTCTTCTACCTACAGCTATGAAAGGGAAGGGAACAACTGTTTATTAAGTACCTACTGTGTGCTAGATATTGTGCTAAGCACTTTACAAATAGCATCTCATTTGATCTTCATAACAACCTGTCAGGTAGGTGTTATTATTATCACTCCCACTTCAGAGTTGAGAAAACTGATGCTGAGAGAAGTTCCTTTTTCTTTCTTTCACAGTTAGTGAAGGGTCACAGTTAGTAAGTGGCTGAGGTAGGATTTGAATTCAGGACTTGCTGACCCCAGGCCCAGTGCACTATTTACTGTGCCACTCTAGCCTATAGGATATATAGTCACCACCATAAAGTTTAGCACTTAATTTTCCTTTAATTATTTATACACATTCCTTTTGTGTTTCCAAATGGAATCATGTAAAACTCTTTGTCCTCATTGAAACTAGCACCATTTTGGAAACATGGCAAGTCCTCCATAAAGATTTATAATTTAGAGCTGGAAGAAACTTTAGAGACCATGTATTCTGATGTCCCATTTTACAAACGGGGAAACCTAAGCTTAGAGAGGTTGGATGACTTTAAACCTTCTTTCTACTTTTGGCTTTTATGGGAAAAGTCTGTGGTAGAGGGAACAAGAGAATATAGAAAGACTTGAACCAGATAAGAAGGGGAAGAAAATCATGTAGGTGACTTAGAGATATGTGAACTAGTGAAGTAGGTTGGTGTTTGAATCTGAGAAGGAGAAAATCTGGCAAAATTTTGGAAGAATTAAGGGCAAATTGAAAGGAACAATCTCTAGACCCAGATACTGGTACAGATCTACTTCTGGGTTATAAGAGAAGCAAGATCAAAGATAATTAAGGAGAATATAAAAGAAAGAGAAGTAAAGAAGATAAAAAAAGATTAGGGAGCTGAACCTGCAGAGAGAGCCTCAAGAAGAGTAAGGAGAAGGTAATTGGCAAGACAAGGCAAGCTAAGTGGAATGAAGAAATAAATAAATTAAGACACCAGATTTATGAGTGGAGCAAATTGGTTGTAAAAAGCTTTCCTTTTTAATATTTTTGTAAAAAAAATGTTTTAACCAAGGATTTAGAGTTGGGCACACAAATACCCACAAATACTTTCAAGACATAAGGCTGAAAAACCTTAACCATTATGGATGGTTAACTAAGGAAACTGTGAGTAAAAGTAGTGGGAGTCAACTGAGTCAATCAATTTTCCTACTCTGTTGAAACTGACAAGACACTCCTTTGTCAGGTGAAATCAATTAATCATGATTTCATTTGATATGCTGAATCTTTTGTTTCGCTAAATGAATTTTGTTATTATTTTATTGAGTTTGTAAAGTTATCTCCTTGATAGTCTGTTTGACATAGTCTGTAAGTTAACTTTTTTACATTGGCATGATCCATCTATCTACGAGCACTGAGTATTTCTCTGTTTAAGTTTTTCTTTAAGGAGCACTTTGTAATTGAATCTATACAAGTATTTTGTGTACTTTGGTAGGTGGTGGTTGCTACTGTTATTTAGTTGTGCAGTCATGTTCAACTCGTTGTGACCCCATGGACCCTACATTCCAGGCCCCTCTATCTCCAATATCTCTCAAAGTCTGTCCAAGTTCATGTTGGTAGATAAATCTCTAGAAAATTTATGCATTTTTTAGTTATTTGGAATGGGATTTGCCTTACTATTATTGCCTCTTGGATTTTGTTATTATTATGTAGACTCTCAGTTGACTTTTAAGGGTTTATTTTGTGGCCTGAAACTTTACTGAAGCTATTACGTTCCTCAATTAGTATCTTTGCTGATTCCTTAGGATTTTCTAAGTAAACCATCATGTCATCAACAAATAAGGATAGTTTTGTCTCTCTTTACCTATATTTATGTCTTTAATTTTTTTTATCTTGTTGCTATTGCTAACATTATTTGAATTATGTCAAATAATAATGAGAAGAGTGGGGATTCTTGTAATTATTTTGAAAATTTCTAGTTTATCTCCATTGCCTATGATATTGCTTAAAGAGACATTTTATATTAAAAAAATTCCTTTGATGTTCATACTTTGTAGGATCATTAACATAAGAGAGTGGTATTACATTATCTTTAATGACATTTCCATGGATAAATTCATATCTGCATCTGCACCACTCAACAGTGCTAAGAACTTTGCAGGAGATAGCTTTCTTTTCTGATTATTCAGCAGCTAGGTAGTGCAGTGGATAGATAGAGTGGATAGAGGTAGTGCAGGAGTCAGGAGGACCTGAGTTCAAATCTCACCTCAGACACTGGACACTCACTAGCTGAGTGACCTTGGGCCAGTCACTTAACCCCAATTGCCTCATCCTGGGTCATCTCCAGTCATCCTGATGAATATCTGGTCACTGGATTCAGATGGCTCTGGAGGAGAAGTGAGGCTGGTGACCTGCACAGCCTTCCCTCACTCAAAACAAAGGTCAAGTGCAAGTCCTGTCATCACTTCTCTGATGGCATGGTCTTCTTTGGCAACGAAGGATGAACACACACTCATTCAGTATCTGTGACTGCTGAGGAGATAGGGGCTATAGCACATGCAGAAGCACTTTACAGGCTGGATCTCCACAGGGATTGATTCCCAGGATGATAGCTTTGGGGGCTTAGTAGGACTACTAGTCTGGGAAATGATGCCACTTCCAGGGCTCTTGGGCCTACATTCTATTGGTGGCAATTTGTTGGTGATGGCAGGAAAGTTGAGCCTCTTCTCTGTAGGCGTGGTTCCCCTCAAAAATGAAGGAAAGACCCAGCCTAAAGGAGGAAATGGAGCTTACCAGGAGGAGCTCCCATTTGGTTTGCAAAGGGCAATATTTTTTACTATCTTAATTAAATCTGTACTGTGTTTAACATGTTCTAAAGGACAGATGATAGGGAAGTAGCATCAATATTTGGGAACTAGTGACTGGGGGTGGGAGGAGATGATGTAAGATATTTTGACCAAGAGATTGGAAGAAATTTCTGAATGTGTAGAGGGGGAGGGTTTGAGTGGGGTAGATAATGTACTCTATCAGGGATCAAACAGTAGAGGAAAGGTCAGATCTCTTCTTAGGAGGCTGAGTTTGGAGGAACTAAAGTTGGGGTTCTTAATATCGAGTCTTTGATCTTGTTTAAAAAAATTATTTTGATAACTTTTTCAGAGTAATTAGGTTCTTTTATCATCCTATGTATTTGATTTTATGCATCTTAAAACAAGCTAATTGTCAACCACCTGATCCTAGGAGCTTTCTATGGCCATTTCCAGCTTTTTTCTTTTATTCCCCCCCACTTTATTTTTTTTCCAATTACATGTACAGACAGTTTTCAACATTCACTATTATAAGATTTTAAGTTCCAATTTTTTTTCTCTTTTCTTCCTCTCTTTTCTCCCCCAAGATGGAAATCGATCTGATATAGGTTATACATGTAGAATCATGTTAAACATATTTCCACATTAGTCATGTTGTGAAAGAAGAATCACAACAAAAGGGAAAAACCACAAGAAAGAAAAAACAAGCAAAAAAGAAAATAGTATACTTAGATCTGCATTCAGACTCCACAGTTCTTTCTCTGACTGTGGATAGCATTTTCTACCATGAGTCTTTTGGAATTGTCTTAGATCATTGTATTGCTGAGAAGAGCTGTCATTCATAGTTGATTATCATACAATGCTGCTGTTACTGTGTACAATGCTCTCCTGGTTCTTCTCTCTTCCCTTTGCATCAGTTCACATAAGTCTTTCCAGGTTTTTTTGAAATGTGCCTACTCATCATTGCGTATAGCCCAATAGTATTCCATTACATTCATGTACCACAACTTGTCCAGTCATTCCCCAATTGATGTATACTCCCTCAATTTCCAATTCTTTGCCACCACAAAAGAGCTGTTATAAATATTTTTGTACATGTGAGTCCTTATCCATTTTTTATGATGGAGCTTTTCTCTTTTAAAACAATATTCTGAACAGGGATCTATAGGCTTCACCAGAGAGCCAAAGAGACTCATGATACAGAGATGATTAAGGACCACTGGCTTACTCAAATGTAAGTTCCTGTCTCATGTTTGCATTTGTATCCACAGTGCATAGTATATAGCAGGTGCTTAACAAATACTTGTTGATTTATTGCATTGATTTGGGATTCCTCCAGAGATGAAAACCTGCCTTAAGGGAGATGAATTCTTATTGAACGGGATAGATTTGAGATAACTAGGGCAGCTCTGTGACTAGGGCATAACACTAGGCCAGGAGTCAATATTTTTTTTATCATAGACTAGTAAAGTCTAGTAAAGACTATGGACCCCATCTCAGAATAATGTTTTAAGTGTATAAAATAAAACACACAGGAATATAAAGAACATCAACTATAGTAATATAATTACAAAAATATTTTAAAAAACAAGTTTCACAAACACCAGGTTAAGAACCACTGCCTAGGGAAACCAGTGCTTACACACCTACACCCTTACTTCCTTTCATTGTTTTCATGGTTTGGTTAGCAAGGACTTTCTATGCTTTAGCATGGACCAATTATCAGCTAGAGTTTTATGACATCATCAGTTACCAAGAGAAGCTGTTACGTGAAGAGTCATTTTCTGGAGGGGAAGGATGTGGTTTGTCAGGAAGCCTGAGAAGGCGTTTGGAGGCATGGGTTGTCTCCAAAAGGAAGCTTTGGGAAAAGGAGAGAAAGGGCTGTGGAGAAACCTAAACTAACAGAAGGATTCTATGGACAAGTCAAACTGCTTTGAAAGTTGCATAGCAGAACTATTAAAGATCTAAAATAAACAAATTTATTGTTAACTACTTGATCCCAAGCACTTTCTAAGTCATTTGGATATTTTCTCTTAAAAATTTTTTATTAATTATTTTAAAAAAAGAAACATTTTAAATTTAATACATAAAAAGTACATAAGAAAGATTTATAGTTTAGTATACAATCCTTTTTTACTGTTCTATTGTGTATATGGAAGTGTTTATTTTATTTGGTGTTTATTAAGTTTAGAATAAAAGTTTTAAAAATGATACAAATCTTATAAAAAAGAAATTTAAGTTTAGAGTAGGGGAGAGGATGAGATGGTCAAGATGGGCAGAGGCTATGAAGGCAGGAGTGTGGAGAAAATCAGTGGGGCCCAGAGCAGTTGCTTAGAAGGTCAATGGTCAAGGCCAGGACTGAATGGGATGGGGCTGGAATGGAAGAGATCAGCATGGGATAAGTGATATGACAAAATTTCAGATGGGAATATGGATTGTGGGACAGGGAGATACTGAGATGCTCAATTAGGAAAGAACAACTGGATAAGTTAATTGAACAAAAGGAGATTGTGTCTGCATAATCTTTTACAAATTACAACATTTGTGAGTAAGTAGTACAAATATCACTATCCACATTTTAAACATGAGGAAACTGAAGATCAGAGAGGTTAAGTAATTTTTTTCAGTCATAAAGCTAAGTATTAAACAGTAGGGAATAAATTATCTGAAGGCAGATTTGGAGTGGGCAAGATGGAGGTAGATTGAAGAAGAATTATGAAGAAAGTAAAAAACAGTAGAGGAGAAATTAGAAATTTCATGGATTATTAGTTTATACTGAGACACATACCCGTGGCCCTTTCTGCCTCTGTGGTTTTGCTCGCACTGCTCCCTATGCTTGGAATGCTCTTCCTCACCCCCAGCCTCTATCTGTTGAATTCCTATCCATTTTCTAAAAGAGATAAAAGGCCTCCTCCCTCTGAAAATCTTTATGTATTGACAACTGATTCGCTGATCCATCCTTGGTAACAACTTTCTCCGCTTTGTGCCTCATCTAACACTTAGTTTTATCTTCTCAGGTATATTAATCATAGCCGGTTTTTGCTCTATGGTTATCTATGTATTTGTTATATTTTCCTATTAAGTTTCAGAAAGCAGAAATGTGCCTAGAATCTTACATAATACTTTTCACATAGTGGATGATAAAGCAATGTTTAATTGAATAGAATGTTAGAGTTAGAAGAGACTGTGGCAAGTGTAAGACTTGCTGGTGATGGGCATGTGAGGATTCTCAGGCTCCTTAGCATTTGAGTTTTCCCTGGCATGATAATTACTGGTCAACAGAAACTACAGTGCCTAATATGTTCTTCTCTTTCACCAGAGCTGGAGAATGTATGAATAAATGAAAAAAAAACATTGTGTACTTGTTCAGCTGTATCAATTATGTCCAACTCTTCATGACCCCATTTGGAGTTTTCTTGGCAGAGATACTGGAGTGGTTTGCCATTTTGTTCTCCAATTCATTTTACAGATGAGGAAACTGAGGCAACCCGGGTTAAGTAGCTTGCCCAGAGTCACACAGCTAGTTAGCATCTGAGGCCAAATTTGAAATCAGGTCTTCCTGATTTCAGGCTTGGTACTCTATCCATTGTACCACCTAGCTGCCATACACATACACGCACAGACACACATCACTTATTATGTGCCAATCTCTGTGTTAAGTGCTGGGGCAGTCCCTGCCTGCAAGGAATTTAGATCCTAAGAGGGTAGACAACACACAGCTATCGCTACTTCATTTGGCACTAGCTGCTGTCCTTGGTTTTGACTCTACCATCATCTTTGTCATATCCATTCAGGAAAAACTCATTATCAGATAAATTCAGCATCAGAAAACTCAGCATCTGGGAGATTGCTTCAGCTTTGCTGCTCACTCCCATCAGTCCCCTCAGTCACTTCTGCTTTTCTGACTGGAGGGCTGGACAGTGGAGGAAAAACCTCCTCCCATAGCCTCCCTTTATAGAGAGCTCAGAATCCCAGCCATCTCTTCCTTTGTCACCAGCTGCTTTGTTTGGTTTTGACTCTACCCTTGTCTTCCTTGCATGCCCACCCTTTTGTCTTCTTGTGTGTTTTGTCTTCTTCCATTATACTGTAAGTTCCTTGAAGGCAGGGACCATTTCTCTTTTCCTTATTTACCCTGTGCTTACTATAGTGGCTAGCACATTGTATGAACTTAATAAATGTGGATTGTATGGTATCCTTCCTTTGATTTCTGGATTTTAAAGGTGTGACTAGGGAAGGACAACTGGAGCTTTGTCCCTGGGTGCTGACACCCAGTGTGAACTTCCTTTCCATAGACCTTTGTCTCTTGGTCCTCTACAGGCTTACACTGCGTAGTGTGACCCTGCATCATTTCTGGCCCGGGGCTGCCACTACCAGGGTCCCAGAACTATACTATTCCCTTCTCTCTAAAGCACCAGGGAGTACTGGTCAGACAGACTCTTTGGGGAATGATGCACATCCTTTCCCTTTTTGCCCCCTCTGGAGTTGAACTATCCCTTTATGGTACCACTTTTCTTCCACACATCATCCTCCATCTCTTTTTATCCTAAGATAAATATCCTAAAAGAATTCCTAGTAAAGGCTCTGTTGGATCTCTCTCCTCCTTCCCACCCCAACCCCAACCTGACCCCTACATATGACTGCTCTCAGTTGATAAAGTTCTTAAGGCAGGGATTTGTTACCTTTTTGTGTGTTGTACACCCCTTGGGCAGCCTGTGGATTCCCTTGAAGATTATTTTAAATGCATAAAATAAAATATATGACTACAGAGGAAACCAATTAAGTTGAAACAGTGATAAACTTTAAAATCCTTGTCTTAGGGAGCACTTGGTTCTGGTATCTGATGGCCACCTTCCTAGTGGGTGTGTGTATGTGTGTGTTGGGGTGTTATAGAAGGGGCCCTGGATCTTGGGCTCCAATGATCTCAGGCTTCATTCAGATTTAATAGCACCTGTGATATTTGTCTCCAGGTGATGTCCAAGGTCTGATGATCTTTACTCTTCTAGGAAGGAAATGGGATGGAAGGGCAGAAATGTTTCCAGAGGAAGGGAAAGTATTAGTACTGGAAAGAAAATGCTTTTGGAGTGAGAAGAAAGGCCAGAGCCAGGAGGGAGTTCATGGTGAATGCAGGAATCTTATTTGTCAGGGGTATAGCTCCCCACTGCACAGTGCCTCCAGGGGAAACATTCTAGGGTAGGAGAAAGCGTTGGGGCAGGATTCACAGGAATTGAAGTCATCACCTTCTTGTCCTTTCTGCTTAGCTTGGGCTAAAGTCAGGTGCTCTCAGCTCCTGTTTTATGCAACTTTGCTGAATAGGAACTGTGCTGGCCAATCAGAAGCCAGAGAATCTGCAGCTTCATTAGTTACTACAGAAAGCTGTTACTTGAAGATTCCTTTAGGTTGCTTCTCTCCTCCCCTCACAGGAAAGATGTGGCTACTGTGGCCTCCAGAAAGCTTCTTCTCCAATATTTCTTTATTATCCTTCCCCACCTCGTTTCTTAAAAACTCAGCCCCAACCAGGGTAGGCCTGGCTCTGTCCCTTGTCTTTGTAAAGACCACTAGCCTGCCCAGGATAGTGGTTATGTTGAGGTCAGAGTTGGGAGAGCAGGTTCAAATGTGAAAGAATTTACTTAGACAATTTTTCTCCTAACCAAGGGGAACTTTATGGATGCACAAGCAGTGGGTTAGCCCAGGAAGAAGGACTAGCAGTTTACAGAGGGACAGGGGCTTGTTTTTATAAGGACAGGACAAGGGAAAATTTATGACCCAGGATGAGAGAGACAAGGGATTTTGTGGTCCAGGATAAGAGGGAAGTTTTTATGTTATTCCAAGATAAGGGCAAGAGACTTTAGGATGCTCAATCTGAGGAGGGGCCTCACTAGGTACTGACAAAGTAACCCTTAATATTAATCCTTAGGGCACATTTGTATCCACATCAGTGGTATCTTTCACTTGCATGGCGCTATGCAATTTTCAGAGATTTACTAGTTTTATCCTATTCTATCCTCACAATGCTGCAGTGCAGTTAGTAAGTATCCCCATTTTACACATGAGGAAATTGAGCCTCAAAGAGAGAAAGTGACTTTTCCAAAGCTGCACGGTTAAATGGAGCAGCTTAGAGGCAAACCCAGTTCTTTTGCCAATAAGTTCACAACACTTCCCACTAGACTGAAATATGGGAATTTAGTGAGATGTTGTGTGAGTACTTACATCCCAAACTCACCTATATTATTTTCCATTTTCTCCTCCATTCATCACTCTCTAAGGTCCAGTTTTTTCCTTGCCAAGACCAACCCCTCTTCTTGTTTTAGATACCTTCCTCTCCCTAATCTTCTGGAAACTAGTCTTAATCTCTCTCTCTCTCTCTCTCTCTCTCTCTCTCTCTCTCTCTCTCTCTCTCTCTCCCCCTCATATCTCTATCTACTGGTTTCTTCCTGATGTTGACTTTTTGACATTCTTGGAAACCCTTTATCATGCCATCCCCTCAGACTAATTCTTTATCTCTCCTCCATTTCCTGGCTAAACTCCTAAAAATGGTGTTTATTCTCATTGAGTCTACTTCCTCACTCTCATTTCCTTACATCTCACTCAATTCTTAATCCCTTGAAATATGACTTCTGACTCGACCACACAACTGAAACTATTGTCTCAAAAGTTATCAACCTAATTAGGAAGCTGGGAACAAAATTATTCTCAGTTCTTACAAAAAAATGGCTACAGGATTCTGAGATTCCTGTGGGGGAGAGATTTGCAGATTGAAGAACAAACTTTGAGGAACCGGTTTGGGGAAACCCTCCAGTCATGCCTTGGAGGATCTCCTCCAGCCAATGGGAAGAAGAGGAAATGGTAGCATCATCTGTCTCCATCAGAAAGCACCTAGCATATGGTCCATTCTCAGGGCAGAAATAAATCGTTAGTGTAGAAAGAAGATATCGGGAGTAACTGGTTGGGGGAGGGTGGGGTGGAGAGCTAGACAGATAAAGAAAGAAACAAGGACAGAAAAAGACAGAGAGACACACAGAAAGAAAGAAACAGAGAGACAGAGACAGAGAGATAGGGAAATATAGAGAAAGAGAGGGAGGGAAAGAGAGGGAAGAGAGAGGAGAGCAGACGAGGGGAGAAGAAGGGAGAGGAGAGGAAAAGAGAGATACAAAAGCAGACACACACACACAGAAAATGCTTGCCTACAAAGCAGAGAAGTTGAGATCTGGGAGGGATCTTCAGCAGGGGAGAATCAAGAATTCCATATGAGTAGTGAGGTCTAGAATAGATTACAGATGGAGGAAGTGATGGAGTAATAGGACTGGACCCCTAAAAGGAAAACACCCTATTTTTGAAAGCATATAACCCAGTCCCTGGTGTTTCATGTGAAGCATCTGTGCCATCCCAGCCCACCTAGATACTCAACTATCCTTTTAACTGCCTTTTAACTGTAGCTCTCTGACCACTTAACTCCTTTTCATTGTCTGTACCTGGCCCACCTCAGGCTATTTAGCATTCCCTAATTCCATCCAGATCTCACTGTTTTCTTGTATATAGTTATCAGTCTTATCCCCACCAAGTTGCCCCACAAATAAACCTCATTCCTTTTACTGAAAAAAGGCTCCAGTAGTCGAATTCTTTAGAGGCAGACCTCCTGTACACTGGCATTTTTGGGGCTCCGAGAACTCCATACCTTAACAGGAGGTAGAGATGGGGAGAACTGGGGGCAGGGTGTCCATCTTTCTCTGGCCAATTGTTAGAGCAAGATGTGAGAGCAACATGGCTAGTTCCCTGTTGGCTGGGGGCCAAGGCCTGTGTCTGAAACATGGGAAGTGAGAGGGAGCTGAGTCCAAGCTCAGGCCTCCTTCAGTCACGAGAGAGAGCTGGAGTTAGCAGCCTAGCTTCAACACTAGCATCAGAATCATCATCAAGTATTTACAATGTGATGAGGTTAGTGATTCAGTGACTCTGTCATTAATCATTTTGGTAACTGAGCACAATTTGACCTGGGATTGGCCATAAAGGAAGAAAAAGTCTTCTTACACAGCCAAGCCATGAGATCATCTCATCCCAGTGATGTATGTAGGGAGTCTCATTTTCACTGTAGGCTTTCCCAGTGACCTGGTACTAGTAGTAGCTTCTGATGTACGCTGATCCTTGTCTTCTTGTAATTTCTCCCCATTCATTTCTTCCTCTCTTTACTCTCTTCCCATCTCTCTATATGTTCACATTCCTCTCAGAACAAGACCCCAAATTCTTTCTTACCATCCAAGCCCCCAACCATTCATTCCAGACACCATGTACCATTTCAGTATGTTGCTTACTTGTGACCACATGGACTAATTAACCCTATTTTAGATATTTAGTTCACTCAATAAGTATTTAAGTACCTACCATGTGCAAGACTTTGTTCTAGGGGTAGGAATGCAAAAAAGAAAACAAAAACCCGTCTCTGCCCTCAAAGAATTTACATTTGACTGAAGGATTCAGCAACTGAATTTAGCACCTATAGTACCCTCCTTTCACACAGGGATTAACCTGAAGCAGCTACCGGAAATTGAAGGTTACCTATGAGTCTTTGCATAGTTGTGTCTGATTCTTTGTGATCCCATTTGGGATTTTTCTTGTCAAAGATACTAGCATGGTTTGTCATTTCGTTCTCTAGCTCATTATACAGATGAGGAAACTGAGGCAGACAGGGTAAGTGACTTGCCCAGAGTCACACAGCTAGTGTGTGTCTGAGGCCAGATTTGAACTCACAAAGATGAGTCTTTCCCACTTCAGGCCTGGCACTTTGTGCTAACTAGCTGCCCTTCTATCATTGGGGCCAGAGGCACTCAAGACAATACCTCAACAGATACAGCTCCTTCTTCTCTAGCCAGTCAGAGGACACATTTGGCTCATAATAAAGGGCAACGAGATTATCTGGAAGGGAAGCATGTGGTTTTGGCAGGCAGTCTGAAGCCCCAGCCTCAAGCTAAAGGGAAGGTTGGGAGACGGGAGAAATGACTGGTGAGAAATCCAAGCCAACAGCAGAGGAGAGATAAGGTAGTCAAGGAGGCAAAGGTTATAGAAGCAGAAGGCTAGAGAAAATCAATGGGGTCCAGGGAAGAAGTTAGGAGGGCAGTGCTCAGGGCTAGGACTAATGTAGGAGAGATTAAACGGGGAGGTCGGGATGGTGTGGGAGAAGTGATATGACAGGATTTCAGATTGGAATATGGAATGAGGGCGGGGGGGAAAGTGAGATGCTCAGATGAAGAAACAGCTGGATCGATTAGTTGAGCAAAATAGCTCGTGTTTACATAGCACTTCATAGTTTATAACTCTCCTGTGATAAGCAGTACCAGTATCATTGTCCCCATTTTACAGATAAAAAAAGTGAGGCTAAGCGGAGGTCAGCCACCAGCTGGCACAGTGGACAGAATACAGGGTCTGGGGTCAAGGGGACTCAGATTCAAATCCAGTCTTAGACACTGAACAGTTATGTGTCTCTGGACAAGTCACTTAACCTCTGTTTGCTTTGGATGCTTTGTCTGTAAAGTGGGGATAGTAGCAGAGCCAAGATGGTGGAGTAAAAGCAGGGACTTGCCTGAGCTCTCACCCAAATCCCTCCAAATACCTGTAAAAATTACTCTAAATAAATTCCAGAGCAGCAGAACCCACAAAATGACAGACTGAAACAAATGACCAGTCCAAGAAAACCTGGAGGGTCAACAAGAAAGATCTATTGCACCAGATTGGGAGTGGAGCACAGTTCAGTATGGGCTATGCTGGCACAGATGAGCAGGAGCAGGCCTCAGGAGACTGAATCACTGGCAGCTGTGGCAGTTTCCAGACTTCTCAACTCCCAAAACACCAAAGACAACTTTGAAGGTCAGAAGAAAAATTCTGTCTGATCTGAGTGAGAGGGGAGTATGGTCTAGCCCCAGCATCAGGGTGGTGATGGTGGTGGGCAGTGGCAGTGGTAGTGGCAGTGGCTGCTTCCAGAGCTTTTGGATCATAAACTGTGGGGGGATCCAGTGGCTGATCAGAGGTAGATTGCAAGGATCTCTTTGGTGGTGTTGTCTCTTGCCTTGTCCATCCTTGGATCTGGGTCTCAGTCATAGTTGGTGGTCCTAGGGTGAGAGAGAGGGCTGGCATGGTAGAGTTTGTGGCAGCAGTGAAGAGGGGATCCTTCTCACAGTTCCAAGGTAGAAAAGAGTGATTATGGTCACTCACAGACCACAGTACAGGTCAGGAGAGGAGTAAACACCTCTTCTTTGATCATACTACCTTGAAAGAACTGAACTGAAAATTTACAGGTCCCTACAAGTATCGCTGAAAACAGCTGCACAAAACCCCTGAAGCTTGGGACAGTATACCCCCTCCCTCTCACTGGAAGCAGAGTACTACCTGGACAAAGAGATAAAAAGTCAAGTAAGTGGCTGGAAAAATGAGCAAACAAAAAAAGTCAGACAATAGAATCTTACTTTGGTGACAAGGAAGATGAAAACAAACAACCAGAAGAAGACAACAAAGTCAAGTCTTCTACATCCCAAATCTCCAAGACAAATATGCATTGGTTGTAGGTCATGGAAGAGCTCAAATAGGATTTTGAAAATCAAGTAAGAGAAGTAGAGGAAAAATTGGGAAGAAATATGAATGATGTGAGAAAATCATGAAAAAGAGTCAATAGCTTGTTAAAGGAGACCCCCCTCCCCAAATACTGAAGAAAATTCTTTAAAAAAAGACTAATTCAAATGGCAACAGAGGTCCAAAAAGCCAATGAGGAGAAGAATGCTTTAAAAAGTGCAATGGCCAAATGGAAAAAGAGGTCCAAAAACTCACTGAAGAGAATAATTCCTTAAAAATTAGAATGGAGCAAGTGGAAGTGAATGACTCTATGAGAAGTCAAGAGTTTACAAAATAGAACCAAAAGAATGAAAAAAACAAAAGACAATATGAAATATCTTGTTAGAAAAACAAGTTACCTGGAAAATAGATCCAGAAGAGAGAATTTAAAAGTTATTGAACTACCTGGAAGCCATGATCAAAAAAAAGAGTCTAGACATCATCTTTCAAGAAATTACCAAGGAAAACTGCACTGATATTCTAGAACTAGAGGGTAAAATGGAAATTGAAAGAGAAGCATGAAAAAGGTAAACAAAGAGAAATCATAAAGGACTTATTAAAGTTGAACTGTTTACATTCCTACATGGAAATATGATATTTGTAACTCATGACACCTTTCTCAGTATTAAGGATTAAGGTAGTTGGAGGGAATATATATATAGCTTTAATAATTGAGGGGGAGAGGGGGGAGGTGAGAGGGAAAGAGTGAACCTTACTCTCATTAGATTTGACTTACGGAGAGAAAAACATGCACACTCAGTTTGCTATGAAAATCTATCTTACCCTACAGGAAAGCAAGGGGAAAGGAAATAAGGGGGGAATAATAGAAGGGAGGGCAAATGGGAAGAAGGAGTCATCAGAAGCAAATACTTTTGAGGAGGGACAGGGCCAAAGGAGAGGATAGAATTGCAGGGGGTAGGGTGGGATAGGATGGAGGGAAATATAGTTAGTCTTTCACATTACTGTCATTATGGAAGTGTTTTTCATGACTACACATGTATGACTTATGTTGAATTCCTTGCCTTCTCAATGGGGGTGGGTGGGGAGGGAGGAAAAGAAAGAATGTAGAACTCAAAGTTTTAAAAACAAATGTTAAAAATTGTTTTTACGTGCAACTGGGAAACAAGACATAGAGACAATGGGGTACACAAATCTATCTTGCCCTACAAAAATTAGAGGAGAAGGGGATAAGAGAAGAGGGAGTGATGTGATAGAAGGGAGGGCAAATTGGGGGAAAGGGTAATCTGAATGCATTATGTCCTGAGGTGGGAGGAGGGGAGCAATGGGGAGAAATTTGTAACTCAACCTGTGGAAGTTGAAAACTAGAAATTAATAAATAAATAGAAAAAATAGCACCTCTGTCTCAGGGTTATTGTGAAATAGTGTAAAGTGCTTAGCACAGTGTCTGGTATCTAGTAAGTGCTTTATAGACATTAGTTATTATTATTATCATTACTGTTGTTAAATAACTTTCCTAAGTTCACACAGAGTGTCAGGTCATGGTGAATAAGTAATCTCCCTGATAAGGTGATGGACAGGAGTCTGTCTAGGACAATACAGAGAAGGGAAGATAACTTCAGGGGAGAAATTAAGAATTTTGTGAATTACTACCTTATCCTAAAAGGTATACCCTATACTTCCCTGTTTTGTGCATTTGTCTACCTTGTTCCTGGGGCAGCTGGGCAGCACAGTGGATAGAGTGCTAGACTTGGAATCAGGGACTGAGTTCAAATGTGGCCTCAGACACTTTCTAGCTGTGTGACCCTGGGTAAGTCACTTAACTCTATTTGCCTTAGTTCCTCAGCTGTAAAATGGAGAGGGAAATGGCAAGCCACTCCAGAATCTTTGCTAAGAAAATCCTATGGATAAGTCCATGGATTCACAAAGAGTTCAACACAACTGAAGGAGTGAACAATAAAAACGACACTGTTTCTGTGCCAAATGGCTCCTCCCACCTACTCCACCTATTGAACTCCTATCCATTCTTTAAAATCTCAGTGACTGAAATGCCATCTTTTGCAGACAGACGTCCCTATCAGGGATCACTTTTCTTCCCTTTGGATCTCACCAAACTAACACTTTGTTTAAGCCTCTCGATGCATTCATTAGGGATGTTTTTGAACTACAGTTCTTTGTTTACATGGCATATTATCCTATTTAGTTTCATAAAGCAGAAACCCAGACAGGCACTAGCCTAGTGCTCTTCATGCAGTGGACTCTAAAGCAGTCTTGAATTCAGTAGAATGGTAGACCTGGAGGGAACCTTAGAGAGAGGAAAGGATGTCTCACTTGTAAGAGCTGGAGGAAACTGGGACCAGAGGGAGAGAACAAAGGATAGTGATGTGGGAATCACTCATGCAAGTTGTAGTAATTTCATGGTGCCTTCTCTGTTTCTTGCTGTTCATCACAAACTACATAGGCTAAAAATGGTCTTCTCTTTTACATTGGGCCTGGGGAAATCCTCTTAACTCTTTCTTTTAATTCCTAGATCCTAGAACTATAAGTAGGATGGGGCAACCAGAGCTTTGCTCCTGGGTGATGGGAAATTTCTTCCCCATAGACCTGTATTTTGAAGCCTTCCACAGGTTTGCAATGAATGATGGAATCCTGCATCCTTCCTAGATCCCAGGCTGTGACTCCTAGGATTTTATAGTCAAGTCAAGTCAAGAAACATTTATTAAGTACTTGCTATGTGCCATTTTGCTAAGCACTGGAGATATAAAGAAAAAAAAGCCAAACATCAAATAAAAACATCCCAAACATTGTCACTTTTTTCTAGAACTCAAAGAAGCATGGGTTGGGCAGGTTGAGGGAATGGTCTATTTCACTGTGTGACTGCTCCTGGATTGGAGCTATCTTTTCCCCCAGGATTTTCCTTCCAATCCTCACCTGACAACTGTTTGTCCATCAGGTGAAAGAATTTCTAGTTGTTCCAACCTAGATCCTAAGCGTGTGTTTCCTCTCAGCAAAGGAAACAGCTCTGAGAGTCAGCTCAAGCTGACACCTTGGACACTTCATGTGAGTATGAATGTGTGTGTGTGTGTGTGTGTGTGTGTGTGTGTGTGTGTGTGTGTGTGTGAGAGAGAGAGAGAGAGGGAGAGACACACACACACAGACAGAGAGACAGAGACAGAGAGAGACAGAGACAGAGAGAGACAGAGACAGAGAGAGACAGAGACAGAGAGAAAGAGAGAGAGAGAGAGAGACAGAGACAGAGACAGAGACAGAGAGACAGATAGGAATGGGGGGTGGAGGAAACTCTGGAGTCTCAGTCTCAAGCTGGCCTAGGCTTCATCCAGTGTCAGCACCAAAGGTGAGGGATGTTCTCAGCTGATGTCCAAGAAATGAGTAATGATTGTTTTTCTAGGAAGAGAATGGAGGTTGATATTTTCAGAGGAAGGAAGAAGGCCAACAGTGCTCAAAGAAAATGTCTTGGAAGTGAGGAGAAAAAGCAGAACCAGGACTGTAGTTTGTGGTGACCAGACAGTGGGGACTCGTTTAGGGAATGAATTCTCTCTTTTTGGGGGCCAAGTCTTCCCTGCAGTGGGACAGGAAGGGAAACACCTCAGTTAAGGAGAAAAACTTGGGGTAAGTTTCTGAGGAATCAGAATCACCTCCTTTCCATGCATTGCACTTAGCCTGGACTAAAGTTTAGCTCAATGGGACTTTCCATCCTCAATTCCCAAGAGGATTACACTAGCCAATCAACAGCCAAAGAATCAGCAATTTCATTAGTTACTAGGTAAAA
This sequence comes from Lagorchestes hirsutus, assembly GCA_028533205.1. Classification (NCBI taxonomy): domain Eukaryota; kingdom Metazoa; phylum Chordata; class Mammalia; order Diprotodontia; family Macropodidae; genus Lagorchestes; species Lagorchestes hirsutus. The sequence goes on from CM052671.1 coordinate 197,342,010, forward strand.
GTGTTATCTGAAGATTCCTCTTGACTTCCTTCTCTCCTCCTCACCTAGCTCCTGAGGCTTCTAGAAAGCTTCTCCCCCAGCATTACTTTCACTACCTTCTTCTCTACACCCTTCAGTTTCTTACATACCTCACCCCAGCCAGGGTAGGCCTGGCTCTGGCCTTTCTCTTTTGTAAAGACCACTAGTCTCTCCCAAGAGAGGTAGTGACCATGATGATGATACCTTACACTGGGGGAGCATATTGACTTATCAACCTATAATTTACCTCATCTGTGTTACAGTGTATTTTTATTTTTTCTGGTTAAACATTTCCCAATCACATTTTAGTCTGATTTGGTTCCACTCAGGAGTTTTGCAGGTGACAGGCACTCGAGAACTGTGAGTTTGATGCTTCTGCTTTGCCCTACAATGGTACTGGGCAATTTACAGAGTTTTGCTCTCCTGAAGCTATTTTACTATACCGTGTTCCATGAGGTCTGTAAGTACCTCCATTTTACATGTGAGAAAACAGGCTCAAAGACAGGAAATGACTTGTCCAAAGTCACAAAGCTAATAAATGCAATACCTCAACTTGAACCCAGTTCCATTGACTCCAAATTCAGTGCACTTTCTATTACTCTGCAGTCCAGGATTCTGGTGCTCTATATGCAATTCTCTGAGCCTTTGCTGTCCTCTCCTACACTTTTATAGCCCCATAGACAGCTAGGGAGTATATTCCCTCTGGTCCTTAGGATTTCACCCCCTTCAGTATTTTAAAGAACTATTTCCTCATTTCTTTCTCACCTACAGGAATAGCAAGGGTCTCCCTCAATTCCATCTACTAGATTAGGATGGATATATTGTGCCCAGGGAATTTGGGAAAAGTGCTGTTGCCCCATTCCAGACTTATTTTCCCCAGTCAATCAATCAGTCAACAATATTAAGAGCTTAATATGTACCATCCACTGTCATATAACTTCCTTGACTTTTAATTTTCCAATCCCCTCATCCCCAGACAGTGTTTCTCCATTTGGCTTGCCCTATAGAGAGGAATGGAAGGAAATAACTATTTATATAATGCCTTCAGTGTGCCAGACACTGTTCTAAATGCTTTTCTATTTTTTTTTTACAAGTATTATCTCATTTGATTTCAAACTTTGAACCTTTTCTCACTTCATCCCTATGTACTTCTGTCCCCCACATCTCTCCTACAAGATCCCTTCTTCTTGGAGTATGATTCTCCTTCCTTTCTTCCTCTTCTGGGAATTAGCCCCTTTGATCATCCTTTTTCTTTCTTTCTTTCTTTCTTTCTTTCTTTCTTTCTTTCTTTCTTTCTTTCTTTCTTTCTTTCTTTCTTTCCTTCTTTCCTTCTTTCTTTCTTTCTTTCTTTCTTTCTTTCTTTCTTTCTTTCTTTCTTTCTTTCTTTCTTTCTTCCTTCCTTCCTTCCTTCCTTCCTTCCTTCCTTCCTTCCTTCCTTCCTTCTTTCTTTCTTTCTTTCCTTCTTTCTCATTCTCAGTGTTTTTCTATATTCAAGCCTCTTCCAATAAGCATGCTCATGTGTCCCCCATCTTTAAAATACCTTCATTTTACCATGTCTCTTGTTCAAACCATTATATCTGCACTTTGTTTCACAATGAAACTCTGGGAAAAAAGTATTCACTTTCATAGTAGTACCCATTTTTAGTCCTTTGACATCTAGCTTCTAACTCTACCACACAACTGAACAGTTCTTTGCAAAGTTATCACTCCTCCAGGCATGGGGACACACACCTACCTGTAATCCCAGGTACAATAAGGTGGATGAAGCTGGTGAATGTCTAGAGTTCAGAGTCATAGAGGGCTATGTTGATCCATGGTCTGCACTAAGTTCAACATTAATATGCTGAGCCCTCAAGAAGCGGGTAGAGGGGGATCATCTGTTTGCTTGAGGAGGAGACAAACCAGACCAGGTCAGACTTAGAACCAGTCCAAGTTATACAGATCAGTAGTGGGAATGAGCTTCAGATTAGCCCCTATATCTGCAGCTTTGGACAGATGGGGAGACCCAGATTTTAGAACAAAATAAAACACAGAGTTATTTAACTAAATTTCAACTGTTAAATATTATAGTATTTTCTTAATCCCCACCTTCCGGGATTCTCTGTGGTAGTTGATGCTGTTAACCAATCTGTCCTCCTGAATATTTCATTTTCCCTTGGTTTTGTGACACTGTTCTGTCCTGGGGTTCCTACCTGCCTGATCACTTCTTTTAAACTCCTTTGCTAGATCACAGTCCATATCCTCTTCCCTAATCATACATTTTCCTCAAGATTGTTTTTCTTTCCCTACATCCCCTCTCTCTTGGTGATCTCAAAAACTCACACCGTTTCATTTTTTATTTCTATATGTATGACTCTCAAGTGTATATCTCTAGGCTTTACATCTGTAAATCCCTGAGAACAAAAGGTAATAGTTTAATGGAGGCTTGTGAGTTCTGTTTTTCAGTAGGTGTCAACCCAGAGAGAAACTTGAATCTCAGACAATTGTTCTGAGGACTTCATATGTGAAAGGGAGACAGAGAGGTTGCCACAGGGACTACATACTATATCTCCCTGGTATAATATAACCTTCTTGAGGGCTGAGACTATTTACTTTTTTTCTAATCTTTGTATATCCCAGTCACTAATGCTGGGCTTTGCACATAGTAGGTGCATAATAAATGCTTGTTCAATGAATCAAACATTGAAAGCAGAGGCAATTACATCATGAGATCTTCATCAAACAGCTACCACAGGAGAAAGACAGGGTGGCTGGAATGAATGGTTGGGGAGCCATGATAGAAAGAGAGCTGGAGGCCTGGAAAACAGGGGCTGGTTCTGGGAGAAACATGAAAAGACAAGGGTTCTATATAGGTATAGAGGGAATATAAAGGGGAAGAGATAAGAGAAGAGGAATTGGAATAAGATGGCTGGGACCCAAAGTGCCTCAGAAGCTACTAAGACCATCAGGTCTCTGGGCAAAGCTTATAAGACTCCCCAGATTTGTCACTGGGATAAAAGGATCTCATGGTCTTGATATGTGTGGGACTACTTTTTCTGTCTTCAAGGCCAATCCCAGGTCAGAATTTGCCCACCTTCACCCTCAATCCTTAAACACCATAGCGACAAGTGACATTGACTCACTGAGCCACTGAACCCCATCACCTCATAAGTATTGGATGCTGATTCTGGTGCTGATCCTGGTAGGGAAGCCAACCTGTGGGCCCAGCTTGCTCCCATGGCTGAGCAGACCTGAGCATGGGCTCATTCTCCTTACACTTCCCATTTTCTCACCCACAAGCACTGGCATCCAGTTAGCCAACAAGGAGCTATTTGTGTTATTGTCACATCTTGCCCTAGGAGCTGGCCAGAGAAATACAGATATCTTGCTCCCAGTTCTCCCCATCTTGTTCTATCTCTAGTCTAGACCTTGTTTTACACCCATATGGAACTGCTGCTTCTCTACTGCTCCAGATCCTTCTCTGATCCCAAGGCCTCTGCTTTCCATATATCCAAGTGTTTTCTCTCCTTGTTTCTCTGTCTGTGTCTCTCTGTTTCCCCTAATCAGTTACCCTCAATACTGTCTTTCTACACTGCTGATTTCTCTAATCTCCTAGACCAGACCTGCTTAGGCTCCATTTGCTGGAGACAGATGATACTACACATTCCTCTACTCTCCGCTGGCTGGAACAGTGCCCTTCCAAGACAGAACTGAAGTGTTTTCCCCAAACAGCTTCCTCAAAGCTTGTTCTGCAGTCTGCACCTTTCTACCCCACTCCAGGATGCACCAGTCCTTCCTTACCCTGGAAAGACAACTACTCTGTTCCTCCCTTCCTGAGTGGGGTTAGAGGCTTTGTACATGGGGCCCATTACTCTGAGACATAAGGCTTGGGGTTAGTTTAAGGAAGATGGGGCATGCACAAGTAGAGTCTAGTGAGAGAAAAGGATATGGGTACATACTTACACAGCTATCAGCAAAGACTGATGGTATTCATTCTATTGAGAGGGGCTATATTAAACCCTCCTCCCTGTTCCCTATGTCAGAGCTTTCTCTGCCTCACTTAGAACCTCAAGTGGAGATGTTCCATTAAAAGGGCACTTGTGATTGAAGCAGATCTCAGTGTGGACCTTTCTCAGGTTTTCTTTTTTGAAACCTCATTATAGGCTCTTAGCCAGGAGAGACTCAACCATTAGGGATAACCTTCTAAGAGACAATGAGAGCTCAGAGCACTTCTTGTATTGGAGTTCCTCATCCCCCAATAGATTACACTCCAGTCATAATAACTGTGACCTGGCTCCCACCCAGGTGGAGGAAGCTTGCAATGGCCATAAAAATGTTTGGGAGGGATAACTTTGTGCTTCATGATGCTTATGTGGAGGGAAATGTGACTCCTGATTGGTGGACAGAATACTGAGTGTGATGTTACAGAACTTACATAACTATGTAAGGGGCTTATTTCATTTGGCTGGGGAAACTTTGGAGAAATCATTCAGAGAGACATGTGGACAGAGGACATCAGGCAGGTAGTGGAGAAAAACTGGAATGACAGACATGCATGGGAAACTGGCTCCACGCTTTCCTTGTACTTACTGGAAATTCTAGAGACTTGTGAAAATGGTCTTTTTCTCTTTTGCCTTGTGACTCCCTAAAACACCACTGGGCCTACTCCCTCTTCAAGTATTTGTAATCTAGGTAGGGAATGACAGCTTCACAACAAAATCTGCTTTCATGTTTACTTCTGTTTTTTTTTTTTAGGTACTTAAAAATTTTTACTATTTATTTTAACTTTCCTTTTAAAAAAATTTTGAGTTGCAAATTCTGTTCCTCTCCACCCTCATATTTTTCCGAAGTTAATAAATGTGATATCAATTATACATGTGAAATCAAGAAAAATACATTTCCATATTATCCATGTTGCAAAAAAAGCAAGAAAAATAAAATGAAAAATTATGCTTCAGTCTGCATTCAGACTCTTCTCAGTTCTTTCTCTGGAAGTGGATAGCATTTTTCATCATGAGTCCTTCAGAATTGTTTTGGATCATTGCATTGTTGAGAATTGTCAAGTCTTTCATAGTTAATTATCTTATAATATTGTTATAACTATGTACAATATTCTCCTGGTTCTGCCCACTTCCCTCTGCATGAGTTCATATAAGTCTTTCTGGGTTTTTTTCAGAACTCACCCCCCTTGTCATGTCTAATAGCATAATAGTATTCCATCACAATTATATACCATAGTTTGTTCATCTGATCCCCAATTGATGAAAATTCCCTCAATTTCTAATTTTTTGTCACCACAAAAGAACCACTATAAATATTTTTGTATATATATCTATATCTATATATATCTTCTTTTCCTTTTTTAGTTTTTTAAAATTAATTTGTTTTTAGTTTTCAACACTCATTTCCACAAGGTTTTGAGTTCCAGGTTGTTTCCCCATCTTTCCCCTCCCCCAACTTTTGTTTAAAATAAATTTTTTACCCAATTACATGTTAAACCAATTTAAAAGCATTTCTTTAAAAAAAAGTTTTGAGTTCCAAATTCTATCCTTTCCTCTTTACCTCCCTCACTTCCCTTTCTCCCCGAAATGGTAAGCAATCTGAAATTAATTTATTCTTATCAAATCATGTAAAATATTTCCATGTTAGTCATTTTGTACAAGAAGACAAAAGTAATGAAAGCGAAAAATAGTATGCTTCAGTGTGTATTCAGGTAGTCTCAGTTCTTTCTCTGCAGGCAGATAGTCTGCTTCATCATTAGACCTTTAGGATTATCTTGGATCATTATGTTGCTAAAAATAGCTAAGTCAATCACAACTTTTCATCACAGTATTGCTGCTACTGTGTATAACATTCTCCTGGTTCTTCTCATTTCACTTTGCATCAGTTCACGTAAATCTTTCCAAGATTTTTTGAAATCATCCTGCTAATCATTTCTTATAGCACAAGAATATTCCATCACAATCATACTACAAGTTGCTTAGCCATTCTCCAATTGAAGGGCATTCCATTGATTTACATATCTTAGCAAATACAGAAAGAGCTGCCATAAATATTTTTGTACATCTGGGTCTTTCACCTTTTTTGTGATCTCTTTGGGATATAGACCTAGCAGTGATATTGCTGGATCAAAGGGTATGCACAGCTTCATAGCCCTTTGGGCACAGTTCCAAGTTGCTCTTCATAATGATTGGTTCCTGATTACTTTTATTTTATTTATTTTTTAAATTGATTAATTTATTTAACATTTAACATTCATTTTCACAGAATTTTGGGCTCCAAATTTTCTCCCCCCTTGTCCCCTCCCCCCACCCCAAAACACCAAGCATTCCAATTGCCCCCATCACCAGTCTGCTCTCTCCTCCATCATTCCTCTCTGCCCTTGTCTCCATCCTCTCCTCTGTCCTGTTGGGCCAAATAACTTTCTATACCCCTTTACCTGTATTTCTTATTTCCTAGTGGCAAGAACAGTACTTGACAGTTGTTCCTAAAACTTTGAGTTCCAACTTCTTTTCCTCCCTCCCTCCCCACCCCCTCCCTTTGGAAGGCAAGCAGTTCAATATAGGCCAAATCTGTGTAGTTTTGCAAATGACTTCCATAATAGTCGTGTTATATAAGACTAACTATATTTCCCTCCATCCTATCCTGCCCCCAATTACTTCTGTTCTCTCTTTTGATCCTGTCCCTCTCTGTGAGTGTCGACTTCAAATTGCACCCTCCTCCCCATGCCCTCCCTTCCATCATCCCCCCCACCCTGTTTATCCCCTTATCCCCCACTTTCCTGTATTGTAACA